>JAPWDM010000001.1:100899149-101499149 GCA_035578155.1 Brachynemurus nebulosus
GTACACTCTAGTCACCAGTCTAGCACGCTGCGACTGCGCTACCCTGTCCTTGATTTGATACACCAATAATTTATATATAAAGATTCAATAAATGATGTTAGAATTATGAAAGCCTTTTTCTCAAAATTGACTGGCCGATGGGTCTTTATATTTTAACAATTAATTAATCTTTGGAGGGACTATAATCCTGAGAAATCCCATCCCGAAGCCATTTTTCCAGGTCGTGCCCTCTCCTTGTCAGTGTAAAATTGACTTATAAAATTTTTTTTGTACTTTATGCCACCTTCTTCTGTTAAATTATATGTAGGGACAAGTTTTTGGAAAAAATATATTTTGTATTTCGATTGCAAATACAATTTTAAATGTGTTTTCAATGTTTCAAATAATAACATGAGAAACGTCCTTTTACGTTAAGTTAGATATAAGCCGTATGCATGAACTATTGTACAAAAACAAAAAACAGCCCAATTTTGCAAAAACATGACGTGTCTTTTTTAAAAAAACCAATTCAATTAATTTCTTTCTTCTTTTTTTTAATTATTTAATAAACTACTTTTTAGCTGAGAAGTGTGTTCTTCAGCCTTTAGGATGTTTGCTATAAAATCGTAATCTTTAAGTTTTTTGAACATTTTGAATACAAAGTAATTAGCATCATGGCGCATTACAAGAAATTGTAGATGGAAAAGAAAATGACGCAGTACACTAAAGTCACTGTAAGAAAAATAAATTTGCATATTTTCTGGTTTTTGGCTATAACTTTTGAACTATACATGAAATTTGTTTCATGTATTGTTTACTCCAAAAATCTCCCCTATTATAGTAGGTACTTACGAATAATTCATGTGATCTAATTCACACGGTACTTTTTACCGTTTTAATATCCATGCTAAAAGTGTTATCTGGGACACATGGTACTTTGATTCATGTACTGAAATTGATGCGACTCCCTGTACTACCCTGTACACAAAAACTGTAGGTGCATGTATTTCATGTAGGTGCATAGTTTTCTGTACATGTCTATAGATCATGCATTTACATATGTACATGGGCGCCCATCCCTATGGGCAGGGAGGGGCCATGGCCCCCCTCTAGCTAGCCAGGGTTGGAAGAAAATTAGAAAAAAGGAGTTCAAGAAAGCAAAACGACGTTGTTAATGGTGTTTTTTGTAGGTTATATATAGTATTTCAGAATCGTGGCCGCCCCTAATCGACAACCGTGCTTTATACGAAAGAAGGAAAAAAAAAGGTCGCCAGGCAAATTTTGTGAGGGGAAAAATTTTCGAAGAAAAATATTAAAAAAAGATAAGAAAAATCCGAAATTTTCTCCGGAAGTTCATTTTCCACCCTTCGGGCCCCTCCCTGGAATCCAACATATGGGCGCCCATGCATATGTAATATGTATACCAAAATATGTATTGCAAAGAAGTTAGCTACATGATGCTTATGATATAAATTTAGTCACCATCTGTCAGAACTTTTTATTTTGTTTGTATTGTATAGAATATAGATAGACCAGCGATTTTATTATACATACGTGACTTGCAATAACAATCAAACTGCATCAGGAGCGTTATGAAAATAATAGGTATATACAACAAAAACTATTTCCTACAAATTTCTAATTCAACTTTATCATTTTAACCCGTCAATTCCCAGTGTCACCTCTAGGTGACAAGATTTGTGATTTTATTTAGCGAAAAAATTTTCTTTTATCAAAAATTAAGTAATGTATTAATATTTTTCAGTTATTATATTTTTAATTTGAAAATTAGTTTTTTTTTAATTTCCGCGCCCTTATGTTGCAGCAATATAAGAGTATTGTTGAAAAAGCGTTGTAAACACGTTGTAAAATAATGTTAGAAATTATATTTCAAAAACGGCGTGGTGAATAATTTTTATTTGTTATTAAATATGGTTTGTAACTTTGTATTTTATAACATATTAAATTTTTATCAAATTTCTTTGACACGTTTGCATTTTATTCAAAAAAATAGAGTTTTTCCATAAGAGCCCATGTTAAAATTACAAGACTTTGAAACCGTTTTTCTCAAAATTAGGATGGTAAATATTTTTTTTTGGTAAGGGATCGCGTTACTGATATTGAATTAAATAAATGTCTAGAGAAGTTTCGTTAGAATCCTTTGAAAAAATCGTTTTATCGGGTTGTGTTACTTATTTAACACAACAATTTTAACCACTAGTTTTTTTTATTTTTTTACGCAGAATACAAATTTTTTTACTGTGTACTAATTAGGCTAAAAGATACGTCACATACGACCCGCGCAATGCAATCTCGTTTAAACTGTATTATAAAAATAAAAATAATTTATTAAAATTACATGATATTGATATTTAAAAAAAAATTTTTTTAGAGGTAATGTTAGTTCCCCTAACGATTTAAGTGATATAAAAAATACACGAACATCCCTATTGCATTACCGTGTATTGTTATGTAATAATTGTCAAAAAATTTTGTACACATTTGAGACATATTGTAAAATTTGTTTTGCTGGTAAATTTTACTACAGAAACGGTTGAATACTTTTAGCGAGTTTTCGAAAACTCAGCTATTAGGCCCGCTGTCATAACGCGACCTGAGCCCGGGACTATGGCATAAATTTGTTTTGAGGTCCCTAGAACCCGAAAATAACATTCACTAAAATTTATATATATAATATATAATATATATATATATATATATATATATATATATATATATATATATATATATATATATATATATATATATATATATATATATATATATTTATATGTATATATTCATGTATTTATGTATGTATACAAGTATCAAGTATCAACGAACGAAAAGCCCGGGTAGTATAAAAATTATGGATCCATATTTAAACGTACGTTCAAGTGGTTCAAGTGTATATAATTTGGTCTGATTTTTGAGTTCTATGCGGATTTAATTGTATCTTTATTGAAAATATAAATATTACGTGTAAATATTACTAGGTAAATGATTATAAAGTAAAGAGGAATAATTAAATGGTATACTTCTACGTAATATCTATAATTTTCATCTAATATACATATTTAAACATATATTTAAATTTCGTTACTGTAACTAAATTTCTTCTTCATTTTTTTTCAAATTTTAATCGAAAACTATGGTAAAGTTACGTGTCTGTACAATACTTGTTGTAATATGGCACCAGTTTCCTGGTAACGATAAACAATTTTTCTGTCAAACACAAAAAAACCCTCTTTGACTCTGACATACATGAAGATACAATTAGCTCCGTATAGAACTCGAAAATCAAGTCAAATTATATACACTTGAACCACTTGAACGTGTATTTAAATATGGATCCATAATTTTTATACTACTCAAAAGCCCTGCTTTTGTGAAATTTGTTGTAAACATTGGAAGTCCAAAAATCTTGGATGAGTTCTTCAGCCAGACGCGGCCGACGCCAGGAACATGGTCTTTCAATAAAGAGATATTTGATATGGATTATCTATCTATATATTTCGTTACTGAAGTCAAATGACGATTTATAGAACTACGATATTCGTCAAAGACCTATATGTATGTACATAATTATGAAATAAAAAAGTTGCTAAGTGTAAGTTGTACGTGCACCAATAGTGTTCCCTACAATCAGTGATTATTAAAGATTTAATGTAATATGTAGTATATAAAAGTAAAATACCCCTGTCGCAGCATCCTGCATAACATAACGAATTTCCGTTTACAAAAATTAGTTTTTCTCGGAAACTAGTTGACAGAATAATTATTGTTTAAACACCATTTTATGTGATTTTTCCGCCTCTTTTCAATGGTGTAAAAAAATGTCGCAAACAATTTTTAAATTTGGGGAAATTTTTGCAAAAAACTAATTTTTTTCACGAAAAATGCCCAAAAAAACATGTTCCGAGCATCGCATGGATGGCAAGGTTTTTTTTTTCCACTTAACATATTAATAGCAATCCTACTTTGGAGCGCAATATTTCACAAACGGAACTAAAATATCCCTGTCGCAGCATCCTGCATAACATAGCGAATTTCCGTTTACAAAAATTAGTTTTTCGACGAAAGCAGTTTATACAGAATAATGGTTTAAAAACCATTTTTATTTAATTTTTCTCCTCTTTCCAATGGTGTAAAAAAATATCGCAGACTTTGAATTTGGGAAAACCTTGGCAAAAACTATTTTTTTTTTCACGAAAGATTTCCAGACAACCATGTTTCAGGCATCAGACGTGTCTGGCTGAGGAACTCAGTCAATATTTTTAATAGATTTGAGCGTTACTTTATGGTATTCCGTATTTGATATTAGTAAATAAAACACTTTACTTTGCAAAGTACTACTTTTATTGAATATAAAAACTCTTATGACATGTTTCGATCAATATGGCCATTCTCAAATACGTTTGAGAATGGTCATATTGACCGAAACATGTCTTAAGGGTTTTTATAATAAAAAAATTGGTATTTCGCAAAGTAAAGTGTTTTTGTTTACTAATATCATTCAACATTTTTGGACTTTCAACGTTTTCACCAAATTTACATTAATATTTATTTAAATAATAAATAGTAAAAATTTTTTTAATTTATAATGTCAGTGGTAAGATGTTTTTGCCAAAGCATACTTTGAAACTATGGAAACAATAATAAATAATCAACATACATATGTATATTTTTAGAATTATTTATATATATTATCATTATTATAATAGTATTATATATTAAATTAACGGAACAGCCTACTTTTTAGCGAATTTCCAGAATGGAATTCAGCTATTACAGCCACTGTCATGACGCGACCTGAACTCGGGACCATGGCAGAAATTTGTTTTGAGGTCCCTAGGAACCGAAAATAATATTCACTAAAATTTATATATATATATATATATATATATATATATATATATATATATATATATGTATATATATATATATATATATATATATATATATATATATATGTATGTATTTATATATATATATATATATGTGTCCGCACGATAACTCTCGAACGAAATGTCCTAGGTTTACGAAATTTGGTGAGAACGTTGGAAGTCGAAAAATCTTGGATAAGTTCTTCAGCCAGACACGTCGGATGCCAGGAACATGGTTTTTGTTCTTGCAAAAAATTAGTTTTTTGCCAAAATTTCCACTTATTCAAAAATTTTTGCGAAATTTTTTTACACCATTTAAAAGAGAAGAAAAAATTACATAAGAAAGGTCTTTAAACTTTTTTTCTATGTCAACTAGTTTTCGAGAAAAACCTTGTTGTTTAGATTGTGATTATTTTATCGTATAAAGTGTGAATTTAATCACATTCTAACTAAGTACATATTCCACACAATATGGATATTTTGTATATAACATATATTATATGCATACGATATCCTTTTTGACACGATCACATAATTTTATTGTGATACATGTATAAGGGTACAAGACCATTTCATTATCCGTACTACCATTATGCGTACGGTTTGTGTGTGTTGTATATACATATACAGTCTACGTGAGAAAATTTTTAAAGTAAACAAAGATTTTTATGTAAATAAGTCTTAAATTTTAGCGAATTTCCAGAATGGAATTCAGCTATTATTTAACATATACAGGCGATTATTTTGAAAGTTAACATAAATATATGATAAAATTTCCAGAATGGAATTCAGCTATTACAGCCACTGTCATGACGCGGGGACATGACCTGAGCCCGGGACTATGACAGAAATTTGTTTTGAGGTCCCTAGAAACCGAAAATAATAGTCACTAAAATTTATATATATATATATATATATATATATATATATATATATATATATATATATATATATATATATATGTACATATAAATTTACATATAATACCTTATATTTATATATACATATAAATATACATATAAATTAAAATTATATTATATACATATAAAGTACGTTTTTCTCGGAAACTAGTTGATATAGAGTAATTGTAAATAAAAAAAACCTTCTTTATGTGATTTTTCCGCCTCATTCCGCCAAATTTTTTTCACGAAAAATGTCCAAAACCCCGTAAACGTTTTCACGAAAATTCTTAAAAATAAGATGTTTCGTTCTTGAGTTATCGTGCGGACACATTTATATATATGTTTACTAAGTGTCCGCACGATAACTCAAGAACGAAACATCTTATTTTTAAGAAATTTCGTGAAAACGTTTACGGGGTTTTGGACATTTTTCGTGAAAAAAATTTGGCGGAATGAGGCGGAAAAATCACATAAAGAAGGTTTTTTTTATTTACAATTACTCTATATCAACTAGTTTCCGAGAAAAACGTACTTTTGTAAATGGAAATTCGCTATGTTATGCAGGATGCTGCGACAGGGGTATTTATTATATTAAGCCGTGGGAAATTATTTCGCACGCACTGTGTGGGCAATTGTTAATTTTTACATATAGTTAGCCATCACAAAATGTTACTTTTAATAGTAGTAGTAGAAAAAATATATTAACTAACTAATTGAAAATATTTTCAGCTAATTTCTGAATAGAAAATTCAGTTATTTCACCATAGCAGGTGTTCGCTCGAACGAAACATGCTATTTTTGATTATTTGGTTACGTTGAGAGTCCAAAAAGTCTTAGTTCAATTCCTTAGCGAGACACGTCCGATGCCAAAATCCTCAAAAAATTTTTTTTTTGGTAAAATTTGTTAAAATTTAAAATTTTTTTTGAAAATTTTTTATACTATTGAAAAAAGTAAAAAAAACACATAGAGTACGTTGAGTATGTTGTAGGATCATTATCCCATGTGAGGGGGTTTTCGAGAAAAAATAATTTTTGTAAACGAAAACTCGCTATGTTATGCAGGATGCTGCAACAGGGGTATTTTCTATTGCTGAAATATTTAAGTATTTAAAATTGACGAGGCTATTCAACAAGGTAGCAACTACATTTCAGTTGTAATCCTTTTGTATTAACTGATTGACTTTTGATACGTAAATATCTCAGAAACAAATACGTTTAATGAAAAAAGTAATTCCATTTTTTACAAACAGCAAATTTCATCACAACAATCCTTTTATTGAAAAATAAATATTTTTTGGAAATATTTGTAAACGAAACTTTTTGGGAATTTCGGAAAAATGAGAGATCTATGTGGGACTGGAAATGTTTATCCAAGTTATCGGCCAGAGTTTCCGCTTTCTGAAATATACAAAATTGTTAACAACTTATTTCGCTATTATTATTATTCTCCTGGTTTAGACTGTAAGGTCCCTCGCTAAAATAGACTTTGTTACTTTTCTTCGTAATATAAATGTAACATACCATTTTTTTGATTAAAAAAATTCTAATTCTAATCTAGATGAAAATAAATTTTTCTGCTATTTGATATTTGTTTTTTTTTAAAAAGTGATGTTATTTTGATTATAAAAATTAATAATTGTATATTTAGGAGCGAGAATTTGAAATTTTTAGTCAATAGAAAACAATTTGAAACAAAAATGTATAGGTAAATGAAATAAAATAACTGTAATTTATCAGATATTCTAGTTTGCAAATTTTATTTTAAATTTCAGTAAAAAAAGAAATTATTTATATTACAGGTGAATTAACATGATTCATATAAGCTTTTAAAAACCTGAATCTTATTTTATTGGCCATTATTAGAAAATAAATATTTCGTTTATGGCTTTAGTGATATTTATTTACAAATACTGCTCTTTCCTTCTTTTAACTTCTCTTTACATATAGATAAGTTCCGACAAAGTATTATCTCAGTTTTAATAACTACGAGTAACATTACTTTTTATTGTTCAAATAGTGTTAAATTGTAAAATTATTTTTGGAAATATTACTGTTTGACCGAAGGGTTCAATAAATACTAATTTCAAGAATTTTGTGATCATTATTCATAAAAACTGCAAGAAATTTATTTAATTTTTGTTCCATAATAAAATAAATTAAAAGTGGAAGTATTGGATAGCTGAAATTACAAAAAGTTAAATTAGGCTAGTTAATTCGAATTATCTTATCGAATTATATATATATATATATATATATATATATATATATATATATATATATATATATATATATATATATATATATATATATATATATATATAATTTTAATGATCCAAATGGATTACTTTGTTACAATTCTAGTTTGATAAAAGGTTTCAGTCTCGAAACTAGAGTTTTATAAATGAATTTGAACAAAAATCTTTTTAAAAGCTTTTATTTAACTTGCAATGTTAGTTTATTTGTTTAAATCAATGGTCCCAAACTTTTTGTCTCGAAGACCACTTACTATGGTTTTCGGTTTTAGATAGACCTCCTATACAAATTCAGAAATTCAAGAACAACTTTCGGAAATGATAACCCCGGGAAAACGGAGGTGGCAAGCCAAAAAAAAAGGTCACCAGTCGCCAACTGCCCATTTTGGAACCATTGGGGAAAGTAAATAATGCAGATGAAGAACAAAAAAAAAAAAAGAAGAAGGTCACCGGTCATTGACTTTTCATTTTAGAGTGAACAAAACCTGCTGTACGTCTACTCTGCTGTTGTAGACCCCCATTTATATCTCATAGATCCCTAATTTTTTTCCCTTTGCCGTGGACCCCTTACAGTTCGTTATAGACCACTTTAGGAACCACTGGTTTGGATCAAATCTTGTAATCAAAATTTCCAAGTTCCAATTGAGCTAGAGATTCCAAATTTTGTATACGTGTATAATTTTGATGTCCTAAATTCTCTCAAGACTAGAATTGTTGATTTTTAGTTTTCCGTAACTTTTTTGACATTTCGAACTGTCAGATATTGAATTTATATTGCAATTTTTAATTTCTGTAGTTATAGCCCAAGAGCCTGCCGTATGCAAAACCTATGTATAAGATACATTAACGATCTTTTATGAGTAAGTAGTACTACCCCAGACCTAAAGGGAGCGTCCTTTAGAATTAGCAAATTTTGTCCGCATGATAAAAATCTGACGTCACTTCCGATTATGGTCATCAAATACATTGATGATATTTACACCAAAATGAAGGTTTCGAGGTGTAAAATAAAAATATCGAGGGCTGCCAGGCTTTAGTAATTCGCAACACTAAGGTTGCCTTCACTGAAAGTTTTTTTTCTGTATTGCATCATAGTAGGTTTGTTTACAAATGTATTATTCAGAATTTTCATAATATTATAAAAATAAAATAAAATGTTCTCATGTGTAAATTAATACTTTATCGTGCTCAAAAAAATAACTTCTAGCAAATCGTGAGGTTTTGAGCGTTTTAAGATATGTATTTTCGATGAAATTTTTTATGCGGTCCCTACACGGAGAGAAAATTCCTACAAAAGGAATTTACAGGAAAAATTACTGTGCTCATACTACAATCGACGTGTAACAGGCGAACATATCCAATTTTTGTACGGTAAAATTATAAAAATTATAGTTATATTATTGTAATTTTTATAATTTTACCGTACAAAAATTGGATATGTTCGCCTGTTACACGTCGATTGTAGTATGAGCACAGTAATTTTTATAGGAATTTTCTCTCCGTGTATCCACTGCATAAAAAATGTTGCTTGGTCTGAAAACAATCTGGACCGAACTATGCTTTTTATAACTATTTATTGAAGTTTTTGAATAATTTTTTTTTATGTGATGTATACAAGAAATTTTATTATAAAAAAAGAATAATATTTTGCGCATGATTGATTAGTAAGATATTACAGATTAAAGTAATGTGGAAAAATTTCCGATAGTTTAGTAGTTTCTTCTATTGCTTTCGTTTTTGCCTCTTCTACTTGTTTTCTCACTTCTAGACTTACTTCATCAGGTATTCTGAATTGACGATCCGTCACTTGAAGCACCACTCCATCTTTCGATCGCAACATTCCTTTGCAATTTTTCGATTTCTCGCGCAAACACATCCTCGTTATAACATTTTCCTTAGAATGCCGAAATTTTCGGTGAGCAAATCCACTGTAATGAGCACATGGTTTGCCTTCAGCAACAATTTTTATTACTCAGTTGTGTTACGTATAAATGGTAATGGGCGTACACATTCCCTTTTCAAAAAATTTTTGAATAAGATTGTTCATTTAGTTTATTTAAGCAGCATTACTTAAATTATTTGGGATTTTCAAACTAATATGATTAAATTTGTTTACGTTTTGTCATTTTATTGGTGTATTTATATTAATAAAATAAAATTAACACAATTTTGTCGGTGTGAGGGGTTAGTCATATTTTGCCAGCATTTAAGATGTATAAACAAAATCGGAATGTGTCGGGTTTTTCAAGCTGATATAATTAAATTCATTCTGTAAATGGGTGTTTACCCTATTTTAACAAATTTTAAGAGTAAAAAAAAAAAAATAAAAATAAAAAAAAAAGTGTCCGCAAATTTCCGCAGTGCAACTATGCTTGTAATCTTGTCAGGTTAGTCTCAGGTAGTGAAAACGCTTACTGTCCGCAAATTTCCGCGAATATCATATGTCCACAAATTTCCATGTCCGCAAACCAGTTACCTACTAATTAGATATCAACGCTTATTGACAGAAATCTCGTTCTTTCCTCATTTATTTTATTAAGGATTTATTCAGGGTTGGAAGCTAAAAAGCGATACATTTTCAATAATTTTTCCTAGAGAAACCTTAACGTTGTTGCTCTGAGATAGTCAGGTATAAAAGGATACCTCAGCGAAAAAGATTTCTTTTATCAAAAATTAAATAATGTATTAATATTCTTCAGTTATTATATTTGCATACCACTTGTTTTTTTGAATTTCCGCGCGTTTATATTGTAGCAATTTAAAAGAATTATTGAAAAACATTGAAAAAACGTTGCAAAATGATATGTTTTTAAATTATATTTCAAAAACGGCGTGGTGAATCATTTTTATTTCTTATTAAATATGGTTTGTAACTTGGTATTTTATAACATACTAAATTTTTATCAAATTCCTTTGACACGTTTTCATTTTATTATTTTTATTTTCAGTTTTTCCATAAGAACCCGTGTTAAAATTACAAAACTTTGAAACTTTTTTCTCAAAATTGGGATGGTCAATTTTATTTTGGTAAGAGCTCGTATTATTGATATTGGATTAAATAAATATCTGGAGAAGTTTCGTTAAAATCCTTTGAAAAAATCGTTTCATCGTTTAATCGTGTTAAATCTTTTACACATGATCAAGCATTCCTTTAAGTATCAAACAATTTTATTTTTCTTTTTTCCGATGACAGTGCATTTTATACGTAGTCACAGAATAGTTAATAGTATATTACGCACAGAATAGTTAATACTCGTAATATACTACTACACACATATAATAGTATAAATAGTACTATTATATGTATCATCTGTGACGTAGTGTCAAAGTCGACGTTTAAAAAAAAAAAACAGCACACAGCTTCAGTGGGTGGTCAGAAATTAAAAAATCAAACGGGGTTTTGAAAAAAAACAAATCTTCTGAGTCCCTAAATCTAAAATTATATTGGTTCAGAAAAAAAATAAGAAGTTGTAAGTTTTTGAAAAAAAGAAAAGGTTTACATTTAAGGGACTAAAAAAGTTGTTACGCTTCCAACGCGCCCTTATACATTATAATTAATAGAAAGTTAGAGCTGCAGGCTGTGCGCCGATTTGGAAATGTAATTTTGACTGAACCCGTTAAATTTTTTTTTACTTAAAATCAATTAAATTCAAATAAACTATTTACATTTATTTAGTCCGCTATTCCAGGATGATACAGATGTCTCAGAGTTTCTTCATACAGTTCTTCCCGCTCTTAATACGTTTGTTGTCTTTTTTATAAATGTAATTGTATGTGTGCGGTATAATGTTAAACTCCTGCACATCGGAAAATTTTAGTAAGGATTTTGATCCTTCATTAGAAACACATACGCAAATCCAAGAGGACAATTCAACCAGCATACTGCATACATATACATCAAATTCAGAGAGTCCATTTTGTTTCCATAACTAATGATTCTTGGGATACAAAAGAACAAAAATACCGAGGGAAAATAATCACGTTTTTTTTTTTGCAGCCTTGAATAACCCCTTAAAGCAGGTCAAGAGCACTAAGAAAATTTTTATCATTTTTCAAGAGGTTATTTACAATATTTTTAGATAATCAGTAATCCACATTAATTATTCCTTAATTTGGTCTACTGGGGTACAAATCCAATTTTATTTATTTATTTTTTTTAAATAATTTTTTTATAATCGCTATTACTGAACTGTAACCACCATGTATTCCCAAATGAGATTAAGTACTTCCATTTGATGTATGATTATTTTCTCTTTACAAACATTTAATTTCGATTATTAACGATTTAGTTTTTTTGTACCCCAATAGACTGATAATCTTATTTAAAATAATTAACCATATTAAAGGTAATTAATTAATTAATTAAATTTAATTTAGGGTAAAAGCCCCCTTTGTGGAACGGTATCTAATACTGGAACAGTTTTGACATTTACATATTTATTTCTTTAATTAAGTAAGGAAACTTTAAATGCGAGATGAATTTAAATTGAAAAACAATCATTCTGTTAATAATAATTTTTGTTATCAGACGTTTCTTTCAGAAATAACTTCATTAATATGTAAATATTCATAATTAGATACCGTTCCACAAAGGGGGCTTTTACCCTATGTGTAAACAGATCTAGGTAACTTAATTTTCTGAAATATGCAAAAATACAATTTAATTTGAGGTTAATATTTCAATTCTAATTTTTTTGTACTTTATTACTATTTAAATTCTGATTTCATATGCCTAGATATTTCCACGAAAACTGTTTGTGAAAACGATTAAATAAAATATGTTATGATCCCAGGAAAATATTTTAGTATTTTTTGAATATTATTTTTCTATTTCCAAAGTAGATTAACCAATAATTTTATAAAATAACTTTTGTACCCCAGTAGACTATTTATGTTTCAAAAAGTGAGTAGACCAGTTAAGGGTTATATAATGTTGATAAATTTAGATAAAAATAATAAGTTCCAATACCTAATTTCATAAAACTGCCGTTCATTTCGACAGGTGCATACCTGAACGCATACAATATTATAGCAAATAAAATTACATAAGTGTAGTCGCAAAATACGCATCATCCAAACATACATACAATAGATTACGACATGCATACATACGTGTACGCACACATATGCATTATATGCACTGATATTTTAGGTTTACATTAGTAGGTGCGTGGAACGAAATAATGCCAATGGTCAGAGCCAGTTCGGTGAATAATTATGTATTTTATTGTATGACTGTATTTTTCCAATGTTGCAACAGCAAACTGTTGTCCATTCCACCACTGCGTGATGCATCATCACAATCAACACTGCATCTGCTTTTTCAACCCTTAAACAGTCAGGCGCCAGTAAAACTAATAATCCGAATACACACACCTATACGTGCCTATACAAGGTAATATTAGAATTAGAACAATAACATGTTGTCTCCTTCCCTTTCAGTAATAGATGGTTGGAATAATTCTTTTTTTACGGTTAGGTATTACCAATTTACAAACCAATCTTAATTAGTTGTTTATTTATAACCACTTTTATTTAAATGAAGTAAATTTTTGCATAATGGGTATATTTGCATTCCAATAAATAATTTTTTGAGTTAAAGTATAACTTTTACACTCTAAAAGTGTGTGGTATAAATTTGTTGTGGCCTAACACAACTTGCTTCTTATCAATTATTTACAAAGTAATCACACAAGTCGAAAATTCAAAAGAATCTGGAACCCAAAAACGCTTCAGCTCCGCTGTCGCGTTTTTGCTACTTGACAATTCTTCTCGTTAAATTACTAGACAACAAATTTTCGTTAGACAAATTTAAATTTATTCGAAAAAATACAAAGCTCTCGTGTAATAATAAGTGATGATATTATCAACGAATTTACTATAAAATATGGAAAGAAATTCGCTTGGAAAATTGGCTAATGATTAATCTCAACTATTTTATAAACAGAGGGTATTTGCATTCCCGTCCAAGTACTTCGCAGTTTGACTTTGATAAAATTATTTCTTGTTTTGTATTCGGGAAATATTGTAGACGAACATTTTCTTATTTTCAACGAATACGAAAGTTACGTTAAATACTAACAATAAGTATTTTTTCACAAAATTAAAAAAAAGTTCATATTATCAGTTATCTACTTAAGGGGGGAAAGTTGAATAAAATGAAATTTTTTAATATATTTTTTCTTTGCTTAACATTTATAAAATATCCTCCAAAATTTTTATATCTGAATTCGAAGAATGGATATTTCTGTAACACCCACATGTAAGTGTAGCGCTCAAAATGTTACCTAGCGCAGGTAAACGATTTTAAACGCGATTTTCTCAAAACATGTTTTTTCGCGTGTCGTGCAATGTAGGCTGTAACTCAGCAAATTTTTAACCGATTTGCATGAAACTTTACAGCAATACTTTTGTCTAAAAAAATTTGCCGAGATATGTTACATATTATATTTTAAGCTTTGCTTTTTTGCCAATTCAATAAATTTTTCTTTTTGTAAAAAAATCTCGAAAATACGTACGTTTACTTAACGTTCTCCCAATAAATACTTAATATCTTATGACCTGGAAAAATATAAATTCGGGTTTTAATATATTTGATAGATTTGAGCGTCGTTTTATGGTATTCCATTTAAAAAAAAATTACCCTACCGAAATTTAAAATCTTATTGTGGTATTTGAAATTTTAAAGTGGTGATGGTTTTTAGTATATGAAGCTATCATTATTATTATTGTTATTTAATTTGTTAACGATTTTTTGTGTGAAATATTAATTTTATTTAAATTCTGTAGTTTAATTTTTTTACACGTTTTTTACTATAGGTACCAATTTGTGCAATGTTTAAAATAGCAAAATACAATTAATTATAATTTTATTATACTAAATTCGCTTCGAGGCCTCGCAAGTCGACTTTGCTCCAGGCCCCTCGTTGATTTGGGCCGACTCTGATCACCACACCAAGTTCTGGTAATTTTGCTAAACATATTTTAAGGTGTGAACCAACCCTTCAAGTATGTACATAAGAATTTAAAATCGACGGATTTTTTTTCCACATATAATAGGTATTACATAAAAATTTAGCAATAACGTATAGGTACTACTACCCAGAGATTCAGTAATGATTATAATAAAATAATGTTGATATATTTACATGACTAAAACTTTTCAAAGTACAAATGACAATAATTTCAGCCATTCTTAAATTTTGAATTTTCTTTTTTCTCGTTAAAAATGCGTGGCTGCTAAAATTATTATATATTATATTAGTTGCTAGACTGCTGCATAGCCTATGTAAAAAAAGTTTCGTCAGTTTTTAAATTTTTAATATCTAACTTGATATTAATAATATATTTAACAAAAACTCCGTCAATGTTTAAATTTTTAAATATATTCTTAAAGGGATTATATTCCCCATTAAAATGTGTGAATGCAAAAAATAAGGTTATATTTATTACTAGAACTCTCAAAATTTATACATATTCGGTATATATAGGTGAAATTAACTAAAGTTTGTCTGACGTCATTAACAAATGAAACAAAATTAGACGTACATTTTTAACTTACTATAGTTATTTTAATATAAAAGTAACGAAAAGGAAAACATACGTAAAATTTAGTTCGTCTAATTTTACTTCATTTGTTGCATTTGTTTAATGACGTTAGACTAAGTTTAGTTAATTTCACTTATATAGACAAAATTTCGTGAATTTTTGAATTTTCAAATATACACCTTAAGGGGTGGTGCACCCCTTAAAGTCGTTTTTTAGCCCCAACTGGTATCTTTTACGTTATTAGGTTATTAATAAAATTTTTTGAATTTTCGACTTCTTGCGATTCCCTTATTAGGGTTAGTCAATGTGCTTAAATACACACACAGTTCACAAGAAAATGACACTTGTATGTGAAGTTTTAACATTATTTAAAAGGTTGTTGGTGTGATGGATTTTGAAAACGACACATGTGTGAACATATATCGTTTTCAAAATCATTCCTGTAAAATTTTGTTTTCGTTACATGTAATGTTTTAAAAATAACCGAATCAATTGTAATAAAATTTAGATCCAGTTAATTTCATTTTAATACAGCATTACAACAGATTACAGTGTTCTTTAGTTTTACTTCATATTTACGTAATTTACGTGAAGATAAATTAGTTTGATTAAAGAGAAAAAAGGAAGTCACCGACTCAAAAAAATTAATGCTTTTCAAAAGGAAAAAAGTCGCGAAAACTCATTAACTGGCAGAGAATTTTTTACTTTATGTATTTTTAAGGGAATTTATTGTCAGATACTAAAAAAATCAATACTTTTTAAAAAGATGGTGTCACTTACTTGTTCCATTAATAATGTACTTTTTACGTATTTTTAAAGGGAATATACATATATTTATATTGAACTAACAAAGCGTATCTCTACTTTTATTCTGTTAAAAAGTCTTCATAAAAAATTTTTTAATGAAAAATTAATTGAAAAAAATATATGCTCGTATAACATCCGGTAAAAGAAGGGTTACGTTGATATTAATACTGTGCAAACTACTAAAAAAAAAAAGAAAAAAAATGGATAAACAGGAAATTATTTATTAAAACTGATGGATGCTTTTTGATCGTGATATAAAACAGAATTTTGAGATTAAATTTTTTGCTAATAATGTTTTGGTAAAACTAAGCAGTTTTATTTAGTTGTTCACCATAATATCATATAAGAATGTATACAGAGAATTCAAATTTAATCTATTCCTAATTAAAATTCGAATCAGTTTACTTATTTAAATTTTGCAAACTAAAACCAGGAAAATAACAAACCGTAACATATTATATAATAGTATATTACATATTATTTACTCTGATTTAATAGATGAACTTGGTAAAATTTTTACATATGTAGCTCTTTTTGTTTTTAAATTTTAGAAAATTTTGAAATTTCATTTTAGATGATAACGAGTAAATTTTCCTGATTAGCGTTTGCAGAACTAACCCGTTCTGACAACTATGCGGATAACTAGATACAGGTACCTACTAGATTTAATATTATATTTCATTGTTTCATTGTTACTTGTAAAAGATGCTCTTTTACAAGTAACGATGTTGCCGGCCGTCGAAAAAGATCTTTCTGAACTAATTGAAGTTGCAGGAATTGTTAAATATTTTTTTGCAAGGTTGCTAATTACAGGATATTTAGAAAACCTAGTTTTCCACCATTCTTTGGGATCCAATGTGAACTTTAATTGTGGTTCTGCTAGATAGTTTTCAAACTGTTTCATCACATCATTATCATCATGCCTCATCCTCTATACGCTTTGCGTACTGCCAAACCCAGCTTCTTTCTCGTTTTGCCATTATTCGACGCGTAAATATTACGTGTAAAATACGTAAAATAAATGTGAAACAGCTACACCTACACCCTACACATGTCAAAAGGTAGCGGGAATATATATATATATATATATATATATATATATATATATATATATATATATATATATATATATATATATATATATATATATATATATATATATATATTCCCGCTACCTTTTGACAAATGTAGGGCCTCCCTATGGAAGACAAGAGCTGAAATTTGGTAAGTGGGGGTCATTTCCGATGCACATCAATACTATGAAGGTCAAGTAGTCAAACTTTGTCAATGCGCACGTTCATGGAGAACCTGGCCTTGAAAAGTTATAGGGCGTCAAATGTGAAAATAGTCTGCACGTGGCCATAGCCAAACGGGGTACTCTATATAGGTAGAAATGGGTTATGAGATATGTCGTGGGCCGGCCTATCACTGTGTAAAACCACTTTCCTTGTAAGGTGGCCTAACCTCGTTTTTTCACGTGACCTATGGCAGAAGACGTACCGAGCGACTTCAAACCTGTACATTGGGAGTATCTGAAGAGAAGTTTGGGAGTCCTACCGAGGGCGATTTCTGGCAGACTCGTCGGTAGATTGCCGAAATAAGGTAGTCCGAAATGCACCCTTACGAAGGGGACTCTAATGACCGCTGCAGGTCAACACACATCGTTTCCTTAAGAAATGGCCACGTAGAGTATGCGACACTTACTGCACGTCAGAACTTTTGAAGGCCAGGTTCTCCATACCTAAGAAGGGTATATTTTTGACCTACTAGGAAGGGGCATTCAGAAAATACATATCTCACCAGTGGGCGCTAGGGGGCAATTTTGCGCATTGTCCTTTTAGATCCGACCCAACCTTTAAGGGGGTGGTGGGGGGGTGGCAGCAAAACAATAGAACTTTTCCAAACCGGTTGGAAATAATTTTCGGTCAATTATCTACAACATATCCAAAATTCAGCTCCCTAGGCTGATTTGGACGGAGCAGGGGAGGAAAAAGGAATTTTGGCTGGATCTAACAGGTCCCCAGACTCCCAGACTTAACTTAGAGGGTTGAAATTGAGTATGCTGATAGAGCTCGTACCTAGGGTCTGCTTTTTGGAGGTTTTACCCCCCACCACCACCATTTTTAAGCTACAATTTCATGCTTTTTCGACGTTTTCGAAGTTTGTACCACTCGCACAGGTCACCCAAATAAACCTAGAGGGCTGAAATTTTGTATTCGGATTGAGTAAGTATCAGGGGGGTGCCTTTTGTGGGTCTTAACTTTTAACCCTTACCCCCACCATTTTTATACCAAAAAGAACATGATTTTTCTTGTTTTTTAACAGTTTCGTTCGAGTCAAAATCTCCCCAAATAAACCTAGAGGTCAGAAATTTTGTGTACAGTTTACGTTAATACCCCGCCACTGCTTTTTGAAGGTTTCAACTTTTAACCTTTACCCCCACGATTTTTACGCCAATATTTCCTTGATTTTTTTGCTTTTTTTCTAAAACGTCTAAAAACTCTCTAAGGAAACCTAGAGGGTTGAAATTTTGTACGTGTATTGAGTTAGTATCCAGCTAGTGTCTTCTAGGGATTCCTTATTACTTTTTCCCCCACTTCTCCCATTTTTACATCGTAATTCAATGGTATTTTTAAATGTGTTTCAAATGCTTTATTCTAATACAAGTAGGCGTATAGTAATTTTAAAAATTAAAAAAAAAATGAACTTACTTTACAAGTATAACAAATGCAATACATAAATATTAAGTAATTTAAAAATGTTATTAAAGTCACTGTTTATTTATAAAGTAGGAATTTTGGATTTTTAGTCGAATTTTCTCCGAAAAATTAGACTTATACAGTCTATACGATAAGAGCTGCGAGAGGCGAGACCAGGGGCGCTATCCGTTTTCGGACCCGTAGAACACGATTATGTAAAAAAAAAAGATGTCTGATATATATATATATATATATATATATATATATTTTCCCGCAACCTTTTAATATGTGTAGGGCCCCCCTATGGAAGTTAAGAGATGAAATTTGGTAAGTGGGGCTTATTCCGATGCACAACAATACTATCAAAGTGGGGTCAAATTTTGGGCAAATTTTTTTTCGGACCCGACCTTTAAGGGGGTCGTGGGGGGCGGAAAAGCAATAAAACTTTTCCAAATCGGTCTTAAATAATGTTTCGGTCAATTATCTACAACATATCCAAAATTCAGCTTCCTAGGATGATATGGTGGGAGTAGAGGGGAGAAAAACGATTTTCGCTGGATCTAACAGGCCCCCAGCCCCCCAGAATTAACGTAGAGGGTTGAAATTTGGTGTGTTGATAAAGCTCGTACCTAGGTTGTGCTTTTTGGAGGTTTTAATATTTTACCCCCACCCCCCTCATTTTTAAGCTACAATTTCATGCATTTTCGACGTTTTCGAAGTTTGTACCACTCGCACAGGTCACCCGAATAAACCTAGAGGGCTGAAATTTTGTATTCGGATTGAGTTAGTATCAAGGGGGTGCCTTTTGGGGGTCTCGACTTTTAACCCCTACCCCCACCATTTTTATACCCAAAAGAACATGATTTTTCTTGTTTTTTAACAGTTTCGTTCGGGTCAAAATCTCCCCAAATAAACCTAGAGGGCTGAAATTTGGTGTACAGGTTAAGCTAATAGCCAGACACTGTTTTTTGGAGGTTTCAACTTTTAACCCTTACCCCCACGATTTTTACGCCAATATTTCCTTAATTTTTTTGCTTGTTTTCTAACACGTCTAGAGACTCCATAAGGAAACCTAGAGGGCTGAAATTTTGTACGTGTATTCAGTTAGTATCCAGCTAGTACCTTTTAGTGAGTCCACATTACTTTTCCCCCCACTTCTTCCATTTTTACATCGGAATTGAATGCTATTGTTAAATGTGTTTTAAATGCATTACTTTTATTGTAAATACAAGTAGGCGAATAGTAATTTTAAAAAATTTAAAAAAAAGTGAATACAATTTTTTAACAAATGAAATACATACATATTAAGTAATTTGCAAATGTTATTAAAGTCACTGTTTATTTATTTATTTAATTATTCTTTAGGAATTTTGGATTTTTATTATTTATAAAATAGAAATTTTGGATTTTTTTGGAAAGAAAAAATATCTTCATAAAAGCCTTCCAGTTTACTATTTAAGTTCCTTTTTTAATATTTAAAAGTAAAACACAAAGGCAATTGGCGGATAAGCATGGATAGAAATGCCCTCGTACGAATTGTGTTGGCTTTTTCCCTGTTAACTTCTATCGGCACAAAATTGAAATTTACTGAGATTCAGCCCTTAAAAACTTAAAATCTTTTTATAAAGCCCCGATCAACCGGACACTCATTATCAGTTTTGAAACCACCAAAATTACAAATCGCTTGTGGACTTTCAATTATATTTCGCTTGTAGACACTCAATACCGAAGAAATAATTTTTTATTTTTTTTATTTTTTATTTATTTATTTTTTTTTTTTTTTTTGAAAGAAAAAATATCTTTATAAAGGCCTTCCAGTTTACTATTTAAGGTCCTTTTTTAATATTTAAAACTAAAACATAAAGGCAATTAGCGGATAAACATGGGCAGGAATGCCCTCGTACGAATTGTGTTGGTTTTTTTTCTGCTACCTGTTTTCGGCACAAAATTGAAATTTACTGAGATACAGCCCTTAAATACTTAAAACCTTTTTTTAAAGCCTCGATCAGCCAAACACTCATCACCAGTTTTGAAACCAACAAAATGACAATTCGGTTGTAGACTTTCAATCACATTTCGCTTGTAAACATTCAATACCGAAGATGAAGGGGAAAATTCGACTACCGTGATGGGGCCCCGCTGCTCACGGCGTTTTTATTTATAAAATAGAAATTCTGGATTTTTTTGGAAAGAAAAAATATCTTCATAAGGGCTTTCCAGTTTACTATTTAAGGTCCTTTTTTAAGGTCTGAGAATAGGTTGTTATCTATTTTTTATACCCCTAAGTGATAAAGGTGGTCCACCCCAAATTTTATTTTTATATTTTTTAGGCAATTTTTTTTAAATTTTTTTATGATGTAGCATAAAAAAATACATACAACCCTAAATTTTCATCCTTTTACAATCAACCCCTATTTTCGTATGGCGAGCGGAGCGAAGCATTACATGGAATTAACCTTTTATAGAATTTTGAACTGTTTAGCGAACGAAGCGAAACACTTTATTCTCGCGCCTATTCTCAATCCCATATGATTTAAAATTGGCTAAACTATTTTCAGCTTTATTAGTAAATATTGATTTGATTGTATCAAAATCATAAGAAAAAATTAATTCAATCATTTATAACTACTGAGCCACGAGCCACGGCTGGGTCAGCTAGTTTTGAAATAAATTTTTCTACTTTCTTCTTTTAAGTGTGTACCACCGGAGTTACGTGTTATAGTACGTTATAAAAGTACATCCATGCATAAAGCATTACCTAAGCATATAGATGTTGCAATTTTTAGACTTGTTTATTTATTTATTTTATTCTGTATAAAAAAAAGAGCTAAAAATGAAAATAGATTATAATAATAAATAATAGTAGAAAAAAATAATAGAAACCTTATTTTTTGTATAAAATTTTATAGAAAATTCATTTCCCACGTAGGGTAAAAGCCCCGTTTGTGGAACGCGATCCAATAGAAAAACAGTTTTGACATTTATATCTTAATGAAGTTATTTCTGAAAGAAACGTCTGATAACAAAAATTATTATTAATAGAATGATTGTTTTTCAATTTAAATTCATCTCACATTTAATGTTTCTTTACTTAATTAAAGAAATACATATATATATATATATATATATATATATATATATATATATATATATATATATATTAAACAGTTTTTGCTGAATGTGTCTCTTTTGCGTTTGATCAATGCTTATTTATAGAAACACATGCCTTATAAATTTCAACATTTTCCAGTTAATTTTCGAAGTTAGCGCAATAAAACTATACAAATAATTTTTATTAGTCCAGTTAAGTGATTATAAGAGCTAAATCATCTTTTTATTCGGTTTAAATGTAATTTATATATGTGTGTATTTCTTTCAGTACACATATAACCTTTGTATTTAACTAAAATCATGTACGTAAAATAACTAAAAATTTATATTATAAATAGTTTTAATTTCTTTTTGAATCTAAAATATTTACTTACTGCTTTAAAATCGTAAAATTTTTAATATTTTTTTTATTTCGGAGCGTATCGTCAATTGATAAATAAAAAAATATTGATTTAAAGTTGCAAAATTTTCTTAATAATGAAAAATTGTCGGCATTTTGATAAGTCAGTTTAGAATTGATTAGAACTTTACCAAAATACATAGATGGCGAAACAAAATATAGTATTTTGATATATTCTGTGATTTTGGTCGTTTATTTTATCGAATATTTAAACCATTCTATATTTTTTAATTTGACATTCTATTTACTACTAGATGTCACTCTACGTCATAGAGTGAAAAGATGGTAAAAGATGTATTTGATGTATCTCATGTTCGTACATACGTGTTCTTTTTTAGGTGTCAATGTGCTGATTTTTAAAAGGGTGTTAATATATTCTGTCCGTTTTTTTATAGATGTCAACAAATTATAAAACAAAACATTAATAAATCAAAATTTTTGGGTTATATTTTCTTAAAAACATATTCTTTGTATTAAAAAAACTTGGTTTCATGCTTATTAAGAAAAAAAAATGGGTGTTTAATTCATTTATTAATTTTTGTAAGCAAGTTTGATGAAATACCTAAAAATAGTGTTCCACAATCGGGGCTTTTACCCTATATAAAAAGTTATTAAATGCAAGTAAATTTATGTTATTTTGTCATACTTACAAGGAACATTACGTGGGTGTACCCTCCGATTTTGTTTATTCTTTGATATGTTGCGGAACATCGAAAAATAAGAGACACGTATTTTTTTTAGCGGCTGTAAAATGCTCTAAAGGGGTGAAATCACCCTTCAAAAATTAGGATAAAAATTTAATTTGTCAAATATCTCGAAAACGGTAAGAGATAAAGCAAAAGTTTCAATTGGCGATATTGCACTTTTTTAAAGAGCTCTTTATCGATATGCAACTTGTTTAAATTACATCAACAGGGGTGCTTGGGGGTTAAAATTTAGGGGTTAACTTTGCGAAAAGACAGTAAAAAATACAATATATTAAAATTTTGTTTACAGATTTCGAATCTGCGTGAAAAAATCTAATTGACCTGTTTTTGCTCAATTTTATAATATTAAATTTAGGGGTACGTAACTAGAGGGTGACTGTGTTGACATAATCATACTATTTGATCCTACTATCTCTTACCGTTTTCGAGATGTTTGACAAATTAAAATTTTACCCCAATTTTTGAAGGGTGATGTCACCCCTTCAAACCGAGCCGCTAAAAGAAAATACATGTCTCTTATTTTTCGATGTTCTACAACATATAAAAGAATAAACAAAATCGTAGGGATACACCCCCGTGATGTTCCTTGTTAGTCAAGTTAATAAAAACAAAATTTTACAACTGGTCTGTAAGTAGTTCGTATTATCCTACATTATAATAGTTTTTATTCCGAAAGTCAGCGCAGTGATGTGAATAATTTACATACGAACAAATCAATTAAGAGTATAAAAGAGTAAGTAAATTTCTTTGGTTTTCAAATGCAATAACACCTCATCTACGACATGAGTTTATTTCCAGAACTTGTTGAGGTAACTGATATCTACTATTACAAATGCAAGATATTCCTCCTTTTCGACTTTCCTCGCTTTTGAAATGTCTAAAAATGTTTACAGCTTCAGAAACTATAACTAGAAAATGTCTGATTGTAAGAACAAAAATTGGTAAGTATCTCTTAACCTCCTCGTTCCAAACGTCGACTGTAGTCGACATAAAACAATAAATTATTTCTTAATATATGAGAGTTAATATGTTATTAATTTATTATGAATGTCCAGAGAAGGAAATATTTGTTTAGAATGTTTCATGAGTTTGGTTGTCAAAATTTTCTTTTTTCAGGAGAAGTAAGAAAAGTTCATAGATATTAGCTAACCAAGATATTCAAAGTTCAAGGTCACAAAACGAGTCTTTTTAAAATATTTTGTTTCTTCCTATGTTCTAAATGAGTTTTAAAGGTATTAGAAAGGATAAAAATTTCTGCAACTTTGATTTTAGGCAATATTCTATACAATGAATCGTTATTTTGATAGAGCGGGAGAGTGGGGAGCACTTACCTGTATGCAGGATAACGAGCGGTTAACTGTAGAATTTATACGGTTAATTATTCACTAAAAATATTATTAACAAACCTTAATTATTTACTAATAAATAAATGATACCCCTGTCGCAGTATCTACATAACATAGCGAATTTCCAAATATTGGGCACTGGCGGATCTCATCTAAGACCTGTACTCATCTAAAATTGTTTAGTTTTCTAAGAGTAAAAAATTCTTAAAATCGGCTGGGTAATTTATTTTTGGTATTTTTGGGACCCGAAAACCCGAACAGAGTTTGTACAGCATAGTTGCTATCCATCTAAAATAATTTAGTTCTCTAGCAGTGTCAAAATTTTCAGAATCGGTTCGGTAGCTTATTTCTGGTGTTTCTGGATCTGCAAGATCCCAGTGGACCTCATTAGAAAATCAGCTCGACCGTACATTCAGGGCGGGCCTTCTGTAATATAACCTATTATACATATTTAGGATTCATATTATACATATCTAGGATATTTTACCTTTCTAATAGTAAAAGTATTTTCAAAACCCGTTGTGTAGTCTTCTATGCCGCATTTGCATCCGCAGGACAATTGTGAATCTCAGACAACACAACCTGTACCTACCTAAAATAGTTTACCTATGTAATAGTGAAAAAATTTTCAAAATCGGTCGATTATTTTATTTTTGACACTTTTAGGTCCCATGGATCCTGGCGGGCCTTACATAACGTGATCTATATCTATCTAATACAGTTTAGTTCTCTAACAGTGAAAAACTTCAAAATTAGTTGGTTAGTTTATTTTTTACAATTATGGCGGAACCCTGGCGGAACTCATGTAACATAATTTTTATTATTCTAGAATAATTTTAGTAAAAAGTTTACCTCTCTAACAGTAAAAAAGGGTCCTAGGGATCTCATTTAATAACTTAATTAATTCAAATACTTTAACTTACTAACGGTGAAAAACATTTTCAAAATCGATTGGGTAGCTAAATTTTTGACGTTTTTAGGGCCCCAATACCTTGACGGATCTCACATAATTTATCTTAAATCCATTTAAAATTGTTTAACTTTCTAACATTAATGATTATTATTAGTGAAAAAATTTGGTTATTTGTTTATAATATTTAATAATGTTATATCATGACATAACTTTCAATATCTTGTTTATTTAAAATTCAATTAAAAAAAAACATCTTCGTTACAATCATATGCTTAAAAAATCTGGTTAATCTTAATTTAAAAAAATTAGACAGAGATATGGTTATTATAATACAATTAATACATACATACTGAATAACTATCACTTGTTTTACGTAAGGACACGTAAAAAAATTGCTAGTTTTCTATATTTTATAACGAATTGAGACAGAAATATAAATTACTTATTACACTGATAAAGAGAGCATTAGTAACCCAAAATTAAAAAATTACAATTTTCTCGAAAACTACCTAACATAGAAAGAAAATTATAAGAACATTTTTTTCATAATTTTTTTTCTTTTCAACGATGTAAAAATCAGTTCCATATATATATATATATATATATATATATATATATATATATATATATATATATATATATATATATATATATATATATATAAATTTTATTTTTTATATAATATCATTTTCGTATTCTAGGGACCTCAAACCATATTTCTGTTATAGTCCCGGCCTCAAGTTGCGTCATGAGAACGGCTGTAATAGCATATTTCCAGTTTTGGAAATTCGTTAATATTTATAATAATGTTATTCACACATAAAATATTGGTTTTAATTATTTTTAGATAAATAGACAATTTATATGAATAATAAGATCCTAAAATGAAATAGTATAAATACCTTTTTTATTACGTTTTTATTCACCATCAGTTTATCATGTTGTAATTTAAAGGATATAGTATACATCAATCGAATAATATACATCAATCGAAAGTACTTTAAAAATAAAATGTTATGTCTCATAAAGAGTTTTTTCCTATCTCCTATAGTTTTCGAGATAATCAAGAATAATCGAAAGAGGTATATTAAGTTATAGGTTATCTCCTCCTGATAGAAAGTCCCAATAGTAACTGTATTGTCGTTTATGTGACACTGCAGGTACTTCATATGTATAACTTCCCTAGATCAAAACAAAACCATTGTAGAAATATAATAGAAAATTGTCAAAAAAAATGTGGTGCAGTAGGCATTCTTTAATATTCTACATGTTAACCACATGCCTACTGCCTTTTTGGGCTATAATTTCTATAACTTACTATTTTATTTATTACGTATAAACCGTACATTAAATATATATATATATATATATATATATATATATATATATATATATATATATATATATATATATATATATATATATATATATATATATATATATATATATATACATATCTTGAAGTATACAAATATATTTAAGAATTGTCGGAATCCGAAACATTTTTTTGAATGTATGATGGGTAGAAATTGGCTCTTATCAAGCCACCTCCTTTTTTACTATACATTTGGAGGTCCTTTTTGCAATTATTAAGTGTAAAATGGAGTCACGGACCAAAAAATTTCAGAACCACTGGTTTATTGTATAAAATATTACTTAATTTCATTTTGCATTCAAAATCTCATTTTTTGGGCACCCCATTTTTTCTTTTAGGGGATGACTTTCCTTAAATGCTAATACAACCTACTTTTATGTTTAAACAGAAGCCTAAACACTAATTTCCATATATTTAACTTCAAAACTAATGATCTTCTATACAAATTTTCATTCTCCCCTTAGAGGACGAATTTTCAAAAATCTTTTCTTAGAGTTCACCTGCATTATACAAATAAATCCTGTACAAAATTTCATTCTTCTGAAACTACCCGTTTAGACTAAACATTTTTTAAAATTCAGTCAGTGTTAGAGATATATTAAGTAGATAAAACTCTGTAAACTTGGAAACATTTTAACTATCAAGTTAAAGGAAATGTATTGTGCCATCAAATTTTCCATCATTAGTTCGCATACATTTTCATAAGCTACATGAATTTCTCAATAGATGGTATATACATTTTTTTTTTTAAATTATAAATTTTAATTGTGTTTTAGGAGGAAACTCCTCATATGTTATATATAAATCTATTATACATAATATTGTAATTGTATTCGTATTCGTAAGTATTTATCCATTCAAATTTCTGGCTTTTCATTATTTTAACGGCATATAATATAACCCCATTTTTGTATCCCTTTCAATTTGTATAACGCCTTTTTGAAATCTTTTTTCACGTAGATACATTCGACAGAGCGTTGTTATACCGTGCGGTTTTTTTTTTATCACAAAATAATTTAAATAACAACAATTGTGATTTTGTTTTCTTCATTATCCACCGCCTGCTTTCGGATGCTTTATATTTTCATTTTATTTTCTACTTGTTTGATATATCTGGGCCGTATAAAGTGTCTGTAATAGGAAAAAATCATGTGACAATAATTTACATTTTTTTTAACATGTAACCACGATAGATTTTTAATTAATAGCTGCTGTACGTACGGTCAGAGATTTAAGACTACCTACAGCTAGTACAAATTATATATTCTGCCATCAGATAAATGTTAATCTGGTACAATATGCGTATATTAAATTAGTAAAATTACTCAGATTCAACTACATGATTGTAATTTGAATACCCAGCTAACCAGTAATATACCCCTGTCGCAGCATCCTGCATAACATAGCTAATTTCCATTTACAAAAGTACGTTTTTCTCGGAAACTAGTTGATCTAGAGTAATTGTAAATAAAAAAACCTTTTTTATGTGATTTTTCCGCCTCATTCCGCCAAATTTTTTTCACGAAAAATGTCCAAAAAGCCGTAAACGTTTTCACGAAATTTCTTAAAAATAAGATGTTTCGTTCTTGAGTTATCGTGCGGCCACATATGTATATATATGTTTACTAAGTGTCCGCACGATAACTCAAGAACAAAACATCCTATTTTTAAGAAATTTCGTGAAAACGTTTACGGTTTTTTGGACATTTTTCGTGAAAAATATTTGGCGGAATGAGGCGGAAAAATCACATAAAAAAGGTTTTTTTATTTACAATTACTCTAGATCAACTAGTTTCCGAGAAAAACTAGGTTGGGTTAGTTTATAATTTATTGAGTTCAATAAGTTTCGGCTGAATTTGATTAAGTTAAGTTTTATTTGGTTAAGTTGTGTTTGGTTATGTTAGGTTGGGCTTGTTTATAATTTGTTGAGTTCGGTGAATTTAGGCTGTTTTGGTTAGATTATGTTGGGTTTGTTTATAATTTATTTAGTTCGGTTAGTTCAGGTTGGATTTGGTTATGTTAGATTGTTTTAGGTTAGGTTAGGATGGATTTGTTTATAATTTGTTGAATTGGCTTAGCTTAGGCTGGTTTTGGTTAGGTTAGGTTGGATTTGTTTATAATTTATTTAGTACGGTTAGTTCAGGTTGGATTTGGTTATATTAGATTGTTTTAGGTTAGGTTAGGATGGATTTGTTTATAATTTGTTGAGTTGGCTTAGCTTAGGCTGGTTTTGGTTAGGTTAGGTTAGGTTGGATTTGTTTATAATTTGTTGAGTTCGGTTAGTTGAGGTTGGGTTTGGTTACGTTAGGTTGTATTAGGTTAGGTTAGGATGGATTTGTTTATAATTTATTCTATAATTTAGTTCGGTATCACAATTAAGGGTATACTATTTAGCTGAGTTGTTTTGGATTTGGTTACCTTTTGTTGAATTCGATTAATTTAGGTTATGTGTGATTAAGTTAGGTTTTTTATTTGGTTGTGTTTGGTTAGGTTACGTTGGGTTTATTTATAATTTTTTGAGCTCGATTAGTTTAGGTTGGGTTTGGTTACGTTAGGTTGGGTTTGTTTATAATTTATTGAG
Organism: Brachynemurus nebulosus; assembly: GCA_035578155.1. Taxonomy (NCBI): domain Eukaryota; kingdom Metazoa; phylum Arthropoda; class Insecta; order Neuroptera; family Myrmeleontidae; genus Brachynemurus; species Brachynemurus nebulosus. Next base: position 100,928,656 of record JAPWDM010000001.1, read on the forward strand.
GTAGGTTAGTTCAGATTGGGTTTGGTTAATTTATATAATTATTAATGTTAAACAGTTGAAATTAATGTGCTATGGTTTAACTGTTTTACGGTTGAATTATTGTCGGCTAACCTGTTATTAGGTTTAATTGTTGTCGGTTGATCCGTCGTCAGGTTAACTGTCGCGGTTTAACTGTCGCGGTTTAACTATCGCGGTTTAACTGTCGTGGTTTAACTGTCGCGGTTGAACTGTCGCGGTTGAACTGTCTTCTGTTTACTTATTACAGAACAATGCCCGTTGATGTAATTAGCAGACCCTCGCAGGTAGTAGATTCATCGTTATGTGGTACGTTTGGTCGTGTATTCATTGTATACAGTCAAATGCCCATACTTGGGACAGCACCTTAACTTGGGACATTTTGTTAAGTTTTGTTTTGACGGTTAGTACACCTGTCTATATTTCATTTTCTAAAAACAGGTGGTGGAATATTTTAGACTGATAGTTGTTGTTTGAGATTATGTCTGTTCGACCTCATTTGCGCAGTGTCATAGGCGAGTTAAATAATTTTATATTTTGGAACAAAAAACACAATTTTTTTATATGAAAATAACTTTGATCGCCCTGATTGACCCGTCAACATCAAACTTGAGTAAATCCTAAATTTCTTTTGTGTATGTTTTTGGGCAGTGCTTCTACACTTTCAGTTAAATATAACTAATTTCCTTAATTTTTTATTTATATTTATATAAAAATCGGAAAATATGCTCCTAACTTGGGACAGTGTCCCAAGTTAGGAAACAAGAAAGTGACTGCTTTGAGATAAGCTACATGAGGAATTATTTAGGATCAAAAATACATTTGTATCAGGGGCGTATATAGCGGACCTCCTTGGGGCGATCATGCGGAAAATAATAGGACTAAAAAAATTTCTGAGACAAAATTAACAATAAAAATTATAAATTGAATTTCTGTACCGTTGACGACTAAAAAAAAAAGAAAAAAAAAACGGTAAATTTACCGATATAGTGTTTAAAATTAAATAATATCCAGTGTATATTTTTAAGTTTTTTTTGGAGGGGGTGGTCATGACCCTTTGACTGATTGGAATTCTGATTGGATTATGGGCGTTAGAAAGCCTATCAAAGTGTTCAGAGGCAGATACATATTCCCAAAGTTTTAAAATGAAGCATAATAAAACGCTCCTAACTTTCAGGCAATTTTGGACTGTGTTATATGTGGCTTTTCTTCTTTTTTATGATCATTTGTGGAATAAACTTTTTTTTTAAGAGGTTATAAGTGTCTCAAGTTATTTACAACTCTCCTATAGGTGATACATAAGTAAAAATACACGGTGTCCCAAGTTAGGATGGGGTATCCCTTACTTGGGACAGTGGACATTTATTTTTTTTTTTTAATTTTATTGACAGGACTTATAAATTTGAAACTTTTTGCAGATAAAGTACTAAGTCTCTTCTAAAACATGGTTGGTTTATTTCTAAAATAAAACTTAATAAAAACACACTGACGAAAGTTAAAGCTCAAAACTGTCCCAAGTTAGGGCACTTGACTGTCATCATAAAAACAATTTTTCTACACATTTGTCTCGTACTATTTAGACCACCTACTGGTAAGACTAATCACCGTGTGCCAGTAACCCATGCTTTATGAATATAGTAGGTTGGATACTGACGAATCTTTTTTCCTATATGATGTACATTACGAGGGCTACTGAAAACGTAAATAAAATGGTACATACATTAGTGGATTTAGACTCTGCTCCTAAGGGGTAATATTTTTTCAAAGCTTACTTCAATTATTTAACTGAATACCTAATTTTAAACGTTTTTCAGTGGCGTCTATTCTTATTTTTTGCACGATCGTGTATTTTCATGCATTTACTGATGCTATTGACAATGCTGGTAAGTTACATTTCCCGAATGTTTTATTTATATCCATGGAAACCAAAAAATGAAAATTTTCACTAGTTTGCACATTATTACTATTATTGTTGGCATTAGTCTCTATATTTTATTGACATTTGAAAAGGTCTTTCAACCATTAAAATTTTCTGTGGTTTTCATAATCTTCCTTTCATTTTACGAGAATAAATTTGCAGCCAAAAATAAAATGCTTCATCAATTTCATTATTCTCACTAATATTATAGTTTATTTAACAAACTATTTTCCTCAATTTTTTTTAATAGAAAATTCAAAAAAAAATATTCACGCCAATGAGACATTGACATTTAATTTTTTATTTACAAATATAGTTGTCAATTGTCGCTACAAAGATTCGTATTAGTTGCTATAAATATTTATAATATTTATTCATGGCATTCTATGTTATAACATAAAAATATAAATTTCATCTATATTATCCGAATTTTATTTTTTATTTAATATGTTTTTATTCTTTAATTATTTTAAATCGATCGTGGAAAAAATATTATAAAATACACGATGCGTTAAGTGCCTTTACTGATCTCGAAAATTGCAAAAACTCGACCCGGCGGGTCTCGTTTTCGCAACATTTTCTCGATCAGTCAAAGCAACTTACCGAACTTATATTGTAAAATACTATTGTGGTTATTGTTATTGTTATAATACAATGTATTTATTTTTTTTATTTGGTATGTATGTAAACAGAATTAGGCATGTTCAATTAAAAATTTGTCACCCTTATATAGGTATCTACGTATTATACTTACCAAAAAAAATAATAAAATAATGATAATAAATACTTAAATAAATACAATCCTTTTTATATATCCTTAAAAGCTATCAAAGACGTCACACTGAGATAAACATAACGAACGTTTTACTAGAAACCACTTTTTTAAAGGACCGTTGTTTTCAAGAAGTAAATTTGCTAACAGTCATTTCATTAATATTTGAACTATTTGAAGACATGAGTGGATGAAGGTGTTATCTAAAATTTTTTCATAAATGCATTTTTCGCAAAATCTTGAAATATTCTATGTTGAAGTATCACAATATATTCAAATATGGTTTCATTAGCTCCAGTAGTTTTGTATAAATTCAATAATAAACATGTGCTATTGCATGGGAAGTACTTATATGTAAATAAAAACTTTCATTCGCGACTACTGTAAAATTATAAAAAAAATGTTACATAATACCATCATCCACTTATGTCTTCATTGGAAATTTGTTTTATTTACTGGTTTGTTGCAAATGAAATGTCAGATATTTATTTACTATCGCGAATATATCGCGAATAGAGTGGAAGTGTACGTAGTTAATACAGAAAATGAATTAATGTGAACTTTTTAAATTTGAACAAAATACAGTTGTGGCAATTTAAAACTGAAATATGAAGAATAGCTTGTAAAACAATGGCACAGCCTTGTTTTTAGAACGTCGCGTCGGCTCTGGAGAAACTAATTCAGTCATAATAAGAAAAACAGAAATATACAAGCAAAATTTCAGTTTTCCAAATAAAATGCACGTGTAAAATACTATCATGTATACTTTAACAATATTTAAATGGGATGACTTTTCGAGGGGGTGTTATTAGTGATCATAAACTTTTAAAAAGTTAAATTATTTTATTGCTTGCAACAAATGCCACCCTGTGTTCTCTACAATTGTGTTGAAATGTATTACCTGTTTTACGAGTGACGGTATCTTTTAACACTTATGTTATAATTACGCAGGCAATGATGCAAATGACGTCACTGTCGGCTCTGTTATGTAAATACTTGCTAGATTCATACATAGAACCTGTGCTGTTTTCGTGCTTGCTTCCCTGCTATATTTAAACATTAAGCAATATTAAAGTCGCATATCTCACGTGGGCACCCGTTTACTACCGCTAATGGTAGACGAGAGTGGTGATATACGCATTGAAGCCATTTACAGACTCATAACGACAACACACCACGTATGCAACCAATATTACAGAGGAGCCATCACGGTATCCAACATAGCAGCTTGCTTAGAATCCAGCAACCAAATCAGCAGGCAATCCAGTAGCGAAACAAGCGTCTTTTAGTATGCAAAAATATTAAATCAGTCATCGATATGGAAATTGACATAGCAGACAGCCACCGGATATTTAATATGCAACAACCTAATATAACAATAAAAGTTAACTTGAAAGTTTTACCGATGAAAACCAAAAATAAATAAATAAGGTGTAAATTAGAACACAAAATATAACAAAAAAAAAAATCCTGTGGCTTTCGTAATTATTATGAATTTGTAAAAAAGGAAGTAGGTACATAAGCATACATAGGTACAATGGAATAGAAAGGGGTGTTATGAAAAAATCAATGGCTTGATTTGTGTTTAATAAAAAAATCACTTACCACCGTCACATCAAACAGTATTGACAACTTAATAAATATTATTATACAATCAATCAATAAAAATAATACAAAACAAATAATATTATTAATAAAACACATTCCTATTGTATTTTATATTTTGTGATTTGTCATTGTACCTATAAAAATGGAATTGTAACTGTTTCACATTTACATTTGTGTAAACTAATGATGAATTGAAACTACATATGTATATAAATTCGTCTCTCATCTTACGCGAAACTTTGTACGAAATATATTAACGGACGCGACTTGAATTTACGTAGTTTGGAAACCAATTTAATCTGGATAATAAAAATATAGAGTAGGTAATTATGTGATTGTTCATAGAAAAATAGAGGTGTGTAGATGAGCTCCGTCCTATATGATCTAATTTATATACGACCATAGGTTAGGATTTAGTGACGATATATAATAATTATGTGTCTGCAGCCGTCTTCTTGGAGGAATAATGATCATATTTATCTAGAATTATGGAAGGAAACTGAAAACAAATGTTCACGAATATCGTTGTACATGGGATTTGAATCCTCAATCCGCCAGTTCAAGTGTCAGTGCCACGTTTGGCCATTCCACAGGACTGTACACTTAATATTATAATTTACATTGTTTGGTCATTGTTGGCATTACCCAGAGTCCCATTTACATAAGGGCACCTGAGGCACGTATCCCGAGACTTCCACAAAATTAAGAATGAATAGGATACAAAAATAAGGGCTTTTCGTTTTTTTCTTTTTTTGCTCGTCAACTGTATTTTTTGGTGATAATGATATAGGAGCCTCCACATGTGAAACACTTATAGGCCACTACATGAGAAGTGCCCCGGGGCCTCCATAAAAGTAAATTCAGCCCCGGTATTAGCTATTATTTTGGCATATATATTTTTGTGTCTACTGAAACAAATTTAAATATACTAGTCAGGAAGATGAACAAAAATATGTGGAAATGCTGGACAAAAGTACCAATTTTTTTTACTAACTACCCATACCCTAAGCTTCAAATTTTGAGTAGGATCCACTTAACCCTATCAGCCACATGGCGACCATTTTGAAATATATAATCAAATTCTTTTTAAAATATTTTTATTGAATTTTCCTATAGGGAAATGTGCAATTTTTATGAAACATGGAATAAATATGAAATTTCACATAGCCTAGGTTAAGCTCGCAATCCAAACAGATTGAATGATGTATAGGAGATTTATAGGAGCTTTTTTCCGCCAATTTTTTTTTCATTTTTTACAAATATGTAAATTTAAAAATAACCAATCGATAACCATTAACCATGGATACTGTAAAAAAACCTTCTAGGCATATGCAGCTGCAATGTTCTGTGTGTCTTTTTTGTAGATAAGCAGCTTCCACTGCAACCATTTTTGCTATTTTACAAGTTACAAGCTCGCTGCAGGCTTTCGATGCAACAGGTAATCTAATTAAAAATGCAACCCATGTTTGAGTAACCTTCATTAAGGGAGTGTTCTTATTTTTTGACCAAAGAAATCGCAATTTCCAATTATATTTTTCTCAGTGGTTTTATAACTAGAGGTACATTTCTTCCCTTATATTATCAAACAAACATTTAAAGTTACAATTTTTTTTTTTGCTTTTCTATCATTTTTATTGTAAAAGGGGTTGAAGTGGAGGTCGCAAAAAAAGAGGATGAAACAGTAACACCGATAAGTTCGGTCCAAGACATTTGGAACAAAAATTTCAAACGGCATTTTATTACAAATTGTGCTCTCCAGTGTGCAAATTGGAATAAAATCAAAATTTTAAAAACTGTAACTATGGCGCGCCTTTAGAAAAAAATCACGTTTAAGGCATAAAAATGCATCTATGGGAGACGATAAATTTTGAACAAGTGCAAATTAAGCTCACGATTATAGTTTGCATACTAGGCAATACATTAATGAATACCGTAAACCAAGATTTAGTTTCATAAGCTAATTACTTTTTGAGATATTAGTATTATCACATTAAAAAAAATTATTTTGCGGAAACTCCGCGCGTACAAAAGAGACGCTACCTTTTTCTTACTTCGTTTACAAATTATAATTATGTAAGTATCTCCGGAACCGTTAGGAATTTTCATTCAACTTTATTTTTACATGTTCTATTAAAATTATGGAAAAAAATAGATTTACTTGTACTTTGATACTTTAATTTATTTACTTTACAAAGCACTTTGATTTATTTAAAATGAAATTTAATACAACATAAGGTCTTTTTATAAACATAATAACTCAGAAGTCAAATTAAGTTCAATACACAAAATTGGTATGACTTCAAAAATTGGGGTAAAATTTTAATTTTTTTCAAATGTCTCGAAAACGGTATGACATAGATATAAAGTTTGAATTAGCCATATTGCTATGTTTAAAGACCTAGTTATTGATATGAAATTTATTGAAATTACATCAACACAGGTGTTTGGGGATTAAAATTTGGGGGTTAATTTTTCAAAAAAAGAGTAAAAAATAAAATATATTAAAATTTTGTTTACATATTTCAAACCCGCCCCTACTCTCGCCTTTCGCCGTTCTTATCCTATAGGCTGTATAAGTCTAATTTTTTCAAGCAAAAATTCGACTAAGAATTTAAAATATTTGTACTGATTAGGAGTTCTTTAGAAACAAATTTAAGTTCTTTTAAAAAAATTAAACTATCCGATAAGAGCAGGTCAGTTTCGCTCATGAAAAAGTAATATGAACGCCCATGTCATAGTGATCCTTTTTACAAGCTTTTATTTAATTTATTTTACTTTTAAACAAAACATTTAGTTGGAAAACCAAAAATTTTTATTACGCATTAATTACGTATGTTTATGTAGAAAAGATATTTTTAATAGTTTATTTTATAGTTAAGAAACAACCTAACTGTATTACAATAATTTTTCAGGATTCTAGAGCCGTGATGTCCGTATTATAAAATATATACTAATGGGATATAATAATGCCAAACATAATATTTAAATATTGATATATAATATTTCAAATATAATAAGTTCAAATATAATATTTAATTATTGAAAATAAATAACAGGTAGATTTGTTTTTGCGCGCAACTGGCCTGTGACCGAAGTGTTTCTCCAAGCCACCAGCATGGGGTCGGTTGACCGAGGCGCGCAAGTGACCAACAGCCAAATAAATCAACTCACTACTCACTGGCCTATGGTACATAACACACGTCTCTTTGACAGAAATCGAACTTACCTTAAATATGACTCCTGGCTTTTACACAATGAATGAAGTAAGAAATAAGAAATAAGAAGTAAGAGATAGTGGATGTTCGTCTTCGAGTGACGTGGAACGAAACTTTAACTTAAGTGCTCATAAGTAGGTATATGTAAGTATTTTTGTACATCAAAATTCGTGATTTTTTTGTCACTAACAAAGAAAGGGCAAGAAGTCGAAAATTTAAAAAAATCTGAAACTTTGTCAGTATGTAGAGAGTGGCGACCTAATAACATAAAAAATATCAGTTGCTGCTAAAAAACGTTTTTTATGGGGTGAAACATCCCCTCAATTTAAAAATCGATAAAATTTTGTTTATACGGACCTTAAAAAGTTCTAGTAACAAATATAACATTATTTTTTGCATTTACACATTTTTAAGGGTTGAAACCACCCCTCAACTGTGTACTTGAAAAATTAAAAATTGATGATATTACTAGAACTTTTTAAGGTACGTATAAACAAAATTTCATCGATTTACATACTGACAAAGTTTCAGATTTTTTTGAATTTTCGACTTCTTGCCCTTTCCTTGTTAGTGACAAAAGTCATCACGAACGTTGTTTTCATGAATTTGGATGTACAAAAATACCTATATATACCTATGAGCAGTCAAGTTAAAATTTCATTCAATGCCACTCGATAGCGAACACCCATTATCTCTTATTTCTTGTTTCATTCATTGTGTGAAAGTCATTAGACTGGTCCATTTTAAAATGCGTTTCTGGACATATCTCAGTTCATTTTCTGTAGGGTTAAGATGTCAATAAATTCCTAACGTTTCCAACCCATGTTTTTCAATAAAATATGAAAGATACTGTTGATTATGAAAGAAAATTATTAAATATTTCACTATTCTTGACACTTGTTAATTTCAAAGAATATAAGACAATAAAACGTAATCGATTTTAAATTTTTGACAGGTATTCCAGTTACAGTATACAATGTGAGTTTTTTGAGAGTTGCCATTTCTATTACAACTAAATTTTTATGACAGAAATGGTACTAGAAAAGGTTCTTTTCTTGATTGTAATGAAAATTTAGCCAAGAAAAACACTATCGGTTGAAGTAGCCTCAAGTATATATGCATATTTTTACCGCCTAACTGATAAATTAAAGAAATATTAAAAAGTTAAACTTGGGTAACAAAAATTTTTTTGCTCATTTATGTTGTTAATTAATGCATTAGATCAGTTTTATCGAAAAATTAATATATAGTCCCATTTAAAAATCTATAAGTTTGTATCATAGCTCGAAAACCATAAGAGCTATAAAGCTCCTAACTATAGCAAGTTGCCCCCGCCGATAACTCTTATTTGAACAATTTTTCGATTAAATCAACGGTTTGGCTGTAATAAAAATGGCAACTCTCGAAAAACTCACTCATTATATTAATGTTAAAATGCTAATGTTTTCGTCATTTGTACAAGGCGTCCGTTGGTAAAGTTGAGAATTGTTAACGTAGCCTAACTTTACCGAAGCTATAGTAACCATTATTTCAACGAATTATTCGATAATGCGTGAATAAATAAATATAAAAATTATTTATAAGTACGTATGAGATTATGTAATATTTTATATGATAAAATTACCTAAGTCCTATTGATTTTCAAATATCAACTAATGTTTGCACACTTTCTGAAACACGAATGGTATGATATTAACTGAAAAAAGTTAATGATTTAAAGAATTGGAGGCTGGCAATGTCAGAAAAATTTATAGAACACTACTAGTTTTGTTAGAAATAGCTGCGTCATTTAACACAAAGTGCGGTATGATAAAGTTAGGTTTAACGGGTAAAGTTAGGGGATTTTACGGTACTTGATTATAGACTTTATCAAGATTTGTTCCAGTCTTTTATATAATCCTGAAATAAGTCACAATTAGCCAATTAATATTTTAAAATTAAAAGAAAATTTTTTACTTGGCTAATACCACTTTATTAAAGTGGTATTAGTCAAGTAAAAAATTGTCTTTTAATTTTAAAATGGAATACCATAAAGTAACGCTCAAATCTATCAAATCAATATTTTGTTTAATTGCAAATAATTCTAATAATATAATTATAATAGAAATTTACAGAAAATAATAAACTTAATCAAAATTAAAAACGATTTTTACTTTGCAAAAAATCCACTTTTATTTTTAAATTCGCAATTTAATTATAGGATTAGTGTTAGAAGATGACTTGTACGAGTCTAAAGTGCACTCACACATTTTTAAAAATAACAGTGGATTTTTTGCAAAGTAAAAATCGTTTTAATTTTGTTTAAAATGAATTTCCACAAAGTAAAGCTCGCAACTGTAGATAATAAACTTAATTTTTTTAAGATTTAAGTTATTAAGTATATAAGTATATCTACATGGATCTTGATACTCCTCCTTTAATCCATTAACGCTCATGACGAAACAGTCGTTTTAATTTTAGTTTTATCTAGTTTAAATTAATGCAAATAAGGTAAAAATATAGGAAATGGTGAAAAAGAAAAGAAAAAAATTTCAATTGAGTAGCTTCTACACGTGCACAGAATCATGTACGGTGGGCGGAATTGTCCACAACCGAGTTTTTTCACGAAGAATGTTAATTTGATAACACTTTGGAGTTAACACTTTTTTTAAGTAGAGTATGTTTTTAGGGGGTATTCTAGCCTAGACGGCCAAATTTTAGGTAATTTTCCAGTCGTAATAAATAAAAAATCTTAAATATTTTTACTATAGGCTTTTTTATCGATTTTTTACTAACATTCGAAAAGTATAAAAAAGTAAAAAATATTTAAAAAAATCAAAATTTGACAAAGATACAGGCTAACAAAGTAGGGATTAAAAAAAAAAAGTTACACCTCTGGTTGACATGATTCCTATCCGCTCGGTGATCTGAAACACAAAATTTTAGTGAATTCTTAAAGAGTAAGGAAGTCATTTTCGTTTGACTGGAGCGATTTAAAAAAAAATTTGGCAAAATGGCGTCCATGTGAAAGAAAAGTTTTATTTCTCATCTTTTTTTCAGTTCTAAAAATTTTTTAAATATAGTAAAAGAAAAAATTTTCAAAAAATTTCTCGTCAAACGAATTTTGAACATATTAAGAAACTCTGTACAAAATTTCAAAACAATGGGTCCACTACAGCTTGAGATATCATGTCAGCCGTTTCAAAAAACATACTTTCGAGAAAAATGAGTATAAATTTTGAAGTCTTGTCTCGGGCTGTCTGAGTTATTTACGGTGTGTTATACTTTCATTTTTTAATTAACGATTTTTGCCTCGTACAATCAGTGGCGTAGCTAGGCGTGGGCGATGTGTGCCCACGCCCAGGGCCTCGCACTTAAAGGGTCCTCGCGAGTGACTGTTTTTCGTTTTTTTTTTTTTTTTTTTTGATTGTCGCCTAATTTTTAAGACAGAAACTTTAAATAAATAACATGCTATATACATGCTGTAGATAACATGCATAAGACGTGTATGACGATGCATTGATGCAATAAATGACACTATGGATCAGTAATTAATTACATATAAACAAGTCATGAAAAACACATAACTTAATTTACATTTACTTACAACAAGAAATTAAACATAATTTACATCATTTATACAATAAACTGATGTACAACACTACACATAATAACTGCGGCGCGATAAAAGATAGTTTTATTAATATTTGGTACATAGTTTGAGAGAGGAATACAGAAAAAAACCGTAAGTGCAGCTCCCACTTGAAACTTTGAGCAAAGACACTGTATATCATGATAATTATGTATTCGCTACCGTTTGTCCTATAAATACCTAATTAAATGAAGGCACTCGAGGAGGGTTTTCCAGTGAAAGTTTAGGCTGTTTAAGATTATAAGAAATATAATAGTTATTTTTTTGTTTTGTTCAACAAGACCGACCAACTTGCAGTAAACTTGAAAACGAATTTATTTTTATGAAATAGAAAGTTTCAACAGCAGATAAATTATTTCTTTATTTTACAGAAGCGTTGTCAAGTATGAAAACCACCAATTTTCAATAAACAGTTTAGACTGATTTTTGAATAAGCAATTTGAATAGTAATATAAGCAATTTGGAAGTTTTGATTCTTACAGGAATGTTTTGCTAACAAGGAGCATCACGATGGTGTATCCCTCCGATTTTGTTTATTCTTTGATATGTTGTAGAACATCGAAAAATAAGAGACACGTATTTTTTTTAGCGGCTGTAAAACAGTTTAAAGGGGTGAAATCACCCTTCAAAAATTGGGGTAAAAATTCAATTTGTTAAATATCTCGAAAACGGTAGGAGATAGAGCAAAAGTTTAAATTAGCGATATTGCTCTTTTTTAAAGAGCTATCTACTGATATGCAACTCGTTTTAATTACATCAGCAGGGGTGGTTGAGGGTTAAAATTTAGAGGTTAACTTTACGAAAAGAGGGTTAAAAATACAATATATTAAAATTTTGTTTACAGATTTCAAATCTACGTGAAAAAATCTAATTGACCTGTTTTTGCTCAATTTCAAAATATTAAGTTTAGAGGTAAGTAACTAGAGGGTGACTGTGTTGATATAATCATACTTTTGAATTTTGTAACTCAATCATAACAAATAAATCATAACAAATAAAAAAACCTATATGACCTGTTTTTTATACTTTTTAATTTCAAATGTTATCGAGTGCCTGTGAAACATTATTAGTGTATGGCGGATTTTTATCCGTATTTAAACATACACCAATATTCATATGTTCACTCAATGTCCAGCTTTGGCTGATACTTGAACACTCGATGTACTTTGGCAAATGGCCAATTCATTATGTTAATTAAAATTGACATAGTGTTTGAAAAATTACCAAACTGGATCGGCTGGGACTCGAACCCGGATCCCGGCGCTTGGCTGGTATCAAGAGATCCGGGTTCGAGTCCCAGCCGATCCAGTTTGGTAATTTTTCAAACACTATGTCAATTTTAATTAACTATATGACCTGTTTTTTCTCAATTTTCTAGCATCAAGTCTAAGGGTAATTAACTAGGGGGTTATTGTGTCGACATTTTAATGTAAAATATAGTAATTTTAACCGTCTTCAAAAGAACGTTTCGATTTTAACAATAAAAAGAAATTTAAAAAAGTGTTTTAGTTCTGGCAGGATTGTCAATAAGGGACTGAAATGTTTTTAGATGTTGATATATACAAAAAATATTAATGTGTTAAGTACGTGCTAGACTTATAGGTTTTATGGGTGGTTTTAGCGAATTTCCAGTATGGAATTCAGCTATTACAGCCACTGTCATAACGCGACTTGAGCCCGAGACTGTGGCAGAAATTTGTTTTGAGGTCCCTAGAAACCGAAAATAATATTCACTAAAATTTATATATTATATTTGTATTTAGTCCCACACCGTTGGACAAGTTTGTTAGCCAGCCATGTCGGATGCCTGGCATATGGTTTTTTTGGTCATTTTTCGTAAAAAATTAGTTTTTTGCCAAAATTGTCTGAAGTTAAAAAATTTTTGCGACATTTATTTACACCATTAGAAAGAGGAGAAAAAATCACATACAAGGAATGTTACGGAAGTGTACCCCTGCGATTTTGTTCATTTTAATATATATTGTAGTACTTGACAAAGTAACAAACATATTTTAATTATACGTGCCCAATCCTATATTTAGGGAGTAAAACACCCCTTCAAAAATTTCCTGAAAAATCATATTTTGGTATTTTTCCCATACTAGTCCTTAAGCAATTTTAATGAAAAGTGGTCAAAAGATTTAGACTGAGGTTACATTACTATAGAATTTTTTTCATTGGGGTCACTTAATTTTGAAGGGGTGAAACCTTTTTAAAAACCTAAGAGTGGGTTTTTAAAAAATTTTTTAGGGAAATCATAGCTCAAATTCTTTAAAATTCTGTAAAAAGGCTACAAGTTATTAGTTAATAAATAATACGTGTTACCCACTGTAATGGCGCGGCGTAACTGGGAGGCTATGGAGGGCTCTATATGAGAACGAAATTTTTAACAAAAATTAAATATTTTGCGTATACAATTCTGATCAGATTGGGTTCCAATTTGAGATGCATTCTGGTCGAACATTAACTGAACAAAGAGTAAAGAAAGTTGAATGTGTAGCACTACAGAGGACAGGTACAATACATATCTCTCCACTACTGGAATCAGTGTAACCAGTAAGAGATAGAAAATATGTTATATACGTGCATGGTGTTTACTTTGTATTGGCGCGATAAACTGTGTATGTGTGCGTAATCGAAGATAAAGGTGCAGTCACGTGACCGGGCTTGCATACATATGTGTGATACCACAAAGCTATGTGTGGAGATGTAACAATGCCAACACAACCAACATTACAATCAAATCCATTATTGTTTGACTGACCTACAGTCGGTGAGTGCCACTGATACACTGACTACCTACAAGCCTAAGGTACTTTCATGATAGAGATAGCTGCTGTGTCTCCAGTACTCCGTGTGTAGCACAATCATTGTCATCGACGACGGTGAGTGTTGATGTTTATGGTACTTCAAGAATCAAGCGGAACGTTTGGTCCACAAGTCAAAGACGCTTTATTTAAAGCAAAGAATATTTTTGTTGTAGCGTCCAAATCGGGGAAATTAAATTCTGGTAAGTTCCTTGCAAACACAAATTTCAAGATTAGTTATCAATAAAGTATTTAATTCTTTACTTTATTTTGTGGTTTACAGATCTTTTCAAAATGTGGATAAAAGAGGTTTTTTTGCCAAATACCGCAATAAAAAAAGTGTCCTTTTAGTAGATTCGTGGGATGGACATTGTCCGAGTACCAATTAATACCTACTGACAAAGAAATAACAGTCATTATAATACCTAAAGGGACTACGGGGAAGATACAACCACTAGATGTATACGGATTCCGAATATGGAAGAGTTTAATCAAGCGGTTTTCGGATAGTATAATGCTACTCAATTACGATATCAATCTTCATTCTCGTAACAACATAATAAAGCTGCAATCACTGATTCATAACCAATTTTCTTCTCCTCGATATCAAAACTTATTCCGTTATTCATGGTACAAAAGCGGATACACAAGTAAGAAACCAGAGAAATTTGAGAATCCAGTTGCATTTGCTCTCCAAGAAAATTTGTCCCCCAAATACGAAATTGAAGGTTGTGAAGAATTATCTGTTATAAGAGATGTTCTTGGTGCAAGAAATCGCTCTGCTTAAAACACTTCTTTGAAGAATTCCATTACTGCGAAAATTATCATCCATAATTCTAATTAACATTTTTTAAGACTTCTATGATATTTTATAAATACATTGTAAAATACAGGCATACTGAAGCACTTTAACATCCGTTCACTGTACCACTATTCAACATCTACTCAAAATAATAAATAAAACTTAATTTATATTTTTACTTGTATAATCTTCCACTATTTCGTAACCCATCACATTCACTTACAAGCTACAATCCAAAATTTTTTTTCATAATGCTATTTCAGTGTTTCAGAACTACCTATTTCAAGTCAAGGAGTTTGCCAGTTAACCTTATTTTTGCTCTTTTATAAATTTTATAGTGAGGAAAACCCAAAATATTTAATTTTTGTTAAAAACTTCGTTCTCATATAGAGCCCTCCATAGTTCCCCCCCAGTTACAGTTGGTAACACGTATTATTTATTAACTAATAACTTTTAGCCTTTTTACAGAATTTTAAAGAATTTGAGCTATGATTTCCATAAAAAAATTTTTAAAACTCACTCTTAGGGGTGTTTCACCCCTTCAAAATTAAGTGACCTCAATGAAAAAAATTCTATAGTAATGTAACCTCAGTCTAAATCTTTTGACCACTTTTCATCAAAATTGCTTAAGGGTTAGTATGGGAAAAATACCAAAATATGATTTCTCAGCAAATTTTTGAAGGGGTGTTTTACCCCCTAAATATGGGATTGGGCACGTATAATTAAAATATGTTTGTTACTTTGTCAAGTACTACAATATATCTTAAAATCAACCAAATCGCAGGGGTACACTTCCGTAACATTCCTTGTTAGAAGGGTGAAAAATCACAGAAAAACGGATTTTTATAAACGGAAATTCGCTACGTTATGCAGGATGCTGCTAGAGGGGTATTGTTATTTTTATATTTAACTTGCAATTTAAGGCTGTATGAAATCTAGTACCCAAGCTGTAAGACATAAACGATGTGCCGCATGATGTTCCGTGCGTCACACAGTTAGGTGCATGTGGCTGGCCCGGACCTGTCGGAAAACTATACCACGATTTAGTACCTATTTTGTACTATTTTGTACTCCAGTTTCAGAATTTGTATTCGTAAGTTGGCAGACATATTAAAGCGTTCCTTACATCGGACCAGCAATCTGAGTTACAAAACACACAAAATTCTGAAACCACCCCCACCATTTGTAACCTACAATTTCACGCTTTTTCGAAGTTTGTGTTACGCGTACAGGTCTCCCAAATAAACCTAGGAGGCTGAGATTTTGTATTCGGATTGAGTTAGTATCAGGGGTATGCCTTTTGGGAGTCTCAACTTCTAACAGTTACCCCCATCATTTTTATATTAAAAACTTCTTGTTTTTTAGCAGTTTTAGGTTAAAATCTCCCCAAATAAACCTAGAGGGTTGAAGTTTTGTGTATAGGTTCAGTTAATACCCAGGCACTGTTTTTTGGAGGTTTCAACTTTTAATCGTTATCCCCACGATTTTTACGCCAAATGTCCATAATTTTTTTTCCTTTTTTCTAACACGCCTAGAGACTGTCTGAGTAACCCTAGAGTGCTAAAATTTTGTACAATTACTGAGTTGGTATCCAGTTAGTGCTTTTTAGGGATTCCACATTACTTTACCTCCAACTTCTTCCATTTTTACATCGGAATTCAATAGTATTATTATATCTGTGTAAAATGATTTATTTTCATAATAATACAAGTAGGCATGTAGTAAATTTTTAAAAAAAGTGAACTAATTGGTATAATAAATATTATAAATATTGTAATTTAAAAAATATTATAAAGGGGGACCACTAGTGTGACATTTTTAAAAAAAAAACTGGCAAATTTTTTTGCATGTTTCGATAGTCTATACCTCTAAAAATAACATACTAAAATTTCAAGTGCATATCTCAAATAGTTTATGAGTTAGATCCATCTGAAAAGCGAATTCTGATATTCATTGTTAACTTTGAGATATTAAGAAATGTATGAAAGTTGATAGTTCGGGAGTTTCTGGACGTGGCTGCCAGTCATATGTTGTGGAGAAGCTAGACCCTGGCACATTGAAACTACTCATTTAGTTTTACTATGACCTTTATAGTGAGTAGATCGTAAATAATTTTAGTAAAAATTCTCAGTGATTAAAACTAAAAGGTAAGGTAAAGAAAAACTACATTTTTCAAATTTGCTGCAGTTGTAGGTAATTCGAAGACAAATCATCCGATCGATTTGATTCTTATTACAGCTTCTTTTATATATATTTCTTCGTGCCATGGACCTCCAGTTTTCCGATCGAATAAAAAATGTAATTTTTCCAGGCAAAAAATTATCAAATTTTCACGCAAAATTTGAAACTTTTTTTTAAAAACCCCGCCATTTTGTTAAATTTCAATTTGGTTTTCGATTTGAGGTTCATGGCATGGAAAATACCTTCTAGTTTAATAGGCGTTTTGATTTTTTTTGATTTCAGGCACTGTGAAGGTCGCTATCACTGCAACAGTGGGGGACTTTTTTTTTAAAGCCTTGGGAGATCGTGAATAGCTCACTGAATTTTCAATTTTTTAGTCCAAAAATTTTATCATGAATTTATTATATATCAACGAATATATCCTTAAAATATTAAAACATTCCATAGAGTAGTTTTCTTTCAAAAAATTCTCAAAAATCACTTTTTTTTAGGCGGTCACACTAGTGGCCCCCCTTAAAGTCAGTTTTATTTATCAAATATGAATTTTGAATTTTTTGGAAAGAAAAAATATCTTCAAAAAGGCCTTCTAATTCACTGTTTAAGGTCCTTTTTTAATATTTAACAAAAAAAAAAAAAAACACAAAGGCTATTGGCAGATAAACATGAGTAGGAATGCTTTTGTACGAATTGTGTTTTTTCTCTGGTAACTGCTATTGGCATAAAATTGAAATTTAAAAATTCAGCCCTTAAAACGTAACCTTTTTTTAAAGCCCCAATCAGCTGGACACATCATCAGTTTTGAAACCACCAAAATAACAATCCACCTGTACTACCCTTGCAATCACATTTAAATATCTTGAAAATACTGAAGATGTAGCGAAAAATTCGACTCCCGTAATGGGGCCCCGCTGCTCACAGCATTTTTTTTTTAATATTACGACATACTGTATTATACATTTTTGTTTATTATTTTGCTTTAAATTGTTGATACTCAAAATCAAATATTAAACGATTGTAAACAAATTACGTTTATAAAAGAACAATGGACTAGTCAGAACATTTGGTCTCGACTATATTATAATTGTATTTTCTTTTTAAATGTTTTTGTTTTTAAAATGTCCTGTACGTCACGCAGGGACTCGCCCTATTATCAATTTGTAAACATTCTCATTTTCGTCCTAAAGCTAGCAGTACAATCAAATTCAGAATTTTCGGTTATCCGTCTATAATTCGATTAACCGTTACAGTAGGGTAGGGTAGGGAATATACTCAATCTTTCTACTTAATATCAGACTTTAACGTTTAAGTAATAAATCAAAAAGAATTTAAATTAAAAGAGAAACATTAAGTAGATATTAAGAACTTCATCATAATTGTCACTGTCACAATTTATGCAAACGAAAGTTCTATTGCTCAACTTACCCCACTCACACAATTTGATACAAAAGTGAGGTTATGAAAAAAACTGTTTGAATTAGAACCAAATTCTTTCTAGATATCAAAATATACTAATTTCATAAAAGTTTAACACTTATTTGATTTAACATATTGTAGATAATAATTGCCTCGTATAGAAGAAATATTCATAGACAAAAATTTTTTACTTTTTATACGCAAAATAAATAAAGTGTGTGCATACGTCACTCGATCGACAGGTTGCAACTAGCAGTCGCGTAATGAGTTCCCCTCTCTTGCCCGCTTCAATCCTCCATTTAATGTATTAGCGTACGATGTATAGTTTCTGAGATATTTCGATTGCCCAACTTACACCTATGCTCAACTAGCCCCGCTCTACCCTACCGGTCCTGATAGTGACAGTTAATCGAAGTTCTATTGTATGCATATTTTTTGGTTCTAAAAAAACTGCCTAATTAAATATCTAAATTTCTGTGATAAAAAATTTAACTTAAAATTCAAACAACACATAGAATTCTTTATTTAATTTACCGTTTATATTTAGATACAGAAATAACGAAAAAGTTGTTCAACTGCT
Organism: Brachynemurus nebulosus; assembly: GCA_035578155.1. Taxonomy (NCBI): domain Eukaryota; kingdom Metazoa; phylum Arthropoda; class Insecta; order Neuroptera; family Myrmeleontidae; genus Brachynemurus; species Brachynemurus nebulosus. The sequence goes on from JAPWDM010000001.1 coordinate 100,947,598, forward strand.
ATCAGTAATCCACTGACCAACATATTATGTATGTGTATTTCGCCGAGACCTGTTCGCGTCTAGAGGTGAACAGCTTGTTTAAAAGACCCTGACATTGTTGCTGTTGCGGAATACATAAAATTATTCCTTTACATTTTTTGTTGGCAATAAAAATAATACCATTAAAGTGACATGAACGGTTTAATATTTTTTGTATAAATTTCAAAATAAAAGTTTTTAGTCAAATTCTCACCGAAAATTTAGACCATGGCACTGTATCCAAGGTCATCGGACCAAAGTGGAGTTGGTTTTTCTATCCAATTTAGAATTCCTAGATTATAATGCTGAGGATTATTTATTTATTACTAGCTGCGACCCGCGGTTTCACTCGCATAAAATTATCTGAATTACCTATAGGTAAAATTTATAGGTCAATTCAATCATATATTCCAAAATCCTGTGCAAAATCAAAAATTTATAGCACTTGACCCTGCTCGCCCAATGACTCTAAAATAACTATCTTCACGGGAAATTACCGTGTTACACGAGGCAAGCAAAGGACAGAAGTTAACTATCCTAGAAGCAACAGAAATTAATAAACATAACTCCGATCACCTTTTAAGTGAATACACCCATATTTACAGTTCAACTTTATTTTCAATATTATAATTTATTTAAACCTTTAAAATTGTATTTTTCTGTAATATTGTTTTTTTGTCAATTTCAATTTTTTGTCACGTGTTTGTTTTCCTTTTGTCACATGTATGTAATCTTGTTTTTCTTGATTTTCGGATTCTCCCACTACCCCCGCCCCTTACACCTCCACATCACATACCACTCCTCCTTCATAGAGTATAGGTAGATAAAATTAGTATATAAGGCATGTATCGAATGTAATTATTATTCTGTTTGAAAATGAACCAACGGTTTGAAACAATATTGTCACAGTTTCAAAAATAAAAGTGGTATTTTGCAAAGTAAAGTATATGTTTATTATTTACAAATATAGAATTCCATAAAGTAACGCTCAAATCTATTAATATATTCATATTTTCATATTTTACTAGCATGGCTAATTACCGCACCATAAGAACTTAGTATAGGTGCCTATACCAGCAGTTTTAGAATTGTTTCTATTTTAGGCCTTTTAAGGCATCAAGGCCCCGGGAAATTATTTTAACGTTACTTTCATCTTTCACAGCTTTTTAATTTGCGCCCTATTTGGTGTAACTGACGGACAATGTGATCCATTGTCCGTCCATTTAATTTGATATTCTGAAATTTTGTACGAAATCAATTACTTATTTGTTTCGCTTCCCTCGCTCGGCGACTCTAAAGTATTATTCATATTTTCACATTTTCAAGTCATATTCATATTTTTATAGCATGTCTATCATTTTACATAAAATTTTATCAAAATCAGTCAAGTTGTTTAATTATAGTATAGAGTTGTTTAATTCGGTAGCGTTGGAGGATTCATTCCAACTTCACCTTGATTTCAAATCAGATATTCTGAAATTCTTGACTATATTCGTATTTCAATAACATGTCTAATTTTCATACCTTCAGATCTTATCGTAGATAGTTAGATATTCATACTGACAATTTTAAGAGCACTCTAATTTGTGAGACATTTTGAGATCCCAGGGCTCTGGAGAATATTTCTGAATTCACATTAATTTATTTCAGAATCTCTATAATATTTTAGATCCGTTTGGTCGTTTATTTGAAGGGCTTTTTGGGTCCGCAAAAGCTCACGGGGGAATTTTAGCCTCATGTCAACTTTTTCAGAATCTCAGTACTATTCAAGAAAAATTTTTTCAATATCCAGCCATTTTTGTTCAGCCATTTATTTTGGGTTTCTTTGGAGAACTAAAAATTTGGTAACGTCGTTTACTTTAGGCATTTTTGGGGGTTCTCAGGTCCTACAGGATAACTTTAACTTTGATCGTGTTTTTTTTTATTCGTATACCTACCAATTTTTTCTATAGTCTTGTTTCATCATTTTTTTGATACCTGCTACCGTTTTCTCGAAGCTACTGAGGACAGATAAGTTAAGTCCATATTTCATTGTTAATATCAATATGACCGAGCACAGCTCGATGGAAATTACATCTGTATGGAATTTGCTGAGAACAGCAGACGTGCCAATTGATAATAACTGGACAGTCCAGTTGTTTATTTCTTTATAGAATACAAATTAATAGTATTTTGCACAGTAGGTAAATAAGTAATTTCATAGCAGGGCTTCGAACCGAATCGTAACCGTAACCGAAAACCGGTACAACCGATTGATTTTGCCGGAGAGTAACCGTTAACCGCAGCAAAATTTATTTTTTCAAAAACCGTTAACCGAAACCGAAACCGTTTTTTTTTTCGTTCCGGTTCATACCTGAAATTCAATCTTTAATTTTATTCTATAATCTTCAACAATCAAAATTTAAGGAGCTGATGTTCCGATAATAGGGGTAGGTAGGTATATGAATATAATAAATAATAGCATTTGAAAAGTTCTCATGGATCTAAATACAAAATTTTACAAAGATAGTAACCAATAAACTATTCTAACGTAAAGTACATATGGTCGTTCAAATATATTTAATTTTTTTATTTTATTTTATTTATTTTTTTTACTCTATCACCTCATTATTAATTAGAATTAACAGACATATGATATCTGCTTTCGACGATATTTCTACATTAGATAGAAAAGGAACAGGTTACTGAATTAGAAATGAAAATTTATATTCCCAGTTTTTTCTAATTTCAGAGGTTATGTTATACGTACCAGCTAGTCAAGCTAGTGTCGAAAGAGCTTTCTCAGGTCTAAGGTATACACCTACTAAGAGAAAATGGTATTTCGATAAATTCAAGCATTTTTAAAAATATTAAGATTGAATTTTTCAAACACTAATTTATATGTTGTTTAAAGATAATTTCTATAAAATAGATAATATTTTCATAACTCATGAAAAAATTTGAACTTTGTTTAAAACCGAAACCAAAAACGCAAAACCTAAAACGCAAAACGAAATCAGAACTGAAATCGAAAATAACCGATACTCTATAACCGTAATCGTAACCGAAACCGTTATTCTTGTTTTGCGGTGAACCGAAAATGAACGGGAACGAAAAAAATTTCGGTTCGAAGCCCTGTTTCATAGTAGTCGTAGGTAAAAATATTATTGGTGGTATCTATAAAAATATTTTTCTACTCCTGTTGAAGAACACACTCATTATATATCCGTAAATTGTTGAGAAAGTTAGGCATTATTCAAAGGTGTGGCAGAATGACCATTACTCAATACCTATCAACCAATGAAATCACCGTATTAACCATTATTCAATGGGCCAGCATTTCTTTTGGGTATAATATATGTATCAAATTTTAATTTCACATATGTTGCGTAGTAACGTCAAAGAAAACAAAATAGTTTGTATTTTCTTTTAATCGTTTGTACATATATAAACATTTAATGAAATTAGAGATTAAAAATTGTATTCTTTTAATTTAAAATTTATATTCAATTTTATTTAAATCAAAAAGGAAAAAAGTCGTAGAAAAAATATCGTATTCAACTCGCTTGCAATGGCTATTGCTCATTTAGATGCATTACGACACTCGCCTCGTAAACTCGGCTCGTGTCGTAATTTCATCTTCGTGAGTAATAGCTATCCTTACCAACTTGTTGAATAATATACTATTATTAAATACTTACAATAATTCTAAAATTATTTTTTTCCAAATACTTAGCAACTATTTAAAATTTGTATGATTTATTTATAAATCGTCCATAGATTGCTATATACAGTAATAAAAAATTGATATTTTCCGGTTTTTCGTAAATTTCGACGGTTAGACAAAAAATTTTGCAAAATCCTTTCTTGGCGAGCGTCTACGGCCCAATAGGCAATTACTTTCCAAATTTCAAGTTTGTAGGTATTGTAGTTCTGGAGATTTTTGTGACAGATGAGTGAATATATACTCCTCAAAACAAAATAAGGGCCACTTGAAAATTTGTATTTTAAAACTGATTTATGTCGATCCAACGTCAAAATAACTTTTCTAAATGACTGTTGTTATGATATTAAGTGATTGAGTAAATGATAACAGTTAGGTTTAAGTGATATTATTGTTGACGGGAAGATTTAAACGTTTTTTTGTCTCGCACAGCGTCAAGTGGTTAATTTTACTTATTTTTTTGAATTTGATTTTAAATCAGTTTGCGCTAGATTATTGATTGCTAAGGTTGTTTTTTGAAGTTTGGCGTGTTATTCAATCATTTAATTTTACAATGCCGAGAATTCGACACCATATGGACGAAGCTACTGCTACCAGAGCCGTAACGATGATTGAGGGTGGTCAATCTCAACGTTCCGTGGCTCTGCAGTTGGATTGTTCACGATGGGCTATTCAAAATGTTTGGAATCGGTATCAGCAGACCGGTAGTGTAACCCGGCGCCGTGGCTCAGGAAGAGTTCGTGCTACCACTGCCCGTGAAGACCATTACATTCGACTGTGTGCACGACGTGAGCCGACTGTTACCGCAGGTACTCTGCAAAATCGCTTACATCGATCTACTGGTACTGTTGTCAGTAATCAGACCATACGAAATCGTTTGCATGAAGACCAACAACGTTCAAGAAGACCAGTAATCCGTACCAAACTGACCGGAGCGCATCGTGCAAACCGTTTAAGATTTGCACGTGAACACCTTGAATGGGGCTTGGAGGAATGGCGTCACGTACTCTTCACGGATGAGTGCAAGGTGAAGTTTTTTAGTGATAATCGACGTGTAAGAGTGTGGAGAAGAAGTGGGGAAAGGTTTTCTGATCGTCACATTCATGAACGCGACAGATTTGGCGGTCCTAATGTCATGGTCTGGGGTGGAATTAGTTTGCAAGGCAAAACTGAGCTTGTTTTCCTGAACGAGGGTACTGTAACGGCTCAAAGTTACATCGAAAAAGGTTGTCAGACCCCATATGATCCCCTTTGCACAACGAGCGGCCGACGGATTTATCCTGATGCAGGATATTGCCCGAGCGCATACCGCTCGAGCGACAACAACTGTCCTTAGGGAGGCTAATATACAGGTTTTACCGTGGCCTGCAAATAGCCCTGACTTGAACCCAATAGAACATCTTTGGGATCAATTAAAACGGCGAGTCAGAGCAGCCGGAGAGGATGTGCACACCCAACAACAACTGATTGATGTCTTGGGAAGATGTTGGGAGGAGATTCCTGATGAAACCGTTAGGCATCTTATTAAAAGCATGCCGAGGAGGCTTCGAGAATGTGTTTTAAAAAGGGGAGGGCATACTCGATATTAAATCACCGAAAAGTTGCATAATGTGTGCTTTTACTCAAAGCGTGAACGTTTGTTGATGACTGTAAAAATGACTATAAAAATGATAAAATCCTAAAAAATGTAATTATGGATTAATTTTTTTTTAATCTTATTAAAATTAATTTTATTTAGTAAAAAATTAGTTCCTTAATTAAATGCAAGCATACCTTATACTGTAACTTATATAAAAATAAACTTATGCAGCAAAACATGAGTGGCCCTTATTTTGTTTTGAGTAGTATATGAGTGAATGAGCGAATGAGTGATATTTCGCTTTTATACATATATAGATATACCATATTATTGACAAATGACATATTGAGCATCTCTGGAATGATATTCAAAAGGAATTATTACTTACGAGTTATTTTAAAAATCGTTTTGAACCTGATTTCTGAAGCCACTTAAAGCGGTCGACAAAGTTCAAAAACGCCGTTACGCTGCGCGCAACATTTTGAAGCCTCTCAGTTTGATCGAAAACTTCTTTGTATTACAGATCAGTTCTTATATTTCCATAAATAACTTACAGATGGCGTTAATGATAGGTATAAACACATAAAACGATAAATACGCTTTGAAACATTACGTCAGTTTTTCTTGTAATCACGTTTTATAAAACGGTGGGCGAAGTGCAATTTTCATTCGATTGACTTGAAATACCTGATAGTTGATTTTTTGAAAAGTTGATTTTTTCATCGGTTTTCAAAATGTTTTTCAAAATGGTGTTATTTAACGACAAATCAATATTTTTTAATAATCTTGTGTACCGCTTTATTGTTGGTAAAACTAATGCAAATAATGACAATTTTTTTTGCTGGTTATTTTTGGAAAATGTTATACTGCCCACCATAAACCTCTGGAAAAATCGTCGGTGTTCGATCTGCACCCATGCCGTCATTTTGTTTTTTAAACTGGAGGAACATTTTCTTTATGTACCTCAGATCACGTATAATACAGTCTAAAAAGATTTATATTGATTGCGTTATTTGTTACCGAGAAAAAAAGTCTCCAATAAAACCTTTTCTGGCATTTAAAAGTGATGTAAGGATTTAAGATTTAAAAATTCCATATTTAACGTTCGATCAACGTGATGTTAGATAAATATTAAGGACTTCTTAAAATAATTTCAGTTTAGGTTTGAAGAGCGAACTATTTTATCCAATTTAATTAATCAGACTTAATAAACTAATTAACTAAAATTCAACAATAATAAGAGAAATTGAACTCACTCCTCCAATATAGGTAATTAAAGAATTACAATTTTAGGAGGGATATAAGTTTCCAGTGAAACAATGAGACACAGTTTCTTTCGTAATTTTTTCCGTACAACTAAATGGTGTAATCAGTTTTTGAAATTTTTTAAAAATTTGACCAAACTTACAGCTCAATCAACCTAAGGTTGCCGGTCAGATGCGCAGATGAAGGAGTGCGACAACAAAATTATTAACAAGAATGAAACATATAACGTATATATACATAAAAGTACAATCCACAACAAAAATAAGAGATAACTTATTTATTGATTTTAACTATGCATAATTTCAAGTTATAATTTACTGAAAATTATTACCATTTTGGGTACATATCAGATTAAAATATTTTTGTTGTAATAACGAAAAAATTGTATGTCATTCATTGTATTACCATCTATAGAACAAAAAAAATTTTCGTGATTTATGTGAATTATTCTCATAAATTTTTATTAATGTAATCATCGTATGTATTAAAGCTCATTGCCACGTGATCTAAATTGAACAGCGCAATGTTAGAATTGAAAAACAATCTTTTACACCAATTATAACAAACGTACTTAAAATGTGGTAAAAATATGAAAAAAATGCACGAATGAGTTAATGAATATTGCAATTTACAGTGGTATAAAAACGTCAAATTTAAACGGTTAACGTCATGAAACAACTGAGGAATTGTAAATGAATGGAAAGACCAAATCAATTGTAGGTATAAGTGGATCTACAAGATTTAACTCAAAAATAACATCAAATAGCATATTTTATAGCCAATTCAAATAGCATATTTAAATATTACAATATAGAAATTAAATAAGAACGTAATAAAAACTTAGTTTTTTCTTAAATTTATTTTTAAATTCTATTTTAAAATAATATTTAGTTTAAATTTAAATTAATTATTGACTTTTTATATAAAAATTATGGGTAACACGTTATATTTTATTTTTGTAAAGCATTATACCGATGCTTTTACTTTGAAAACAGAATACGTTCTAAAACACGTGGTGTACACGAATTAGGGAAAAATTCATTGTTGTAAGAGTTTTTGTTATTTACTTATTTTTCTTTTGCATTTTTGAGCATGTTCTTAAATGTAACTTTCTACCAATTTTTTTTATTTTACCAAAAAGTACATGTAAAACCGAAAAAATGAGCACGGCAGAACTCTGTGCGATGATTTTTTTAAGTAGAATATTTTCTTGAAAAAAAGTTTTCCGCACCTAAGAAAAATAGGGTAGCTTCACTAGTTTTTGTCCAATTAGTGGAGTTGATAGCTTTGCGACACAAAAAGAATATGTTCAATTGATCTAATGATGATAATTAAATACGTACACTTTTTTTTTTTTTTATATATAAAAAAATTATAATGATAAATATACAGATTTCGGTAGTTTTCGTCCAAAAAAGTTAGTTGTCGTGCACATGTAGGCTAGTGTTCGGCCACCATTTAGGTTAAGAATTGTTATAAAAAAATTAATTTTAATACAAAGCAAATGCTTATATGTATTCAAGACCTATGATTTATGCTGATTTATTGAGGGTGCTCTGCGGACACGGTCATTCATTATAAATGAATGATTTCCGAATTATTAGAATTATTGTCTTTCCCTACGTTTATACAATAGACTATTATTAAATCTCATTAAAGCCTTTTTTACCTTTCTTCCGCTCTTTATTACTATATATATATATATATATATATATATATATATATATATATATATATATATTATATATATATTTTGTATAGTATCATAGTATATAAGTTTTATGTTTTATGGTATGTATGTACATGCGTATTTTTGGTATTTGTATGTTTTATGGAGCTCTTGTATTTCTATTTTATTTTTTGTATTATCGCTAAGCTCTTTGTTAGGAGGGGGGCAAATTAGAAAGGGGCGCCTTCCGCGGGAAAAAAAAATTTTCCCTGGAAAAGGAACTAATGACGGAAAAGAAGTCAACACTACATTATTTTCGGTTCACCTGGCCCCTATCAGAAATGGACAGTGTTGCCTTTTTTTTGGTCTTAACTTCCTTTTCCACGGAAAAATTTTTAAAATATCACTGCGCCAAAAAAATTTGAAGCATTTTCACCGTTTTGGTGTTCCTCAACTTACGTTTTTGGCGCCTCTAAAAGCTTCCGAGGGGGGAGCACATTCCTCGCTGCCCCCTCTAGATCTGGCCCTGCCGCCCACCACCCCTGCTCAAGCATTTATTTTTTTTACGTCTATTATAAACCTCTTTACCATTTCCAGTTCTAAAAATTTAGGTAACAATTATATTTTTATTTGTTTTTAGATGAGTTAATTTTGTTCGATCTAAAAGTTGTGTACATTCTAGCACAAAAAGTTTATTTTTTTAACCTATCATTTTAAAAATTGATAGTGTCTTTATATAATCACGCTCCATATGACACTAATTTTGGAGTAATATTATTGCTAAAAGTATTTATTTTATTGCAAAAATAAATTATAAAAAGTGTAAAAAACTTAGCTCTTTTCTTTAAACACCTCTAAAAAATGTAATTTTCAAATTTTTTTTTTGGGAGGGGGGAGTTCAGTTTACATGGAAGAAAAATATACCCTTTAAAGTCAATTTGAAACCCTCTTGATTTCAGATGTAAATTGTGGCCTCCAGAAGGTACACAAACAGTTACGTCATAGTGACCTTCGATGAATGGTAGCTGATATCTTCCATATTTTTTAAGGAAATATTTTTAAAAAATTACAATAATTATTTGAATACTAGCCGTATACTCACCCGATGGGTGGTTTACCATCGGCAACATCTCAGGATGTCAGTCAGTGTCAAAGATTATCAGTATTAATTAATATTAATTTAATAGCCATCGTAACATATTTTTATATAAGTGTCTCTAATTTCAAAAATGACGAATTTCCATACAAGTTTCCATTCCCTAATTAACCCACTTAAGGGAAAAATTTTCACAAATCCTTTCTTAGTGCTCACTTACATTACATAAGGAACTCCTGTGCAAAATTTCAAATTTCTAAACTCAGCGGTTTAGGCTGTGCGTTGTCTGTCTGTCAGTGTTAGAGATTTATTAAGTAGATATATATATATAAAATGTTCTCAAACTTTCAGGAAATTATATACATTCCTTCCTTGCCAAAAAATTCATGAAAATCACTAAAAGTGTACTCCTAAACTTACTTCCGCCGGTATTTGGTGGAGATAGTCAGGTACAAAAGTATAGCTCAGGGTAAAAATTTTCTTTTTCAAAAATTAAATAATGTATTAATATTCTTCAGTTATTATATTTGAATACCACTTGTTATTTCGAATTTCCGCGCACTTATGTTGTAGCAATATAAAAGCAGAAATTGTTAAAAAAGCGTTGTCAAAACGTTGTAAAATGATGTTTATAAATCATATTTCAAAAACGGGCGCGGTCAATAATTTTTGTTTGTTATTAACCCGTCAATTCCCAAGCCGCGATCTATCGACAAAATATTCTTATTTTGTGCTAGTTTTTATCTTTAGGTACTCAATATATAAAAAAATAATACCCTTGTCGCAGCATCTGCATAACATAGCGAATTTCCAAATCTTGGGCACTGGCGGATCTCATCTAAGACCTGTACCTATTTAAAATAGTTTAGCTTTCTAAGAGTAAAAGAATTTTTAAAATCGGCTGGGTAATTAGTTTTGGTATTTTTAGGGACACAAGAACCCGAACGAATTTTGTGCAGCATAGTTGTATCCATCTAAAATAATTTAGTTCTCTAGCAGTGAGAAATTTTTTAGCATCGGTTCGATAGCTTATTACTGGCGTTTTCGGATCTGCAAGATCCCGGTGGACCTCATTAAAAAATCAGCTCGACCGTATATTCTAGGCGGACTTTATATATATATATATATATATATATATATATATATATATATATATATATATATATATATATATATATATATATATATATATATATATATATATATATATATATATATATATATATATATATATATATATATATATATTCAAAACCCGTTGTGTAGCATTCTACGCCGCATTTGCATCTGCAGGACAGTGGATCTCAGATAACACAACCTGTACCTATCTAAAATAGTTTACCTCGGTAATAGTAAAAAAGTTTCAAAATCGGTCAGTTGTTTTATTTTTGACACTTTTAGGTCCTACTGACACTGTCAGATCTTACATAACGTAATCTATATGTATCTAAAATAGCTTAGCTCCCCAACAGTGAAAAAATTTTCAAAATCGGTCGGTTACTTTATTTTTGACACTTTTGGATCCGATGGACCCTGGCAGACTTTACATAACGTAATCTATATTTACCTAAAATAGTTTAGCTCTGTAACACTGAAAAAATTTTCAAAATCGGTCGGTTAGTTTATTTTTACCACTTTTGGGTGCCACGGACCCTGGCGGACCCTAAATAACGTAATGTATGTCTATCTAAAATAGCTTAGTTCCCCAATAGTGAAAAAATTTTCAAAATCGGTCGGTTAGTTTATTTTTACCACTTTTGGGTGCCACGGACCCTGGCGGACCCTAAATAACGTAATGTATGTCTATCTAAAATAGCTTAGTTCCCCAATAGTGAAAAAATTTTCAAAATCGGTCGGTTAGTTTATTTTTGACACTTTTGGATCCCATGGACCCTGGCAGACCTTACATAACGTAATTTATATTTATCTAAAATAGTTTAGCTCTGTAACAGTGAAAAAATTTTCAAAATCGGTCAGTTAGTTTATTTTTGACACTTCTGGATCCTATGGACCCTGGCAGACCTTACATAACGGAATCTATATTTATCTAAAACAGTTTAGCTCTGTAACAGTGAAAAAATTTTCAAAATCGATCAGGCAGTTTATTTTTGACACTTTTGGGTCCTATGGACCCAGGCGGACCTTACATAATGTATTCTAAATCTATCTAAAATAGTTTAGCTCTGTAACAGTGAAAAAATTTTCAAAATCGGTCGGTTAGTTTATTTTTACCACTTTTGGGTCCAATGGACCTTGGCGGACCCTAAATAACGTAATGTATGTCTATCTAAAATAGCTTAGTTCCCCAACAGTGAAAAAATTTTCAAAATCGGTCGGTTAGTTTATTTTTGACACTTTTGGATCCCATGGACCCTGGCAGACCTTACATAACGTAATCTATATTTATCTAAAATAGTTTAGCTCTGTAACAGTGAAAAAATTTTCAAAATCGGTCAGTTAGTTTATTTTTGACACTTTTGGGTCCTATGGACCCTGGCGGACCTTACATAATGTATTCTAAATCTATCTAAAATAGTTTAGCTCTGTAACAGTGAAGAAATTTTTAAAATTGGTCGTTTAGTTTATTTTTTACAATTATGGGATCAGTAAATCCTGGCGAAACTCATACAAGTCTAGTACTCTAACAGTAAGAAAAGGGTTCTAAGGATCTCATATAACTTATGGCAGTCCGTAAGCTTCTTGCGGACATCATTTAATTAATTAATTCAAATACTTTAACTTACTAACTGTCTTATGATAGGATCGAATGATAAAAAATGGCCAGAAAACCTACTTCTGGGCATCCGACGTGTCTGGCTAACGAACTTAGCCAAGCCAATTCAGAATCCAGTCCGCACACAAAATTTCATATGCGTTAGACGTTTCGTTCGAGAGTTATCGTGGGAACACATAAATATATATATATATATATATATATATATATATATATATATATATATATATATATATATATATATATATATATATATATATATATATATATATATATATATAAATTTTAGTGAATATCATTTTCGTATTCTAGGGACCTCAAAACAGATTTCTGCCATAGTCCCGGACTCAGATTGCGTCATGAGACCTACTGTAATAGCTGAATTTCGAGTTTTCGAAATTCGCTAAAAATTGAAAACAATACCCTTTAGTTTTTTTTTTAATGGCGTGTCATTATAGGTCATACTGGGCGTTATTTGGAATATGAACTGAGTAAAACGGTATGAAATTACAGGCAAAAAATCACTTTCATTATAAGCTTGATTCTTAAATAATAATTTGTTATAACAATAATAACAGTACCTACTCTTTAGACATTTTTATAACAGCGAAAATACCACAAGATACATTCACGCGCAATAAAACAGAAAATCGTTTGAAACAACAGAATTAATTTGACCGTTAACATAACTTCAGTGTTGCTAAATTAAAACTATGAATACTACTAAGTATTAACATTTTAGTCGTAACACATTTATTTTTAAAATTTGTTATTGTCTGTAAAAAAAAATCACAAATCACTGTCACCTAGAGGTGACACTGGGAATTGACGGGTTAAATATTGTTTGTAACTTTGTATTTTACAACATATTAAATTTTTATCAAATTTCTTTGACACGTTTGCATTTTATTCGAAAAAAAAGTGTGAATATGTCAACCTCCCATAAGAGGCGGTGTTAAAATTATAAAACTTTGAATCCGTTTTTCTCAAAATAGGGGCAGTCAATTTTTTTTCGGTATCTGCTCGCATTATTGTTATTGAATTAAATAAATGTCTAAAGAAGTTTCGTTAAAATCCTTTGAAAAATCGTTTTTCAGACCATCTATCTGAAGAGGGAAATTAAAAATTTTTTAATGAAGTATACGTAATTAATATCATGTACGATACTTATTTGCGTCTTCATTGAATGCAATTGAATATTTTTAACTACACATGTCATCATATACACACACACAATACAACATCATATACACACACATGACTCCACAGAGTGCAGAGGTACAGCAACTATCTCTATCATGGAATCTGCAGTGTGCACTTCTGTGCACGTTAGGCTACTTACAAGGAAAGCTATCCAACTGTATCTCTCAAAAATTTTTGAAACTTTGGTGGATTGTAGATCTTACTAAAAGTAATCACGAGCCATATTTCGTTCGTGCCCATAAGCCGTTTAAGGGGGTGAAATTCGCCCCTGAAAATTTGAGTTTTTTTCAATTTTCTTAAATATCTTGGAAATGGTAAGAGCTTTGATAGGGAAACTATATATATATTTGTAAATGACACTTTAAAATCTTTATTGTATTACCAAAATTAAACTTATAATATTAGTGGGGTTTCATCCCCCACCCCCAACCCCTAATTTTATCAGGTATATTTTGATAAAAGAGGAGGCTCTTATGTGTAAATAAAAGAATTTTTAATTAAAATATTTTACATCACATCAGTTTATTTCTTTTTGTATAACTACACCCTTTGTAATATTAACTTGGAAAAAATTTTAACTTTTTTTATTTAATAATGAGCAAAAATATGGTCAAAAAATCTCGTATTTTAGTAATGAATTGTTACAAACTTACGATATACTTTAAAATACATAGTTTAGAAAGAAAAAATACACTGTACCCCCCCCCCCCCCGCTTTACTTTTATCAATACAAATTTTATTCATTTATTTTCTTATTTATTTTCTGAATTATCGATACAATTTTCAATATTTTAAGGTTTGTAATCTACACAATAATGATATTGTTCATAAAAATTTTCAGAACAAAAATATTGTACACACCCAGTGGCCTCACAAGATGAAAATAGGGCGTGGACAAGATAATTTTTGCGAAGCCACATTTAATTTTCTTTTTAAAATTTCTGTCTTAAAAATATCTAAATAATTAGGCGACGAGCAAAAAAAAAAAAAGAAAAACAGCCACTTTAAGTGCGAGGCCGTGGGCGTGGCCCCACACCGCCCATGCCTAGCTACGCCACTGTTCACACCAAGCACATTTTATAAAAGCAGGGTTACTACATACACTACACTTTGGTGCTTCTTTCTTCTTTGAAAAAGCAATATATTACAGGATTTTCAAATCTTTCTGGCCGTTGGTCAATATACCCATTTTTATACCATTCATACTTGAACAAATTTTGAAAGCGAGGCGACGAAAAGTTATTGCGAGAATATTGTTACGGCGATGCAAATCAACATCATACTCATTTAGAATTACATTATCTGAAGATACTCTGATGAGTTGTTTCCAGAAAGCATAGGAGGGGCGGTGGGGGGGGGGGGTATTGAGTGTATTCTTTCTTTCTAAACTATGTACATTAACGTATATCGTAGTAAGTTTGTAACAATTCATTACTAAAATATGAGATTTTCTGACCATATTTTTGCTTATTATTAAATCAATACCCCTGTCGCAGCATCTGCATAACATAGCGAATTTCCAATCATAAAAGTTACTTTTTTTCGAAAACCCGCTTACCTAGAATAATGGTTCAAAATGTATTTTCTGTGATTTTCTTGGTTCTTTACCACAATGTAAAAAAAAATTGGAAAAACTTTTAAATTTTGGCAAATTGTTTGCAAAAAACTCATTTTTTTGAGGTTTTTGGAATTGGACGTGTCTGACTGGAGAACTCATACAAAATTTTTGGACTTCCAACGTTTTATTGTTTTATTATATTTGCATCCCAAACTAGTATCTATCCTATAAATATAACAAGTTTCATCCAAAATGAATTTTTCGGATATATAGGCACTTAAATTTTCGAAATTTCTAAATTAATTTAAAATAGAGTTAGTCTCCAGAAATTTTGTATTATGGTAAATTTAATTTAATAAATGACAAGTATATAAGTATAGTAATTATAAAGCATTCGCATAGAACAATAGTTTTAAGTATACATGCACATAAGCAAAATAATTTTTGAATTTTCCTGAAGGAAGGAAATATTTTCCCGTAATAAAGAGTATCCTAAATGTTGACGCAGGTAATAAGTTATCACTACACCAGATTTCATAAAAATCCGTTCAATAGTTTTCGCGTAATATGTGCACATGCTCAAAAAGTTTTTTTACTTTCCTGTGGGAATGAGCCACTTTCCCGAAATAAAAAGTATCTGAGATGCTGACTCAGGTAATAAGTTATCATCACACCAAATTGCATCAAAATCCGTTCAATAGTTTTTGCGTACTGTATGCACATGCTCAACATGGTTTTTCCATTTTCCCGTGGGAATGAGACATTTTCTCGAAGTAGAAAGTATCTTAGATGTTGATCCGGGTAATAAGTTGTCGGCACACCAAATTTCATTAAAATCCATCCAGTAGTTTTTGTGTGATGCGTGAACAGACGAACAGACAGACAGACAGACAGACAGACAAAAATTTAAAAAATCGCTGTTTTGATATCTACATCGATAACTATTTACAGTATCTGCACAATTTTTAAAAAATATTCCCTATACAGAAACGGTCTCGTTACATTTGTATTATATGTATAGATTACCTATTAATGGCTCTTTATTTAAAATATTAATTTTTTTTAAAATAAATCGCCCCCTGTTCTAGGAAATATATATTTTTTAAATTTTTATAAAATTTCTTATGAAAGTGAGCTTCTTAGACAATTTTATTTTGTATTAATGTATTTTATTTTGTATTAATGTGAAACATGAACATTTAAATGTTGGCAATTTCTGTATTCTGGCGCTATCTATCTAGCGCGTTAGTTAACTACTTTATTTAAAAGTTCGAATAAAATTCCAGTCATTTTAATTTTTAATTGTTCAGGAACTTTAGTACCTTCAGTATCATAAAAGCAAGCAAAATAATATTACAATTTATTTATGTAGATACATATATGATGGAATGTTAAGAAAAGAAAATGTTTTTTTGGAAGTTCGTGTTTAAGGTAAAATCGAAAAAACTTGGAAAATTTAATTAGTAATTAATTTTTTTTAAATATTTTTAGGTTTGGTTGTAAATGAATCTACTGTTGATCTTTTAATATGATACTGAACTATTCATTATTTAAAATGAAAAATTGTGTACTTATTAGATGATGAAAATAAAAAATTAGTAGTTTGAAAAACCGAAACAAATCGACCGACGTCTTGAAAAAGTCTGTCGGGACACCGGAGCAACGGAGCTAGAACCGTGACAAATCCGGGAAAACCAAGACGTATGGACACTACACGGATTGTGAATGTTATAAACTTTAAGTTTTGATTTTTAAGCACATTATGAGTGAAATTGAAAATTAACAACGTGTGAAATTTGACATTTTAGTTAAAGTGCATATAAAATATAATACCTACATGTTTTTATAAAAATGCAAATATAAATAAATGTTTACTGTTTTTTTTTTTTTATTTTAATTGTTATTAATTATTTGGCTTTTTTAATAATTTAGAATTTTTCTGTCAAATGAATAAATTCTGAAAATATGAATTTATGACATAATTTCAGTAAAAGTAAAAATGAAATTTTTCACCCACACTTTTGTAGTGTCAATGTACATCACTGGATCCCAATTTTCAAATGGATAGATAATTTCAGTAGCGTAGAAACTAATTATTAAAAAATTGCAAACCAAATGTGTTTATATGATAATACGTACTTATAAAATTTATATACGTGTTCTTCCGAAAATCGTAAATACCTAATTAACTTTCTCTCGATGAAGTTGGATTGACAAACATTTACATTAGGGATGTTTTGGATATTCGTAACCGTAACTAAAACTACCGATATCCGAAATAATTAAATATCCGAAACCGAAAGCGTATACGAAAATGAAAGTTTATAAGTCTAGTAAGTACTTAACACATTAATATTTTTTCTATATATCAATATCTAAAAATATTTCAGTCCCTTTTTGACAATCTTGCCAGAACTTAAACACTTTTTTAAATATTTTTATTGTTAAAATCGAAACGTTATTTTGAAGCCGGTTAAAATTAATATATTTTACATTAAAATGTGTGGTCAATACAATCACTCGCTAGTTAATTATCGCTAGATTTGATGCTAGAAAATTGAGAAAAAACAGGTCATATAGATTTTTTTTATTTAGATTTTATTTGTAATGATTGAATTACAAAATTCAAAGGGATGTTAAAAAATGTGTGTATTCACTATGAGCTTTTGCCTGTAGTAAATCCAGCTGCTCAAAATCGGTTCCAATATATCAGTTGATCAGGACGGCATTTGTACATAATTTTAATATTTTCTGTAAGAAATAGTATTTTTCTTTAAATACTTGTTTGATTTTTTCAAGGCGAGTACTTTTTACGATGTGTGTTTACCAAATTCTACAAAATAATTAAAAAAAAAAACATTGTAACCCTACTATTTTGAAATTTTCAAAAAAATATCATGAAAATTACCTCATATATGCTTTTTCTGAGTTAATTATTGAAAAATATTCTATTTTCCGAAATTTTTAAGGTAAAACGAGCAGATGTATGGTTTTTGTTAAACAAATTTCAGATCTTTAATACATTTTTGCCTTAAAAAAATAAATATTTAATATTTTCAAAAATGTATGATACAACTTGTCAGAATTTAAAATTATTTGTTTTGTTGTCAAAAGAAAAAAAAACTGAATGTGCAAATCTATTTACCACTAAAATGATGGGTTTATACATATAATTATAACGTAGTATTGTCATTTGGATAGAAAATTACGTAAAAATATTATTGTTTGAATATGATTTAACGTAATTTTTATGCGATTGTAGCAAGCTCTTATTAATTTTAGGAAGGTGTAAACATCATCTAAATTCTGATCATATCACATAAAAAACTGCGCCGTGATTTTTTATCTAAAAAAAAATGGAATAGAGATACATTATAAAAACATTTAACTGACAAAGAAAAAGAATATAGCCGAATCGTTAAATTGGATTAAAAAAATCATGACATGCTACTTAAAAAGCGGATTTTTTCGAATTTAGCTCGTAAAAAATGAGACAGAAAAAAAAAGAATGCGAGTGCGAGTGAAATGGAGAACGACATATTTCCTAGTTTTTCTCGAAAAGTAAGCAATTTAGAGCAACGGTATAAAAACATTTTTTATGAATTTTACCTTTTACTAGGGCTTGGTGTAAAAAAAAATTTGAAAAATTGCTTAATTCTGGCAAAAAACTCATTTTGTTGACAAAAAACGCCCGGAAAACCTACTTCTGGGCATCCGACGTGTCTGGCTAACGAACTCATCCAACGATTTGGAAAATCGAATTCGCACACAAAATTTCATAAGCATTAAACGTTTCGTTCGAGAGTTATCGCGCGGATACATATATATATATATATATATATATATATATATATATATATATATATATAAATTTTAGTGAATATCATTTTCGTATTCTAGGGACCTCAAAACATATTTCTGATATGGTCTCGGGCTTAGGTCGCACCATGACACCTGGCGTAAAAGCTGAATTTCCAGTTTTGGAAATTCGCTAAAAAGTTAAAATTTTTCCCAAGTTAATATTAGCAAAGGGTGTATTTATGCGAAAAGAAATAAACTGGTGTGATGTAAAAATGTAAAATATATTAATTATAAATTCTCTTATTTACACATAACAACCTCCACTTTTACCAAAATGCACCTGAAAAAAATTAGAGGTTGGGGTGGGGGATGAAACCCCAATGGTTTTATAACTTTAATTTTGGTATCATAATAAAGATTTTTAAGGGCCATTTACAAATATATATAGTTTTCTTACCAAAGCTCTTACCGTTTCCAAGATATTTTAAAAAATTGAAAAAATCTCAATTTATCGGGGGTGAATTTCATCCCCTTAAGCCGCTTATGGGCACGAACGAAATATGGCTCGTGATTACTTTTAGTAAGATCTACAATCCATCAAAGTTTCAAAAATTTTTGAGAGATACAGTCGGATACCTTTCCTTGTTAGTAGTCAGACTCTCGGTAGCAGTCGATGAGTGTAGGACAATCACAAGAAAATTAATTGATTTGATTGTTGTTGGCATTGTTACATCCCCACACGGAGCCATATACATGCGTTGTGGTATCATACATATGTATACGAAGCACGGTCACGTGACGGCCACCACCATCTCCGATTACTCACCAAAGACAGTTTCCCGCACAAATACAAAGTAAACCCAATACACATATATAACATATTTTCTATCTCTTATTGGTTACACTGGTTCCAGTAGTATAGATATGTTGTCTCTAATGCTCTGTACATGACACAATGCAAGTGTTTACATATTTACAAAATTCATCTTTCGTTTTTGTATTTTTTTCATCTTTCTTTGTACTGCTTGTATAGATTCTGTATACATACATAGGTATGGATATACATAGGTACATAATATGTGATAGAATGTGTAGAGGGGTCGTACTGTTCAAGGACAAGGTTAAATCAAAACTGGATTCCGAAAATCTAGACTGTAATTATTATTATTATTATAATGATCAATTGATGCTTATCTAACAAATATTGGTATTTACAGTGTACACTGAGGGGAAGGAAAAAAATGAAAAATATGATTTGTCTTTTAACTCTGTTCTTTATTTGTATTAAATATTATATAGAAATTAGTAATACCTATTACATGTAAACAGACTGTTTAAGAAAAAAAACGCGGCGAGCAACGGGGCCCTATCACGGGAGACTAATTTTTCGCTACATCTTCGGTATTTTAAAGATATCTAAATGTGGTTGGAAGGGTACATGCGGATTGTCATTTTGGTGTTTTCAAAACTGGTGATAAGTGTCCGGTTGATCGGGGCTTTAAAAAAGGGTTTAAGTCTTTAAGGGCTGAATATCAATAAATTTCAGTTTTATGTCGATAGCAGTTAACAGGACAAAAGCCAACACAATTCGTACAAGGGCATTCCTACCCATACTTATCTGCCAATAACCTGTTTTTTTTTTTAATATTAAAATAAATTAATATTAAAATAAATTAAAGTAAAAAAAAATGTTTTTTAAGAAAAAGCTTTTATTTAAAAATAGGCTAAAAAAAATAAAATAACCTTTGAGTGAAGTTTGAAGCAATATGCAACATAATTTATAAAAGCTTGAGGTGTTATCATTAATTATTTATGTTGTGGATATAAGAGCTATTTTACATTTAGGTAGTTACCAAACTTAATTAAACGCCTCAAGCTTTTATAAATTATGTTGCATATTGCTTCAAACTTCACTCAAAGGTTATTTTTTTTTAACCTATTTTTAAATAAAAGCTTTTTCTTAAAAAACATTTTTTTTACTTTATTTTCTACTTTTTAATCTGATTACAATTAATTTGAAAAAAAAAATTAAAGAAGTAATTTTTTACCTATATTTTAATCGGTTAATTTGCCTTAATCAAGCATAACTATGGAAACAAAAAATTGCAATGTAAAATCAATGGACAATATTTGACAATTCTAAATGTCAAAAAGTTGCACAGGACTAAAAATCAACAATTTTTTTGGGGGGCAATGTAGGACAAAACTAATTATACAATATTGCATTGTCATCAAGGTTAGACACGTATGTAAAATTTGAAACCTCTAGCTCAATTAGAACCTGTCTAAATTTTGTTTCCAAGATTTGATCTAAACCAACATACTAACATATCAAGTTAAATAAAAGCTTTTAAAAAGACCTTAAACAGTGAATTGGAAGGTCCTTTTGAAAATATTTTTGCTTTCCAAAAAATCCAAAGTTCATATTTTAAAAATAAAAACTGACCTTAATAATATTTTTTAAATTACAATATTTATTACATTTATTATAACAGCTAATTCACTTTTTTTTAAATTTACTATGCTTACTTGTATTAGTATTAAAATAAATCATTTTAAATAGATATAATAATACCATTAAGTTCCGATGTAAAAATGCGAGAAGTGGGGGGCAAGGTAGTGTGAAATCCCTAAGAGGCACTAACTGGATACTAATTCAATACATGTCCAAATATTCAGTCGTCTAAGCGTGTTGGAAAAAAAAAAAACAAAAAAATCAAGGAAATATTGGCGTAAAAATAGTGGGGGTAAGAGTTAAACGCTGAAACCTCCAAAAAGCTATTAACTTAATCTATACACAAAATTTCAGCGATCTAGATTTATTTGAGTGACCTGTACGCGTGGTACGAACTTCGAAAACGTCGAAGAAGCATGAAATTGTAGCTTAAAAATGCTGGGGATGGGGGTAAAATCTTAAAACTTCCAAAACGCACACACTAGGTACGGACTCTACGGTGGGCGTATTAAATCCAGTCAAAGCACGTTTTCCCCTTCTACTCCCTCCAAATCTCCCTAGGAGGCTGAATTTTCGATATGTTGTAGACAACTGGCCGAAACATTATTTTCAACCAGTTTGGAAAAGTTTTATTGTTTGGTCGCTCCCCACCATCCCCTTAAAGGTTGGGTCGGATCCAAAATTTGCTCAAAATTTGACCCCGCTTTGATAGTATTGTTTTGCGTCGGAATGAGGCCCACTTACCAAATTTCAGCTCATTCCGTCCATAGAGGGGACCTATTAATGTCAAAAGGTAGCGAGAATTATATATATATATATATATATATATATATATATATATATATATATATATATATATATATATATATATATAGAGAGAGAGAGAGAGAGAGAGAGAGGAGAGTATTAGAGAGAGTTATTAGAGCTGTATAAATCTAATTTTTCCTGTTGAAAAATTCGACTAAAAATTGTATATTGGGTTGGTCCACATCAAATGAACCAGTGCTTAAAACCTTATGTCTTCAGATCATTATAATATTTCTTTTATATGCTAGTACTTGCTTTGAAGATAACGAATATAAATTTTTATCTTTTTATTACCATTATTTTTATAGTTAAAACAATTTTTAAAATCCAATCATGTAGCTCAAAAACTATTTGCCCTAGAAACTGGCACCATTAATTTCAGAATTAAAAGGGCTTTAATTTGGCATACAACATGATAATGCAGGTCAAATTCAACCCTTTCTCCACAATCCAAAAAACTAATTTTTATAAAAACTCCAAAATCTTTTTGAAAATTTTTTTTGAAAAATATATGTTATACCCAACCTCTTAAGTGAGTTGTATACAAAGTTTAATGATAATTCTGTGACGTGTGTAATTCTGGTATATTTAGTACAGTATAATTATGTTACTAATAAGTAAAGATCTCAAGGGCGGACCTATCGATTTTGATGAAACTTGAATAAGTTCTAGAACACTAAAAAATAAGCGACACGTATTTTTTTTTATTTTCAGAAAAACGATTTGAAAGGGTTAACACGCTCTTCAAAAATTTGGGTAAAATTTAAAGTTTCAAATATCTCGAAAACGGTAAGAGATCGGAAGAAATAGAGTAAAAGTTTAAATTCACGATATTGGTCTTTTTTAAAGAGCTATCTATTGCTATGGAATTTATTCAAATTACACCAACAGGGGTAGTTGAGGGTTAAAATTAGGGGGTTAATTTTGCGAAAGGGGGTTAAAAGTTATATATATATATATATATATATATATATATATATATATATATATATATATATATATATATATATATTAAAATTTTGTTTGCAGATTTCAAATGTACGTAAAAAAATCTAATCGACCTGTTTTTGTTGTTTTCTAATATTAACTATAATACGATAAAACTATAGTACGGTTATGTCGACACAGTCACGCCCTAATTAACTACTAGATTTAATATTAGAAAATTGACGAAAAATACGAATATTCAAAAATACCCCTGTCGCAGCATCCTGCATAACATAGCGAATTTCCGTTTATAAAAATTAGTTTTTCTCGGAAACTAGTTGACATAGAAAAAAAGTTTAAAGACCTTTTTTATGTAATTTTTTCTTCTCTTTTAAATGGTGTAAAAAAATTTCGCAAATATTTTTGAATAAGTGGAAATTTTGGCAAAAAACTAATTTTTTCCAAGAACAAAAGCCATGTTCCTGGCATCCGACATGTCTGGCTGAAGAACTCATCCAAGATTTTTGGATTTCCAACGTTGTCACCAAATTTCGTAAAGCTAGCGGTTTTTCCTGAAGAGCTATCGTGCTAATACATATATACATACATACATACATATATATATATATATATATATATATATATATATATATATATATATATATATATAAATTTTAGTGAATATTATTTTTGGGTTCTAGGGGCCTCAAAACAAATTTCTGCCATAGTGCCGGGCTTAAGTCGTGTCATGAGACCTACTGTAATAGCTGAATTTCCAGAATTCTTTCTGGAAATTCGCTAAAATATAAAACTTGGTATTTTTGGCCACACTGATGTGAAGAAAGTATTCACCAAATATCATGCATTTTGAGAACTTTGATGTTTAAAATGGTTGAGGTTTTTATTGGTTGATTTGATATGGACTTACCCTATTGCACAAAGTTAATTCCTTGGTCTACTAAGGACGAATACAAATTCATTGGTTACATCAAATATATAGTTTTTTCTTAAAACGACTAAAATCAAACTAAAGAATAGATTAACTAACAATAAGAACTAAACGACTTTAGATGAGAAATAAATCGACGCTTTAGTAATAAACTAATAAGCAATCGATAATTAAAAGTGGAATTTTTATAGAGTTTAAGAAGGTGTAACAATTATTTAGCTCAGGCTGGCTTAATTAGTATTTTTCTTAATCTAGTATTTGCTATCGACGCGTAAGAAATTGTAAATCCTGTGGGAGGAACTAGACAATTTAGTGAGGTAGATTTTAAGGCGTTACATCGTTTTGAAATGTCAAAAAAGAAGGTATTATTCAGAAATTTCTTTCTCGGTCACGAATAACGAAATCAATATAAAATTTTAAAATACTCCTGTCCCAGCATCCTGCATAACATAACGAATTTTCGTTTGCAAACATAGTTTTCTCGAAAATCCGTTTACATAGGACAATGGTCAAAAACGAAACTCATGTGATTTTTTCCGTTCTTTGTCATGGTGTAAAAAAATTTTGAAAAACATTTCAATAATACATACAACCATATTATTACACATTACTTGAGCGACCTTTTATTATCTTTTTTCTGAGTTAAAATTTGGAGGAATTTTTTATTATTCAATATACAAATATATGCAGGGATGAGAAAAAAAATTCGATGAAAAACAAAAATCGATTTTTGGCCCATTTTCAAATTTTAAAAAGGTTTGAGCGACCCTTAAAAATTTTTTTATCGAGCTAATTTTTGGTGAGCATTCTTAAATCGAGCTAAATTTTTCCTATGAGACAAAAAAAAGAAAAATATATGGTTTTTTTGCGCCACCCTAATATATATATATATATATATATATATATATATATATATATATACATATATATATATATATATATATATATATATATATATATATATATATATATATATATATATATATATATATATCTATATATATATATATATATATATATATATATATATATACATATATATATATATATATATATATATATATATATATATATATATATATATATATATATATATAGATTTTGTAGGGAACTCGTGATACCTTTGAATTATAGAGTTTCGAATTATCGCATGTTTGAATTAACGAGAGTCTACTGTATATATAATTTTGGATTTTTAGGGACTTTAAAACAAATTTCTGTTATAGTCCCGGATTCAAGTCGCGCCATGACAGTGGCTATAATCGCTGAATTTTTGATTCGAAAATTCGCTAAAACTCATACAAATTCGTCAGTTTTTTACTTTATTGATTTTTTGGGGGGGTTCACCTACATTCTACATATTACGTTAGCAATATGGAAATTGTTTTAATTTTTTTATCTTCCCCTGTCTAAGAATGATTCTCCTCTTAACACATTTATAACAAAATAAGCATATAGTGCAGTAAAGGCGTACTTGGACCGTGCATTTCAGGTCGGCAGCAATTTTTTTTTTTTGAAGTCGTAGGGGCGTCATAGACAAACGTAAAACTGAGTTTTCGGGATTGGCGGTGGTGTAGTTTAGCCGCCATCTTCGATAAAAGGTCGAATTTTATTTTTTCGAATATCTCCAGAACCGTTAGTCTGACAAAAAATTTGTAAGTACCTTTTTTGCAGATAATTTCATTTTCTACCAAATTTGTTATTGACTTTTTTATCTAACTTTAAAAACATAAAAGTTATCAGCAAGAAACCATGAAATATTTAAAAATGAAAACTTTTGAAGCCAGATAACTTTTCTATTTTTAACTCGACGAAAAATATGCTTTTTTTTATAGAGTATAGAGTATTTTTAAACGAAAAATTAGAGGTATTACAATCTATCATCCGACTTCTAGTTAGGAAGTTGTAGCTAGGAGTTAGGAAGTTTTCAGTTTTCGTCCATGTAATTTAAACTTTTGTAATTCATTCTACGCAATTAATTGAGTGGACGATAATTGAATCTCTAATCAAATAGCCCATGGCAATTATCCAAAATAAAGCTTTTTACTATTTCACAATATTTAGCTAGATTGAGAAATAAAATAAATTTCATTTGATTGTTTCAGTTTTCGTCCAAGTCGTCGAAAACTGAAGTTTTTAAGGAATTGGTTACTTAATATTCGTCCATCAAATTTTTACAACTTAATTTAAATTTTTAAAAAGTTTTCACTTCTAATTACGTTCAATGTGTCTTAAATATTAGTATAAAAACAAAAAATAAAACTTAATCACGCCATAAGAGTATTAAAACTAACCGTGAAATGTCATCATGTCACTATTTTTTTTGAATATTCACACACTGGCTGATTAATAATTTTTTTAAATACGCAACTCTATCAAGTAAATATTTTTTATCTGTGTTGTCACTTTTTATGAGTCAGGAATGTAACAAATTCAAACATGTTTGGTTATCTGTTTTTATATTACTATTATATGCTATTGTACAGTAAAATGGACGAATACTGGACCTGGATGGGAAACTAGCGAAGCTACCCTATATCAATTAAATAAAAAATGTGAACAGTTTTATTTAGTTGTATATCTCACTTACTCATCTTTACAACGCGTAAACTCGATAACTGTGAGCTTAATAATAAAAGTTAATACATCAAATTGTTCGTCAAGAAATTCTCTATGAAAAATATAGGATGCACTAATCTTGTCGGGTTGAAAATAGTAAAGTTATAATCCCTCAAAATTTTCCATCCCTAAATCTTCCATTCTTTTTTAGGAATAACTTTTTTAATATCAATTTTTCGATAAAAAGTTTCAAATAAAAATTATAGAAAATAAAATTTCCTATAAAAATGATTCTTACAAAATTTTTGTCGGACTTACGGTTATAGAGATAATAGAAAAATTCATTTTGACTTTTTTTCAAGACGGCGGCTAAACTGCAACACCCCCAGTCACGAAAACTCAGTTTTACATTCACTATAGACACTTCTACGAATTTCAGAAAAAAAATCGCTGCCTACCCGAAACGCACGGTTCGATCGTGTTTGGCGACGCTTTTACTGTACATATTAATAATATTCACACTACATGTAGATCTCAGGACACGAATAAACGAATGTCATTTGTACGTCACTGTTAGCGTAACAAAAATATATGTCAGTGATTAAAGGGTCAATATCGCACAATACACCGAAAATAAAATTTATAAACTGACAATAAGATAAATTACATAATTACCTACACATTTTTTATTAATTTTTCATTATTAGTATTTTTTATAGTTGCGTGGTCCCGAACCACGTAACTATTATGCATTCACTCATTCGTCTTCATAAGTGATCATTAATTCCTTATACACATCGGTGGCGCTTTCCACTAAAAACAGTTAGGCAGTGAGTTATTTTTCATTCAAACGTACATTACCAGTGCACTACTAAATCGTAGTATGTTTACCCTTGAATCATTTTTAGTTAAAAAAATGACCGATCGTTTTTTGGACGGATTTTGGTGGCAGCAGCTATGATGATATACCAATCCTTTAAATTTACATATAAGCATACCTAAATCATGTATGTACATTATTAATTACATACCGACACAATTAGATGGCACTGTAGTGCCATATAATGTAGTTACTTGGATACATACAATACAGTTACCTGTATATTCAGTTTCACAATCAGTCTATGTGTCGTTATCTAATGATCTTTTAGATCGACCTCCAGTAGGTATCGCTAAATGGCAACACTGACCATCTGAGAGAAATACTATTTTTACAAAGGTAAATATCTTAGTTATTGACCCTGTCCCAGTTTGTGACCTATTTGCTGCAAATTTTATTTTAACTAATGAAATTTTATTTTAGTTTTAAAATAAATACTAGAATATAAAACATTGATGGGTGCTTTTTTGTAAACAAGAATTTGTTACCATGTAATTTAAGAGGGTGACTCACCCCCTCTCCAATGTTGCTCAAACTCAATTTTGAATTCGTGAATTTCATTTCTACGTTATTCTAATTATCTTAAGCTATTTTCCATGAAGAAGAACTTCTTGAAATACCCAAATAGTAAGATTATTCGACATAGTCAACCTCTAGTTAACTACCCCTAGACTTAATATTAGGATATTGAGCAAAAACAGGTCAATTAGATTTTTTGACGTAGATTTCAAATCTGTAAACAAAATTTTCATATTGTTTATTTTTCACCCCCTTTTTGCAAAATTAACCCCCAAATTTTAACCTCCAACCACCCCTGTTGATGTAATATGAACAAATTGCATATCAATAGATAGCTCTTTAAAAAAGAGCAATATCGCCAATTTAAACTTTTGCTCTATCTCTTACCGTTTTCGAGATATTTGAAAAATTAAATTTTTACCCCAATTTTTGGAGGGCGATTTCACCCCTTCAAACCGTTTTTCCGCAGATAAAAAAAATACGTGTCCCTTAGTTTTTAGTGTTCTACAATGTATTTAAGTTTCATAGAAATCGATAGGTCCGGCCTCGGGACCTTTACTTGTGAGACCGATGAGCGAGTTACTGACCCTCTTAACCCTTAACTGGTCTACTCACTTTTTGAAACATAAGTAGTCCACTGGGGTACAAAAGTTATTTTTCTAAATTATTGGTTAATCTGCTTTGAAAATAGAAAAATATTATTCAAAAAATACTAAAATATTTTCCTGATATCATAACATATTTTATTTAATCGTTTTCACAAATACGTGGGTGGTTCAAATATAAACAGGAATTTATATTTATTTTTTTAATAAATGACGATTACAATGCACTTACTCTATCGTTCCGGAAGCTTTTTTATACCGGAAGCGAAAAAATCTTTAGGTTGAATGTTAATCCACTCTTGCACTGCCTCAATGACGGCATCATTCGATTGACCACGGAACTTTTATAATGCGTGCCCGACATGCACTTGGCGAATTTTTTTTTCTTTAATTAAGTAATTAATAAAAATATACATGTTATGGATGTATATTACCCTATTTGTATACCATAAATTATTTATGTCGATGTGAGAGGTAGTTTATTATTATTTTTTTTAAGGTAAAGAAACTTGAAACGGAAATACTTTAAAATCTTTTAAACAAAAGATTTGGTCACCTTTTTGTCTAATCATAGCTGTAACTTTTCAGTGAATTCAAATATGCTCTTATTATACATACATAGATATATTGTAAATTGAATACGAATTAAATTAATGTTATTTAAGTATCTATTTTTAAATTTAAAAATTTAATTAATACTACAAGGACTGAGCTAGGCAATGTTATTGCCAAATGCGATCTAGCGTTACTTTGAAATAAGTAGTATATTGTACAGTAAGTGCGAAATAAGCTTTTTTCGTAAAATTTACCTTAATATTTATTTAAATAACTAGTATAAATTTTTTTAATTTATAATATCAGTTGTTAGTTGTTCAAATTTTTACCAAAGCAAACTTTGAAACTATGGAAACAATAATAAATAATCAACATACATATGTATATTTTTAGAATTATTTATACAGATTATATATTAAATCAACGAAACAGCCTACTTTTTTATTATATTAAGCCATGGGTTATTATTTCGCACGCTATTCTCACACGCTGTGGGCAATTATTAATTTTTACATATAATTACCCGTGCGCAAAATGTTACTTTTAATAGTAGGAGTAGAGAAATTTATTTTGTATTATCGAGTGTCAACTATAAAAATTGTCATTATTGTTAACGATTCATTGTTAATTAATTGTTATTAAAAGATTTTATTTAACTCCACATTGGTATTACTAATAACTACTAAATGTTACGATATACATATTTTTCATCAATTTCCTTAACCGATTTAACGTAAAGAATAATGCCAGAAACCGTATGAAGGTTACCAATGTCACCAACCCAAACCCTCCAGACTGGACCGACTGAGATCAATTTTGATGAAACTTAAATATGTTGTAGAATATTAAAAACTAAGCGACGCGTATTTTTTTTTTATCTGTGGAAAAGCAGTTTGAAGGGGTGAAATCGCCCTTCAAAAATTGGGGTAAAAATTTAATTTTTCAAATATCTCGAAAACAACAAGAGATAAAGCAAGAGTTTAAATTGGCGATATCGTTCTTTTTTAAAGAGCTTTCTATTAGTATGCATTTTGTTCAAATTACATCAACAGAGGTGGTTGGGGGTTAATTTTGCAAAAAGGGGGTGAAAAATAAACAATATAAAAATTTTGTTTACAGATTTGAAATCTACGTCAAAAAGTCTAATTGACCTGTTTTTGTTGAATGTCCTAATATTACGTCTAAGGGTAGTTAACTAGGGAGTGGCTGTGTCGAATAATCGTACTATCGGGGTAATTCAAGAAGTTCTTCTTCATAGAAAATAGTTTAAGACAATTAGAAAAATGTAGAAATGGATTTCTCGAATTCAAAATTCAGTTTGAGCAACATTGGTGAGGGGGTGATCACCATCTTAAATTACGTACTAGTTTTCATACACACATTTTCACTATTAACACACTGACAGTGGGTAATATAATGTCACAATAAGTGGTCCTGAAGTTGGACTCTTGTATGTAAGGTTGTATTGTGAAAATGTTGGAAGTCCCAAACCGTTGGACAAGTTCGTTAGCCAGACACGTCCGATGCCCGGAACATGGTTTTTGGGGCATTTTACGTGAAAAGAGGAGAAAAAATCAGATAAAAAAGATCTTTAAACTATTACTCTATGTCAACTAGTTTTCGAGAAAAACTATTTTTTTTGTAAACGGAAATTCGCTGTGTTATGCAGGATGCGACGACAGGGGTATTTGTTAAATATCTTGGCAACAGTACATCAAGCAAAGAAAATGGAGAGAACTAATATAATAGAAATTTGGAGAAACTTTTGTTCAACAAAATTTTCTTCTAATATCTCGTTAATACGTTGTACCTTGATAATAACTATTAAGAAACTGTTAGAGTGTAAAATCTCTACAATTTTTATCTGAAGCATTTTAACGTAAAACTAAAAGTTTAGAAATTACAGACCTCTGAACGTCAAAATAATGTCCAGTTATTATTAGTAAGAGTCTATATTGTTAACACACATATGAAATATTTAGCACTAATAAATTGGTTTGCAAGATTTGCTCCTTAATTTTTTTTCGGAAGACGTTTAGGAGTATCTCGTGTGCATAAATCCAAATTGGTGTGTTAGTGGAGCTTGTGTCTTAGCCGCCATCTTGGATCTTAGTTTTTCCCAAATATTTATACAACCAATTTTTTTCCCATTACATCGTTAACGATACCTCTTACCTTGAAAACAGCTATAACGTAAAAATATAATTTTTCTCTGGAGCTTACTGGCAAAGCATTAAGGTTGAATGTTAAAAGTTTGTGAGTTCTTAGAATTTGTTTTCACCAAACATTCTTTAAATTAGCTTATTTTGAATATTTTTTTCTTAAACTACAGAATTCGAATTTAAAAAATTTTAACGACTATTGTTTTGAAATAATTCCATTATTTTTAGGTTGTTATTAATTTTTAAGAGTATGAATTTTTAAAAAGATTCCATATTGGTACCTTCTTCGTTGAATTAAAATTAAGATTATTAGATTATTAAATTTAATAATCCAATTAGATTAGATCAAGACTATTAAATCCAGATTAAAAATTGAATCCAAGATGGTGACTGAAGCACGACTGTCACTAGCCCGCCAATTTATATTTCGAATAGTAGAATATCCCTTAGCACTTTCTACTAAAAATATCTCTGATGCAGATTTTGCCGATTAAATTTTTAGTACTGCCTATCTTTAAACTGACAATTTTGATTTTTTGAGGCTTCCGAATTACTATAGCAGGTACGTCAAAAAATTCTCAATGAAAATTGTAGAAATATACCGGTTTCATCGAAAAATTTTTTGAACAAAAATTGTACTAAATTGAATTTTTTATAAAATTAATTCTTAACTTCTTATCATTTTGTTAAATGCACCGTTTTCGAAATATTGTGCAAAAAATTGAACCCAAGATGGCAGCTGAAGCACAGCTTCCACCATCCCACCATTTTGTAGCCCAATTTTAACGTTTAGCGGTCTATAATTTCTAAGCTATTATAAATACGTCAAAAAGTTTCGAATGAAAAATTTACAGAAAGGGTATCTCGGTTGGCCCCCAGACGAGATTTGCAACGGCACTTTGTCTACTATAAGGGCAGCTGATAAGAAGTGTTGCGTGCAAGTTTTAGACTCATATCTTCGGTAGTTTAGAAGTTATTTGTGATAATATGCATTAAGACCATGATTTTTTAAACATTTATATCTCGTAAACTATTACAGATATTAAAATGAACTAACAACCATTGAGTAGGTCTAAATCAGTACTATAATATATTATATTTCTTTCAAATTTTTCCGTTAGTAAACAATCATAGGAAATTCGAGAAGAAAAATAGAAAAACATTTTTTTAGTGTTTCCTTCAAAGTGACAATCATGAAAAAAGCCTCAAATATTGCACATTACGTGCTGTTTAAGTACTGCAAGTTTCGTTAAAAACAAAAGGGTGGAACACTGTTAAAGACGAGAAACCTCGATCGAAGCCGCCATCGGAAAGCTGAATTTTATCATTCCGTTGTTTTTATACCATGCACGCAAGATTAATTAAGAACCTGGTGATGTTTTAACGATGTATACCGATATACCTATCATGACTTCCAAATATAGAGTGTGTCCAAGGTCATGTGAGGCCAGTATACAAATATGTAAAAAAAATTTGTTGGTACGATAACGGTCATATTTCTTGACCGATAGAGCTGCTATTGGGTATTGTAACTGTTTACGTCAAGTTCTAGGCTAAGTTTGTAGATGGAGTTGATCGTCAATATGGGATGATTTCAAAATGGTAACTTTTCATTATCAACGAATTTATTATTATATTATTAAATTATTGCTAGTTTGAAACTATTCAACGGAAAGAGCTCGTCTACGAACAGCTTAAACGTTGACCTCAATTATAATAAAATTAAGCTGTCATCCGAGAAACGTAACCGCTGCTACAACTCTCATACTTCAGTATACACTTCGGTATTTGCCTACTATACTATGATTGTAAATCTACCTAAAGTCAATGATCAGTAAATATTAACTAAAACTGAAATTTAGCTCGTAAATAGGGATAACTGATTAAATAGTTTCTCAAATGACAATAATTATAAACTTAAAATTCTCAACATTTTGAAACTATTCCTTATTGACAATTAACTCCATCTATGAACTTAGCCTAGAACTTCACGTAAACAGTTACAATACCAAACAGCAGCTCTATCGGTCAAGAAATATGACCGTTATCGTAGCAACAAATTTTTTTACATATTTATATATTGGCCTCACATGACCTTGAACACACTGTATATTTGGAAGTCATGATAGGTATACCGGTACATATCGTTAAAACATCACCAGGTTCTTAATTAATCTTGTGCGCATGGTATAAAAACATAACGGCATGATGAAATTCACCTTTCCGATAGTGGCTTCGGTCGAGTTTCGAGGTTTCTCAACTTTGCCAGTGTTCCACCCCTTTGTTTTTAACGAAACTTGCAGTACTTAAACAGGACCTAATGTGCAATATTTGAGGCTTTTTTCGTGATTGTCACTTTGAAGGAACCACTAAAAAAGTGTCTTTCTATTTTTTTTCTCGAATTTTCTTTGATTGTTTACTAACGGAAAAATTTAAAAGAAATGTGTATCATAGTACTAACTTAGGCCTACTCATTAGTTTTTAGTTCATTTCAGTATCTGTAATAGTTTACGAGATATAAAGGTTTAAAAAATCAGGCTCCGCGATGCTAGCACCCCAAATGTGAAATTTCGATTGACCAATTACATGATTTAAAAGGTCAGAAAATGATCATAAAAGGTCAGTTGGTTTCATTAATTGGTCAGCAATAGAAAATTTTTTATTAAGGGTTAAAATATTTCATGGTCATTCAAAAATGTTAGCACGTGAAATTTCGAAAAACCAATTACATCATTCAAAAGGTCGGAAAACGGTCATAAAAGGTCAACTGGTTTGATTAATTGGTCAGCAATAGAAAATTTTTTACTAAGGTTTGAAGTTTTTCCAAGGTCATTCAAAAAACTTTTACACCCCAAATGTGAAATTTTTAATGACGAATTGTATAATTTAAAAGCTCAGAAAATGGTCATAAAAGATCAGTTGGTTTCATTAATTGGTCAGCAATAGAAAATTTTTTATTAAGGATTAAAGTTTTTCAAGGTCATTCAAAAACTTTAGCACCCCAAATGTGAAATTTCGACTGGCCAGACATGATTTAAAAGGTCAGAAAATGGTCATAAAAGGTCAATTGGTTTCATTAATTGGTCAGCAGTAGAAAATGTTTTATTATGGTTTAAAGTTTTTCAAGGTCACAATACTGTATCAGAATTAGATATTAATTAGTGATGGACATAATCGAATGAAAATTAATCGATCATTTGATTATTAAAATATCTTGAGATATCTGGAGATATAATAAAATCATTCGATTATTTTTCATTCGAGTGATTTTAAAAAAATATCTCGAGATATTAAATCATTCGATTATTTTTCAATCGAACAGTTTTAAAAATATCTTTTTCATTTATTTTCATTCGATTATTTTTGTCGATTATTTTCATTCGATCATTTTTATCGACTATGTTTCATTGGGTTATTATTATCAATTATTTTCCTTCGATTATTTCTAACAATTATTTATCGATTATTTTTATCGGTTATATTATTCAGTTATTGAGATGCGATAAAAAATTAAATTTCAATTTTGTAAATTTTCGAAATCCTTTTATTGTAATTTTTGTTTTCAAATTAAAACTTTTAATATAATATTATTTACTTGTATGAACCATAAGACCATAATCCACCTTTCAGTTCTTTTGTCTTTAGGTAGTTTATCATATTATCTTCAGAAATCTTTTTTATAATTTTTTTTATAATATTAATGTCCATTAGACATTAAACCAGTACTAATTACAGTATTATCAGTTTTCCAATTTTAATAGTCGGCATTTTAACACGTTGATGGTCATAATCTATAATGACGAAACACCCCACTAGCGCAGTATTTTAACAACTAATACACTTTATATATAGAATTGTTGACGTAGTACAGCGTTGTGTCTTAGTTAGTTAGGTTTTACTTGACGGTGCACATACAGCGCCCATGACCATTAAAGTATCAATAAGGAAGCACCCCTGCTAAGTTGTGCTATTCATTTTATGCAAAACATCGCCAATCATTGTTATCCCAAAACTTTTTTTTTATTTAAACTGTTGTCCGTTTTCAATAGATATGATCCACTAAATAATTATTACCTGGTATTTAGTAGGCTCACTTAAAAGAATCGAATTTGTTTTATCTCAAGATATTTTTAAAATAGATTGAAAAATAATGGAATCATTTAATATCTCGAGATATTTTTTTAAAATCCTTCGAATGAAAAATAATCGAATGATTTTATTATATCTCCAGATATCTCAAGATATTTTAATAATCGAATGATCGATTAATTTTCATTCGATTATGCCCATCACTAATTAATATCTAATTCTGATACAGTATTGTGACCTTGAAAAACTTTAAACCATAATAAAAAAATTTTCTACTGCTGACCAATTAATGAAACCAATTGACCTTTTATGACCATTTTCTGACCTTTTAAATCATGTCTTTGGCCAGTCGAAATTTCACATTTGGGGTGCTAAAATTTTTGAATGACCTTGAAAAACTTTAACCCTTAATAAAAAAAATTTTCTATTGCTGACCAATTAATGGAACCAATTGACCTTTTATGACCATTTTCTGAGCTTTTAAATTATACAATTCGTCATTCAAAATTTCACATTTGGGGTGCTAAAGTTTTTTGAATGTCCTTGAAAAAACTTCAAACCTTAGTAAAAAATTTTCTATTGCTGACCAATTAATCAAACCAGTTGACCTTTTATAACTATTTTCTGACCTTTTGAATGATGTAATTAGTTTTTCGAAATTTCACAATTGGGGTGCTAAAATTTCAGAATGACCTTGAAATATTTTAACCCTAAATAAAAAATTTTCTATTACTGACCAATTAATGAAATCAACTGACCTTTTATGACCATTTTCTGACCTTTGAAATCATGTAATTGACCAATCGAAATTTCACATTTGGGGTGCTAACATCACGGAGCTAAAAAGTCATGGCTTTAATACAAATATTATCACAAATAACTTCTAAACTACCTAAGATATGAACCTAAAACTTGCACGCAAGACTTCTTATCAGCTGCCAAAGTGCCGTTGAAAATTTCGTCTGAGGGTCAGCCGGCCATTCTTATCCGGGGATACCCTTTACGTTCTAAAAATACGATAATAGCTACTTTCAGTGTCTGAAGTATTGCTAACGAGATATTGAGAAAAATTACATCCACGAAATTTTGGGAGGTTATACTCGGAAAAATACGAATTTCATCGAAGAATGTTTCAAACAAAAGTAACGAAAAATTTAATTTCCTATAAAGTTTATTTTAAGCATTTTCTTAATTAGATGCACCGTTGTTGAGATATTTGGCAAAAACAGAAATTCAATATGTCGGCCAAAGCACAACTTCCAGCATCCCGCCGATTTGTGTTTGGACTCATAAAACACCCCTAAACATTCCCCAAAAAGAAAATTTTGTATGTAAATTTTTGTAAGAAAAAAATACTATTTTATCGAGGTAATAAATTTTTTCAAAAAGTATTCTTTGAAAAATTGTCAAATACCGTATTTAAGTTTAAGAAAAAAAAGTGAAATTTTGCTATTTTTCTTCGACGCAAGTGCAAGTTACCAAGTTGCATTTATTTTTACAGTAAATACCTACATTTGTCTTATATTATTATGAATGATTCTAAAAAGGATATAAAATAAATAAAAAAAGAAGCATCTTACTAAAAATACGAGTAGCTGATCCATGCCAGCTATAATGTTAGTATTTGATTTGATTTGATGTGAAATCCTTGATTTTAGCGAAT
This sequence comes from Brachynemurus nebulosus, assembly GCA_035578155.1. Lineage (NCBI taxonomy): Eukaryota > Metazoa > Arthropoda > Insecta > Neuroptera > Myrmeleontidae > Brachynemurus > Brachynemurus nebulosus. The sequence goes on from JAPWDM010000001.1 coordinate 100,984,395, forward strand.
TTTCAGAATGAAAATTCAGCTATTACAGCAGCTCTTATGGTAAGACCTAAGCCCGGGACTATGGCAGAAATTTGTTTTGGAGCCTCTAGAACTCGAAAATCTACTTCACTAAAATTTATATATATATAGATATATATATATGTATTTATGTGTGTACGCGATAGCTGTCGAACGAAGCATTTAATTGTTACGAAATTTGGTAAAATCGTTAATTGTTCAAAACGCTTGGATAAGTTCGTTAGCCAGACACATCCGATGCCACAGACCGGATATTTTGGGCTTTAAAGTCTTTCTTTTGTGTTTTTGATCAGAATTTAAAACTTTTTCAAAAATTTTATTACATTATCAAAAATATCGTAAGAAGTTATATCAGAGAGCTTTTTATACTTTTCTTCTATATAACGTCGTTCTTAAGAAAAATCAAAAATAATCCCGTTTTAAAAGTCTCTTTTTATTTGTTATTTCACTCTACCTCGTTTGATTTTTCTATTTAATATATATTGTGTTTATAAATGTGTCTTAGGGTGTTTCGTCACTAGTTATTTCTATTACCTAAATATATGTCAGATTTCTTTAATTAAATATTATGAATAATGTCTTAATAAATTTATAAAGTTATATTATAAATGTTAATCAATTAAACTGTACTATTTATTTGATTAAATAAACTTTTGACATATTTTTTTTTGTGGTGTTGAATGGCCCTTAGCTATTTGTAAACGAAGTACAAATTTTGATAATGTTAGTTTTTTGTTTTGTTTTTTTATAACAATCTGTCAAATGGAATCATTTTTAAATATATGCATATAATATGCATGCATGTATATAACCTAATTATAAATATTTTTGTTTTAACACATTATATTTATTATTTTGAAAATTTTCTTATTTAATTTTAAATAAGATGAACTAAATTAGAAAAAACTGATTGATGGTAAGGAAATTTTATAAAAAAAAGTATATATTTGACAAGATTTTGATGACATATAATTGGTATACTTTGGAATTAAAAACAAAGTGAATGGGTACAATATAGTGTTTTTAACAGAAAATAAAGTTTTTGGAGCAACTAAACAGTGCCGGAACAATTAAATTAGCCATGTAGCAGGAGCCAGCAGTTACGAGCCTCGCGCTTGTGTCCAAAAAAACAATACAAATTCATACATGAGTGATTTAACAAAAAAAAAAAAAAAATAGAAAAGAAAACGAGTTTTGGCTCAACTTACATTTGAATGCTAAATCAAATCTACATAAGTGACATTTTTGACAGAATTGACTTTTTGCTAAAATAGTAAAGTATGAAAATATATGCAAACGGATTGTTTGGTGTAAAAAGCTGCACAAAAAAAGGACTTGTAAAAACACCAATAAAATTATGTATCATTTAATTAAAAATAAATTTTAATCTTTCTTAAAATATTTTACATTGTTACACATATAATTTAATTTCCATTAATAATTATTGTTAATGAATTTTAACCTCTTTACACACGACAGTTAGCTATTCAAACATTTTTACATTTGTGATTAAGTGTTAATTCGTTGTTGAAAACATTCATCACAAAAGATTGGAAATTTCTTCTTTTGTCAAGTAGATTGTTTGTCTACAATTTAATTGAAATACTCATAAAACAATCTAAAAAATAAAAAAATACATTAATTAATTATTAAATTTTTTGAAATATTTAACATTTTACCTGAATGGGGTTATAAGTTCCAAAATATGTTACAACCTTTCAAAATGTTGAACAATAATCCTATTTCAAATTTTAAATTTGTAATTCAATATCGACTAGATAAAATGTTTACAAATGAAAATGATTTCTACACACTAACTAAAAAAGTAATAGCCCATTTTCTGAACTAAGGAATAGACATTAAAGTGTCCATTAGAGATTAAATATTAATTGTGTAGACAACCCAACAGAGGGCAACAAGTTACAAACAACAAAGCAAATTCCTCAAAGCAGCAAATTTAAATAATAAATCAATAATTATAATGTTTTGTTTAGTCTATTTAAGAAAATAATTAGTCAGTTAAATAAGTGTTAATTTATAATTTATTGAAGTAATAATTTTGATTACTAAAATCTAAATCCTTTTAACAATGATTTATTATTAAATAATCAATATATAGATATATAATACAATTAGAAATAATGTTATAAAATTTTGTGAAAAGCACACAGCAAAGGTTACTTAACGGATTTCGACTAGTGAAGTGTCTATGAATAGAGCATCATATCAGGGGTGGCACAAGAGAGCCTGAATTTTCAAATTTGGTTTTATTATTAGTTGTTATCGTTAGTTACGGAGCCACAAATTTTAATTTTTTTCCAAGGCAATTACACGTACAGTAAAATAAATTGGTTATTCATTTCTCTTATAGAAATGGATAAACGGATCTCAGGTAACAGTACTATTATTATTTAAATTAAAATAAGATGATTTTGTTAGTATAAGTGAGGGCAAAATTATCACCCAGGACCTTGGGACCCCAAAAAAACTTCTTCATACTAAACAGCTGGGCGGATCTCAAGAAGATGTTGCGAAAATTAGATATGCTACTGAAATATGAATATTACTTGCTTTTATAGTATTAATTATTTAAGTAACTGTTTTTGTACAGAATTTCAGAATAGCGAATTAAAAAGTGAAGTAAGGTTAAGATTGTTCTATAGAACCTTCTAATAGGGATCACATTAAATAGCTGAATGGTGCGGACAATTAAATCGATCTCCAAGTTACCCTTCAAACACTATTGGAATTTCAGAAAAAGATGAAAGTAGCATTAAAATTGTTATTCTCCAAGAAGGGTCTAAAACTGAAGAATATCTAAAACTATTATTACGGATATCAGAGCAAAGGTCTCAAACTAAAGGTACAAAATACAAAAATGTATTCCATTGCACGAAATTATATAAATCAAAATTAAAACAAAAATAAAACAAAACAGACACCTGAGTGAAGCCGCAGGACGGAAAGCAGAAAAAAATTATAAATTTTTCTATTACTTAAGTAAAAATTCATTTAACTATTAAATTATTATTTTAAGCGACTTTCCATTTTGGAACTTAATTTATGACGGATAATGTCATGGAAAGATCCGAGTTCGGGACTATACGGCAGAAATTTGTTTAAAAACATATATATATATATATATATATATATATATATATATATATATATATATATATATATATATATATGTATATACAGGGTGTTAAACAATTAACTCTCGTCCTTTTTTGTTTTTTTGTGGAGTGCGACACCTAGCAAACTGTAGACACTAAAACCGCAGGAATTTTTTCGAAATTAACAGTCGCGTCACCCCTCAAACGGATAAGAGTCAGTTCCTTTACATCCTGTATATAATATATGCACACATACATATATATATATATATATATATATATATATATATATATATATATATATATATATATATATACATATATATATATATGTAGGTGTGTATATATATTATATACAGGTGTAAAGGAAATAATTCTTATTTCCTATATAGAGGGGTGACGCGACTGTTAATTCCGAAAAAATTCCTGCGGTTTTAGTGTCTACAGGGTGCCAAGAGTCACCCACAAAAGGACGAGAGTTATTTGTTTATATATATATATATATATATATATATATATATATATATATATATATTTGTGTGTGTGTCTGCGCGATAACTCTCGAATGAAGCATTCAATCTTTACGAAATTTTGTTAGAAGCTCAAAAGTCTCAAAAGCTGGGACGACTTCGTTAGCTGATATGTCCGATTTTTAGAAGCCATTTTTCACCATTTTTAGTGATTTTTTGGTTAAACTTATTTAAATGCATATGTGCTATACTATATGTGATCCGCCAGGGTCCTGGGGACTCAAAAGTAAAAAATTAACTACTCAACCGATTTCGAAAATCTTATCACTGTTATAGAGTTAAACTATTTTAGATGGATACAAGTTGTTATATGAGATCCGTCAGTGTCCTATCTTTGAAAATTCGCTATGTTATGCAGGTGCTGCGACAGGGGTATTTTATAATTATTTACATTTCACACACCAGTGGTAAAAATACAACATTACATTTCTTTTAAAAATGTAGTTTTCTTTTTATTTAAAAAAAAAATAAAATAAAGACAAGGCATACATTCCCATACAAGAATCTATATAGGTATATATCGGGTGATTCATTTAACGTGGAATTTTGTATATGGCGAGAAATAAGCATTGTCAGAAAAATTTATTAGATAAAAAAATTAATATTTCTGAAGAGGGCATCCTTCTGTCCATTTTTTATTACAGAGTTGGATTTTACGAGATGAAATACGTAAATTTTGTTCAAAATATTTTGTTCGATTCTCAACAGATGGCGCTGTAATTGTAAAAATAAATTTTATCCTCATTCCCGAAGAAACGGGTAGAAACGGTGAAATATCTCGAGAAATACTGATCAAAAATAAAAAAATACGTGTTTAATATTTGTAAAAAGTCTATTCAATGACTGCAAATACGATCCCTTATCCCCACTTCCTAGGGGTGAGGTGGTCGGTAACGTTGAAATCTTAAATGGAAATCCCTATTTTTTATTACAGATTCGAATTCTATGTTAGAAACTACTTAAGATCTGTTTCACACATAATTAACAAAATAAATAATGGGGATAAAAACCAAGGATTTCAAAGTTACCGTCCACCTCGCCCCTAGGGGTTATTAAACACCTATTCTTTTTTTTATTTTCTGATTAGATACGTATTTCCCGAGATATTTCACCACACTTCTAGGATCAGCCATAAAACTTATTTTTACAGTTACAGCACCATCTGTTAAGAATCGAAAAAAAATTTTCGCACAAAAGTTACGTATTTCGTTTCGTAGAATCTGAATCTGCAATAAAAAATGGGGAGGACTGATTTTAGGACCGAAAAATGGCCTGTTCAGAAATATTAATTTTTTATCAGATAAATTTTTCCTACAGTTTATTTTTCGAGATATACAAAATTTCCGGTTAAATGAATCACCCGGTATAATGCGTAGAAGTCTATAACATAATTACATTTTACATATATGTAGGTACTATTTTATGTGTATGTGAATTTATTAAAGAATAAGGATAGGAATAGAAACCAAAAATATGTGATACGCTGCTGGTCTAGCAACAATGTGTATGGCGCCATCCTTTCTTTGAAGCAATATTCATTGTCCTTTTTGGTACAGTCAAAAGGTAATGAAATCATGCATTTCGACTAAGTAGCCATTTTTTCTGTAAATTGTAGGGAGGTTTGTCAAGACATCGTGAGTAGAGATGTGCCAAAATCGTGAATTCACGCGTGACCCGGCGGGTCACTCGTGACCCATCGTGATCGTGAATAATTTTCTACGATCGTGCGTGAGTGGGCGTGATCGTGACATTTAATTTCTTGTCGTGAATAATTCGTGTGTCACGAAAAGTTAAAGGCCATGAATAAAAAAATTTTAAATAATTTATTATTTTCATTTCTAGGGAATATTAACTAAACCAATTTGATATTTTAAGTACAAAAAAATCTTTTTTTATATATTGGTTTTTACAAGCACAAGTAGGTAGAAATCCAATAACCCTTACTAACAAATTCCAGTTCTTTACCGAGATACTTGGAGTGTATACAAAATGATTTACAAATTAGAAATATCCAACAGTGTTTATGATGTTGTTCTGATTCTTCCGTTTTTAAATAATTTCTTAAATTTTTAAGAAATTCTTAAAATTAGCCTGCATCTCTCACGATGTCAATGAGTATAATTGTAAATAAGAAGGTCAGTTTTGAACAATATGGTCATGAAGACATAATATAAAGATGGGTTACTTAAAGGAATATTATCTTTTTCAATATTTTAAGTTGTTTTATTATTATCATTATTTTGAAAAAAAAATTTATTTTCTATGTATTTATAGGTACTAAAAAATATTTTGTCACAATTTTGTTAAAAAACTAGACATTTGGTTTGGTTGTGCGAAATGTCATGTTTATATACAAATACAATACGAACAAAAATTAAACAATAAATCATTAGATGAAAAATTTTGAAAGTTTTCTCACTTTCCAGAAAAAATTAAATAGTATATAATTTGCATCAGTATTAATCTCAGTAATAATGTTAGCCCTATTAACCGTATTCTGATTTTATCCCAAGGACATAATTTTAACTGATTGTTAAAGCGATAGTGATTTTTATTCAAAATTCCAACGATTAGTTTCAAAGATTTTTATGTTTAATTCGTAAGCGTGCGTGAGTGTGAAAGCATAAAATTTTTTTGTTCGTGATCGTGCGTGAGTGTGAAAGCATAAAACTTTTTTGTTCGTGATCGTGCGTGAGTGTGAAAAGAAATAAATTTTCTCGTTCGTGATCGGGCGTGAGTACAAAAGCTAATTCGTGACTGTGCGTGATCGTGAGTAAAAATGTACTCACGAGCACATCTCTAATCGTGAGTGTAAAATTGCGTTTTCGGGACTGAGTGTGTTGTACGTCGGCTGCCACATTGAATTCAAATTTAAAAATAATAACTGGATGATCTTTGTAGCCGTAAATCTTTTAGACCGGTAGGCGGTAATATGAAAGTGTTTGCTTATCGATCCAAAGACAATTTCATTTTTTTGTAATAGTTTACCATTAGAAATTACCAGAATGCTTTGTTAGCCAGTTTTTATCCTGTCCGAATTTGAGCAGAAGGGTGATTTATCTCTCCTCTAAGACGAGGCTACTTTACCCATCGAACTAAAGACTGGAATGAAATTGATCTAATTGATCTTATGTAGCACAACGAAGTAAACTTGGTAGGCCACGTGACATATTGTCCGGTGTCAACCTCGGAAAGTGGTCAAGTTTTCGAGACCCCTTTACCTATCGATCTAAAGGCTAAAATTTCGCTAGATCAACGATAAAACGTTCAATTTTATTATTTCCTTGGTCAGCTAGGTCTTATCTTGTCCAATTTGTCCGGCCGACTAAATTTATGCGTGGAAGTAAGAATACGCGGTACTCATTAATATGTTATTTTATGTGTGCAGTTACTTCTGTTAATAGATACTGAGACCGTTCAGTTCGGATGGGCATCGATTTTGTTAGAAAATTAAAGGGGGTCCCTCATAAGCGTGAAACGAAATTTGCGGAACTCGATGTGCTATAGGCCAACCGCCATCCTAAATTAAAGGTCGTAAATATTTACTCGATTATCTCTGTAGTTAACCGCGAGTCTGACAAAAGTCTTGTAACACTTTTTTTGTAGACTATACATATAATTATCCACAACTTTTATTTAAAATATTTTGGCGAAAAACTAATATTTAAAAAAGGATGGTAAAAGAGTTAACCAGTCAGAAAACGTGAGAAACCTTAAGACCGCATAACTTTTCTATTTTCAATTCAAACAGAAATGTGTTTCTTAGCTCTTTTATAGGTATTTTTTAATAAGTAATTTCACCTAGTTAGATTTTTAATGTGGTATTACAAAGCATTTTCGCAACTTCTAATGGTATACTCTACTACAAGAAAAATGAAATTTTCTCTAGATCGATGAGTAAACACTTTCATATTTCCGCCTTGCGGTTTGATTTATGGCGATTTAACTTTGAAAATATGATTTTGACAACAAAAACTTGACTATCAAAAACTATCGATAAACTATCGGTAACTATCGATGACTATCGATAGTTTCACGACTGACTATCGATAGTTGGGACTATCGATAGTTCTCCATCACTACCTGAGGCTGATCTGACAAGATTACAGGCATATTTGAGCTGCGAAAATTTGCGGACACTTTCCTTTTTTTAACTTTTTTTTTTACTTTTCAAATTTTCTAAAATTTTCTAAAATATTCATTCTGTAAACGCTCATTTACAGAATGAATTTATTTGTATCACCTTGGAAAACCCAACACATTCCGTCTTTAGTGGAATTTTTCAACTGAAAAAATTAGACTTATACAACCTATACGATAAGAACGGCGAGAGGCGAGAGTAGAGGCGCTATCCGTTTTGGGACCCGTAGAACACGATTATGTAGAAAAAAATGTCTCATATATATATATATATATATATATATATATATATATATATATATATATATATATATATATATTCGCCTACTTGTATTTAGAATAAAAATAATGCATTTAAAACACATTTAACAATAGCATTCAATTCCGATGTAAAAATGGGAGAAGTGGGGGGGGGAAGTAATGTGGACTCCCTAAAAGGTACTAGCTGGATACTAACTGAATACACGTACAAAATTTCAGCCCTCTAGGTTTCCTTAGAGAGTCTCTAGACGTGTTAGAAAACAAGCAAAAAAATTAAGGAAATGTTGGCGTAAAAATCGTGGAGGTAAGGGTTAAAAGTTGAAACCTCCAAAAAACAGTGTCTGGCTATTAGCTTAACCTGTACATAAAATTTCAGCCCTCTAGGTTTATTTGGGGAGATTTTGACCCGAACGAAACTGTTAAAAAACAAGAAAAATCATGTTCTTTTGGGTATAAAAATGGTGGGCGTAGGGGTTAGAAGTCGAGACCCCCAAAAGGCACCCACTTTTTTTTTCTACATATTCGTGTTCTACGGGTCCGAAAACGGATAGCGCCTCTACTCTCGCCTCTCACCGTTCTTGTCGTATAGACTGTATAAGTTTAATTTTTTCAAGAAAAAATTCGACTAAAAAATGAACATACTTTTTTGAACAAATACAATACATAAATATTAAGTAATTTAAAAATGTTATTAAAGTTAATGTTTATTTATAAAGTAGGAATTTTGAATTTTTATTTATAAAACAGAAATTTTGGATTTTTTTGGAAAGAAAAAATATCTTCATAAATGCCTTCCAGTTTACTATTTAAGGTCCTTTTTAATATTTAAAAATAAAACACAAAGGCAATTGGCGGATAAGCATGGGTAGGAATGCTCTTGTACGAATTGTGTTGGCTTTTTTCCTGCTAACTGCTATCGGCACAAAATTGAAATTTACTGAGATTCAGCCCTTAAAAACTTAAAACCTTTTTTTAAAGACCCAATCAGCCGAACACTCATCATCAATTTTGAAAGCATCAAAATGACAAATCGCTTCTAGACATTCAATACCGAAGATGTAGCGAAAAATTCGACTTCCGTGATGGGGCCCCGCTGCTCACGGCGTTTTTTGTTTATACATCTTAAAAGTTGGCAAAATATGTCTAGTTCGGTCCAGATTGTAAAAAAAAACCTCTTTTATGCATGGGATAGGGTGGATAGGGACCGTATAAAAAAGTTTCATCGAAAATATATAACTTAAAACGCTTAAAATCTCTCGATTTGCTTAGAAGTTGTTTTTTTTTTAAACAAAATAAAGTATGAATTTATACATGAGAATATGTTATTTCATTTTTATAATATTATAAAAATTTTAAAAAATACATTTGTAAAAGACTTAATGATGCATTAACTTATATTCTTACACAATGTACTGATTTAATGCTTCAAAACCATTAAAAATTAATTTTTTATAAGAATGTTATTATAGTTAATATTTAATTTTCTTACTTTCTCTTGCTTTTAATTTGCATTATGTACGTTAATGGACATTTTTTTCAAAAATCGCATAAAAAAAATCGCACAAAAAAATTACACAAAAAAAGGTTTTGCTGTAATTAAAAATTTTTAACTGCGTCTACAAATTTTTTTGTATCTAAATATAATATTTTTAAAGTAAAATGAGCTGTTTCTAAATTCTGAAAAGTTTATAAATGTATCTTCGAATCATATTTATAGTTTTAAAATAATAATTGTACGATGGTATCCATATTCTTTATTAATGAATTGTTTTAGTTATCAAATGTTATCACACATTCAAACCTTTTTTAGGGTTTCGTAGTTCTGATAACGAAATCATTACAAGATCCGTCTGTTTGTCTCCACTTTTATAAGCTACAGGGCCATGACATTAAAATTTTTTATCCAGGGGTTATTTTTTAAAAATTTTATTGATTTCTTCTAACTCAGTTAAAAAATAAAAGGTTCGGATAATTATGTTATTAATAAATTAAGGTTAATATTAATAAAGGTTAATATTAATATTAAATAAAAGCAAAAAATATTTTATCATGAGAATTGTGAAAAATTCTAGCTACTAAGCTACAAAATCATGACTTGATGTGTGTGTAAAACAAACTTGTCGATTTTTATAATAAGTAATAACTAACATCTTTCTTGCACACTTTCTACAAAAATAATATTAAAAACATTTTGTTTAAATACGTAAAATAGGAGCGTTCACCTTATTTTGCTATATTCTAAGTGGAAATGTAAAAAACTGAAAGTGTCCGCAAATTTCCGCTATTCAAATATGTAGGTAATCTCACCCGGTCAGTCTCAGGTAATCACAACCAAAATTGTCCGCAAATCTCCGGTGTCCGCAAATTTCCGACATTCTTATACTTAGGTATGATTTAATCTCTATAACTAATATAATATAAAAGATTACCATTTTACTTCAATTATATACCAAAAGCATTTAAACAAATAAAAATCATATGTCAGCTGGAGTTTGTACACCCAAGATATTTGTTGAAGTTTAAAATGAAACTAGAAAAGAAAGTATCAAATAAAGCGGTCCGTAATACATCCCTAGCAATGACTGTCAAGGTCTTACACTTTCTAGGAAATAACAGAAATAAAAATAAAAAAAGACGGTCTACATAATTATGTATAACCAAGTTAATTATAACTATTCATTTATTTGGAATTTTCCTTTATGACAGGGGAAATTTTTAAAGATAAATCTAGCTTAAGGAAAAAACAAGCGTTCAGTTTCGTAGAGGTAGAACAAATTATTAAAGACTAATATAACATTCTATCATTTCATTATCCTGCATTTACTTCCTTGGCAAAAAATTATAAGAAAATATTGGACAGATCAATACTTTTTCAATGTGAAGGCTATATTATAAAATGAAAACTTTTTGTATTACTACCTAATAGAGAATTATAGATGATAATAGTGTAAAAGAAAGGATAGACATGACTGTCCTTTCCTTTGTTTAACAATAAAAAATTTAATTTTAACAGTAAAACAGAACAGACGAACCGACCAATAGTTTTTTGATCCACTATATTATTTTTCTGTTTCCAAATATGTACTTTAAATCTCAACATAGTTTAGTCTCAACAGAAATGTAGAAAATTATAAATTTTCTCCATAATTTTGCTTAAATTTTCGAAATTGCAAACCTGTTAGGTATATCATATATAAATAACAAGATACAAAATGCAATGCGGCTCATATTATAGTTAAAAACAATGTGCTTGTTGTCTATACGAGAATCAAAAAGTAACATATAAATATTATAGGATGCTGAAACTGTACTCGAGGGATGTATTATAACACCACCGTCCCGTCAACCCCCGCGCAACCCTTATGATGACGATGATGAACTAAACAACCATCTGTTTTACACAGTACAATACATAGATTTTCGTATTTTTACTGTGTGTTACAAAAGTCGTTGCAAATTTTATCAATGTTTTAATTACTTAATGCCCGGTTCCTCTGTGTTAGTGTAAACCTGAGTTTATCTAACCCACGTTTAGATAAACTTAAGCTTAAGCTAAGAAGTTAAAAAGTTTTACAATATATATTTTATCATAGCTTAGTCAAAATCAGTTTTTCGATTGTAAACCACAGAAAACTACTACTTTTAGGTTTTCTTATAAAATGGCAAAATTATTTGTTTACACTCTGATGCCACCTTATATTTGAATATAGTTTTGAAATTATATTAATTACTGTTGTAATTATAATTTTTTTATTCTTATTTAATTTTATTATTTTTAAATTAAACTAAAAAAATTAACAGCAGACGTGTATTTTATGTAAAATTTTTATTATATGTAAAAGTACAGCTGAACTCTTCTTTATGCGGTCCTTTTTTGTACGATTTTTTTTATGCGGTTTGTAAAAAATGGCCATTAAAATGCAAAATGTGAATCAAAATCACGAGACAGTAAGAAACTTAAATAATTACTATAATAACTTTCTTTAATAAAAATACTTTTTAACGGCTTTTAAGCATTTAATCAATACATTGCATAAGAACATAAGTTATTGCATCATTTAATTTTGTTACAGATGTATTTTTCAAAATTTTCATAATATTATAAAAATGAAATAAAATGTTTCTACGTGTAAATTGATGCTTTAGTTTATAAAAGCAACTTCTAAGGAAATTTCTAAGTTATGAGCGTTTTGAGTAATGTTTTTTCGATGAAACTTTTTTGTACAATCTGGATCGAACTATACTTTTTATAGCTATTTATGATATTTTTGAATATATATTTTTTGTGCGATTTTTTTTATGCGCCCCCTATCCACCGCACAAAAAAGAGTCCAGCTGTATAGAGGGGATTACATTTCATCTAACAAGGAAACATATACAACTGTATGTCTCAAAAAGTTTTGAAACTTGGCTGGATTGTAGGTCTTATTAAAACTAATCACGAGTCATTTTTCGTTTATGCCCATAAACGATTTAAGGGGATGATATTCACCCCTGAAAATTTGATTTTTTTTTAAATTTTGTCAAATATTTTGGAAATCATAACAAGGGAATCATAAACCTTTACCATTTCCAAGATATTTAACAAAATTGAAAAAAAAAACAAATTTTCTCGGGTGAATTTCACCCCTTTAAACCGTCTATAGGCAGAAACGAAATATGACTCGCGATTAGTTTTAGTAAGGTCTACAATCCAGCAGTTTCAAAATTGTTTTAGATATATACACTTATACAGGTTATGTTTCCTTGTAAGAAATATTATAAATAAAGGGTATAGCCGAATAAGTATAGGTGAATCTTCATAACTACTCAGTTTTAGTCACCAAAATTGTAGATCTCAATTACTTACACCCTCGACATACCGTTAATATAGGTAGTTATTAAAATAATTCGCTTTCGGGACCGATTCACTATACCTACCCTTTGATTTTATGATTAGCTTATCTGTACGTTTGGTAGATTACACTAGGCAACAAAGCAATTTTTTTTCCTCGCGAACGAATTAATGTGAATCGTATTCCTCATGCCTTCTATAGTGTAGAAATGTAAGTAAAACCTTATTTATTTTTAACATTTAATGATAATTTTAAAGAAAAAAAAAATTATGTAGACTTAAAAAAGCGAACTTTTTTTAAAATTAAGAAAAAAATGTATGCCCTCAACTTAATTTTTTTTGAATTATTTGATAGTTTAAGCCATAAAATAATGTCCACTGGTTTGTTTAATATTTGACATTCAATGAATGGATTTATCATTACAAGAAAAAAAAATAAAATAAAAAATAAATACGTAATCAGTAACATAGCCAGTTAGAAAAAGTTAGGAAGCAATTTACCCTATTATTGTCTTATTAAAGTTATTCACCCCTCTCGACCTGCTCCCTCATTTTTTAAAATTTAAAAAATAAATAGTGCATAATTAGTAGTTTTTTATGAGCTTTCGTATTCCGTAAATTAAATTTTGAGCTCAACATGCTGAACAAGGATTTAATATTTTTAGTAGGGGACTGAGTCAAATTCGACTTAGCCCCTACCCATTCCAACCACTTAAAAATAAAAATTTCAGACCAATCTTCGCAGTAGAATTAAGAGTTACTTATGAACTTTTGGATAAGTATAACTTCGATTTTTGAGCTCCCCCGTAGTTTCCAAACTACCTTTAATTTATGAAATTTGAAAAATACACGAAGAGCCAACTGTAAAAAAAGGCATCTGATAGGTTAAAAGGATTTGTTTCTTGCAAAAGAACTATTGGTTGCAATGAGACTTCCAATGCCTAGCAAGTCGCTTCACTAGGCAATAATTTTTTGATTTTCAATTCTTTAGCTTTTCATGGCCACGTGCATACAAAATATATATCGGATAAAGACACAAAGGTTTTTCATGATCGCGTACGTGCAAGATTAGAATAGTTATTCAGTTCAGAATTCCGTATTAAAAATGTACTTTAAAAACCCTTTATCCTTTTATTAATTTTTTTTTAGTTTGTGTCCCGGTTTTGCTTTATTAAAATATGGACACCTTAAGCTTAGACTGAGTAGATTATTATGAATCACGTGGCGTATTTTGAGAATATACCCGAAGTCAGAGCTTGTGACGTCACTGACCGATCTAGGATCGGGTATAATTTACAAAACAGAAACTAACAAAATGACTCTTTAAAATATACCTCTCTTCAGAGCCAAAATCGGGTATATTTTCAAGTACAAGAATACTACTATGAGAATTTGAATATATACCCGACAATAAATTACTGTAATCTTATACAGTTACTAATAAAGTATATTTTCAAACTTATTTCAACTGTTACAATTTTTTGAAATAATTTTTAGCTTCTTCTTATCTTAATTCTTAATTGTTAGCGTGTGAGTTAAACGTGCAAAATTTGTTTAAAATTGAATAATGATTAATAAAACAGATTTAGAAGAGTTTTTTACAAAAGCGTATGAATATGGACAATATTATTTGAATTGGAATCCGCTGAAAAATATTTGGTGCAATTAAGGTAGTAGTCTGATAACTTGAATTGAAAAAATCGAAAATTTTTTTTCTGTTTAATTCGAAAGTATAACATGTTGAGAATATACTGTGAAAATTTTAGACCAAAATTCAACGAAAACAAAACAAAACGAAAAAATTTTCGAATCCGTTGCTATTTTATGAATAAAATGTAAAAAAAACCTATGCATAACGATAGCTACAATTATGTACTTTAATAATATTTTTTCTTCTTTTAATTTGAAATGATTCATCATTGCAATATCGTTGGTATAATTTACAATTTTTTTAGGTGCAATCGCATTATTAGGTTTGCAAATATTTAATATTATTCTATAGAAATTTATATGAACAAATGGATACTCATTAAAGTCTTTTTAATTCGACCCTCATATAGGTATTCACTCACATTTGCAAAAAAAATTCGCTAAAATTGTCAATTTTTTGCGGCGTCACAGTGCTGTTTTTCCTTAACTACTTGATTGAACCATTTGTTTACCAATAAATTGAAAGTGGGTATGTTTTTCATACTATTCTTATTAAATATTGAGTTGGAAAATATACCTGAGCTCAGCGCTTTTAATAGGTATATTTTCAAGTATCAAGCTATGCTTTTAAACATTGAATGTATACCTGAGTTCAGATACATTGAGCTCTGAATACGGGTATATTTTCCAAATACGCAATCACGTGAATATGGCAAAATTCGAGTGTATTGAATTCTTTATAAAAATCGCTAAACACGAATTGCATCTGGCGGTCAGTAAAAATATTTCATCTCCCCAAGGTGCCATAAAAAAACACACGAACTGCATCCCATGGTCAATATTTTATTGCTTTTGAAGGTGTAGTTGATTATTACAAAATAATACATACATTACATACAATTTATTCATTACCTACTTCATATAAAATAATTTTCAAAAATAATTTTTTCCAAAATCATTTATATTTTTCTTATATTCAATTTTTATTTTACCTAATATTAATAGATTTGAGCCTTACTTTATGGTATTCCATATTTGTAAATAATAAACAAATACTTTACTTTGCAAAATACCACTTTTATTTTTGAAACAATATTGTCACAGTTTCAAAAAAAAAGTGGTATTTTGCAAAGTAAAGTATTTGTTTATTATTTATTTTACCTATTTATTGTATCTTAATGAAAAAAGTACTGTATTAAGTTAGGGTTTCATAGTCCTGTTGCTAGTTTTTTCCAACTTTTAGGACAAAATTTAGGACATTTAAGTATATTTTTTACCGCTACTTCAAAAATAATTAGAACTGAGTGTCGAAATTTAGTTGAAATAATTTAAGTGTTTTTGTCAAGTGCGAGAATCTCTATTTTCTATTTTAATTTTTGTGCTCACTTTTTCAGCCTGTGACTGAAAAGTCACGAGTTAAGAACGAAAAAATGCCACTTTAAATTAGGGCTTCGTAGTCTGTAGCTAGTTTTTTCCATTTTTCAGGATAAAATTTAGGACATTTAAGTATGTTTTTTACCGCTATTTCAAAAACAATTTAAACTGAGTGTCGAAATTGAGTTGAAATAATTTAAGTATTCTTGTCAAGTGCGAGTATTTCTATTTTCTGTTTTAATTTTTGTGCCCACTTTTTCAGCCTGTGATTAAAAAGTCATGAGTTGAGGACGAAAAATTGCCACTTTAAAACTCAGTATTTCACGTAGCATGTATACCTACATATAAAATTTTTAGCTCATAAGTGCAAAAGATTTGACAAAATTGTAAGGATTTTGTGGTTTTTACTACGGATTTTTGTTATTCATATGTTGCTCTACGGATGTTTTACAAACTCTGCCACCTTACCTTGGTGCAGCCATTTATGGAAATTGTCTACAAGAATAGCCCTATCTTTATAATCTTAAACTACATGAAAACTAGACTGAAATAGCAAATTAGAGTTAAAAATTCAAAGAAAATGAAATTAAGCTATTTTCCTGGTAAAGTTTTCTCCAAGGTAAAAGACTAACCAAAGGATTTATTGTAAGTAAAGGATTAAGACAGGGTTGTCTGCTCTCATCATTGCTCTTTAACATTTATGTTGAAAAAAATTACGTGAGTGGAGAAGGAAATATGAAGGAATGGGTATACCGGTAGGAAATCAACATCTATATACACTCCATTTTGCAGATGGCCAGGTGGTAATTGCACCAGATAAAGACGACCTACAATACCGTGTGAGTTTTTTGAGAGTTGCCATTTTTATTACAGCCAAACCGTTAATTTAATCGAAAAATTGTTCAAATAAAAGTTGTAGATATTGACGGAGGCAACCGATTGCTATAGTCAGAAGCTTTATAGCTCTTATAGTTTTCGAGCTATGATACAAACTTATAGATTCTTAAATGAGACTTCATATTAATTTTTCGATAAAACTAATCTAATGCATTAATTAACAACATAAATGAGCAAAAAAATTTTTTTTACCGAAGTTTAATCTTTTAATTTTTCTCTAATTTATCAGTTAGGCGGTAAAAATAGGCATATGTACTTGAGGCTACTTCAACCGATAGTGTTCTGGTTAGTTACATTTCCATTACATCCAAGAAAAGAACCTTTTCAATACCGTTTCTATCATACAAATTTGGTTGTAATAAAAATGGCAACTCTCAAAAAACTCACATGGTATATGGCTAGGAAATTAAAACAGGCATAATTCGAAAGAGGCTTAGAAGTATATATTGAAAAGACATCTTATCTATGTATAAATAGCGAGCTACAAGATCTAAGGCTAAATAACGGTGATATCATAAGGGGAACTTCGAATGTCAAATATCTTGGGATATAAATAGACTAGAATGATTTACAAGATCTCGAACTACTGTCCCGAATTACCCAAACAAAAAAAAAACGATAAGTGTCTTAAATTCCATCCTGTGGAGTAATAATATCACCAGAAATCGAAAACTATATACAAGACCATTAAAAAAAGCATATTAACATACGGTTCAAAGGTCTGGTAACTAGCGGAAAGTACCAAACAAAAATTTTAAGCTTATGGTGACCGAAATGAACTTTCTTAGACGAGCGGCAAAAGTATCCAGACGTGACATGATGGAACTAAAGAAGAGGGGGGCAAATGGGGGTAGCTAATGAGTTTCTAGAATCAAAATGATAAAAACTAGTCGGAAATCGGATAGATTTTAGAATAAAATAAATTCTGTTGAAGTTTCATGTTGATTAAAGAAAACTCATGATGGAAGAATATGGTAAAATACATGTACTCCCATGGGAAATAAAGTATTTTTGCTATAACTATCAGTATTTTAATGAATCGCAATATAATTTAAATATAGTAAATTGAGCGGGAAAAATACTGCGCTTAGATTGTTAATCCCGCGAGATTTTGGAGTAGTTTGGCAAGCAGAACGAAAAACTGTAGGTAACCGATTTCATTCAAAATTTTGAAGCAACTGATTTAAAAGTTTGAGCTATAATTAATTCTACGGTGATGAAGCCATAAAGCACAACCAATAACTAATAAACAACTGTTCCAATAATGGAACTTGGGAAAACAAATAACTTAATAAGTGGTGAGTAAAAATAACATCAAGGCCACAGTCTTTACCTTACACGTATTGACGTATGGTAACTAAAAATAAGTATAATTAAGTATTAACTTTTGAAAGACATTGTACTTATATACGTGTGTGAATGATGTGGGAGATTGGGCGGGGGTAAAGTGTACAAGGGGTGAGGAATGTGAAACCTGTTGCTGAATTGGCTTGCTGTACCAAAAACTTTTCTATATTAAAATGTGTGAATCTTTCTCGTTTAGTCAACAAAAAAATATATAAAAATTTCATTATCTCAGTTGTTTTTTTATTCTTTTTAGTTTTTTCTAACGGGGTTTGAATTTATTTTATTCTGAATAGGTTTAATAAAAATCGTCACAAATCTACACTCTTTGATATTATGGCTATTTAAACTTTATACCTACAGTATGTATGTGTAATGAAAATAAACCCACTTTTATTTAGAGAAAAGTAATTGTTTTAGACAAAATTGCACCTTTTTACATATCAGAAGTACCTATACATACATACATACGTCTACTCTATCAACAATATAATTATAGGTATACAGTGAATTTCCAAGTAGCCCAATAAATATGTTATGCGTTGTGCGAATTCGCGTTTCGCAAAAATTCCATGCTTGTGGAGTACCCACAATTTTTAACATGTTACACCAATTCACGTTGTAGGAACTCACGTTATATGACAATCCACAATACATAAATCTATAATAATATATAAAATAGTATTTCAAAATGCCAGTATAACCACAGTATAACTGTTGAATCTAAAAAATTTAAATCCTTAATATTTTTACAAAATATTAGCAAATAAATAATATGTGGTTATTCCGCCATTGTTAAATTTGTTTTTCTGAAGGTAGATTTAAAAGAAAATATTTTCGAAAACGAAAAATTAAATTCTTCTTCATAAATAGGTATAAGCTGTTTTTATATACAAACTGTGACTGAGATTGGCCAGAATCAAATCTTGCAAAATTTCTGCATTTATTTATTTTCTTTGAAGGGACACTATTAACACAATGTAGTAAGTGTATTTCCAAAAAAGGAAATTTACTTAAAAACGGCCACTTGTACTTGTTTTCCTTAATTTTCAACTAATTTATTTTTATTAGCTAAAATAGAAGAAACAAAACAGATACAGGTATAATTATTGTACAATAAAATAGATGATTAATAAATTTATATCTTCTAAGTATGTTTGACCTTGAAATATTTTTTCACTATACAATGTAATATTTCTGGGGGTGTTATTTCAAAGGTAGAGGGATGAATGTAAGAATAGAACAAGAAAAAATGAAATAGCATATAAACATGTTAGTTAAAATGAAACAGAAAACATGTATCTGTAGGTAGGTATCTCGGATATACGAATACATAGGTACTTTCAATAATTATACTTGTTTATAGATCGTTTCTCGTAGTATTGTATGTATATATTGCAATAGAATTTATAGTTAACCAAGATAACATTCTACAAATTATTATAATCCACATAAAGTAAGTAAAACTCATCTTTAACCAACAAGATTAATATTTTGCTACTACTCAACAAAATTAATTTTTGATGAGTGCAAGTTTCTAGAGTTCATTTCAAATGGGTTGGCCACTGTGACTATTAAATTTACTTAAAAAATTCTACCTACATAGTGTATATCATTGATTCTCAATGATTCTTATTTTGTTCATTTTTACATATTTTGGAGGTCTTTTGAAGTTTGAAGTGAAAACGGGCTCACGGACCAAAAAGTTTGAAAACCACTGGTGTATATGTATGTCATCCAAGTCATGCACTCGACTTTAATCAGGGTTGCCGCCTTTGAACAAAATAAAATCGGGACAGTTCAAAGGCATTGTTGACATTCAACATTTTTCAGGAAATTTTTTTAGTCTCGAGGAAGAGAAATAATTTGATTTTCCCACGACCTTGAAAACATCAATCCTTAACTCTTTTTCTCTAAAAAGACCCTTGATGAGTTAAAATAAAACTTTTTCTGGACCTTTTGTACATGTATGGTTCAGTCCAATAGAACTGAACCTGCCATATTATTCAACATTTTTGATTTTCCTAATTTTTTTACCAGTTACTCACCAGTAACACTTCCTCATGAAATTTTTTTACACAAACTCTATATCATAAAGAGGTGTTATCTGTATTAATTTCATAATTTTTCACTCAGTCCCTTTTGAAATAGTCAACTTTAAATATTGCCAAAATACAATTTTGGCAATTTTTGAGAAATCATGTAAAGTTTCTTTGCAGATAAAGTAGTTATCTACAATTTTTATATGGAACATTTTAATGATAAATCAATTATATTATTTTATTACCACGGTGGGAAAGCAACAAATACCCATTTGCTTAGTCGGTTGTTTTTTAGGATAGGCTATAGTTGTTCTCTGTTCGTTGTCTTAAACTGGATCCGAAATGCTTTGCCGAGTCGCACTACTTGTAGACTATTTTATATGAGGTACGCCAGGGTCTTGCGGACCTAAGAATGCCAAAAACAAACTACCTAATTTTGAAAAATTTTTACTGTTAGAGAGCTAAAATATTTTAGATAAATATAGGTTATGTTGTATGGTAATTCATGTTGCATGAAGTCCAACAAGGTTCTGGTGATCCCAAAATCCGACAAAACACCAAAAGTTAACTACCCAACCGATTATGAAATTGTTTTCGTACTTACAATTAGAAAGCTAAAATATTTAAATGCATATTCAGTATAGGCTCTGAGGTCCACAAGGATCCTGGAAATCCAGAAGCACCGAAAATCGAAAACCAAACTACCTACTCGATTAAAAAAATTTTTCACCATCAAATAGCTAAATTATTTGAAATGGGCAAAGGCTGTGTTATATAACGTCTGCCAGGGTGTTGAGGTTCCAAAAGCCAACCACCCAACCAAATTTGAAAACTCTTTCATTGTGAGAAAGTTAAACAGTTTTAGAAAGATATAGGCTATCTTATATGAGGTCCGCCAGGATTCTACGGAT
The DNA here is from genome assembly GCA_035578155.1 of Brachynemurus nebulosus. Lineage (NCBI taxonomy): Eukaryota > Metazoa > Arthropoda > Insecta > Neuroptera > Myrmeleontidae > Brachynemurus > Brachynemurus nebulosus. The sequence goes on from JAPWDM010000001.1 coordinate 101,005,512, forward strand.
CTAAGAGCGCCTAAAAGAAACTTCCCAACCGATTTTGATAATTTTTTAACAGTTAGAAAGCTAAAATATTTTAGATAAACACAGGCTATGCGGTGTGAAGTCCGACAGGGTTTTGGTGACCCATTTACGCCAAAAATTAACTACCTAACCGATTCTGGAAATTCTTTCGCTCTAAAATCTTTGGAAATTCGTTATTATGTAGGATGCGACAACAGGTTGTGGAGCCCCTCAGAGTCGATGGACCCCTAGGGACCCACCATACCTATCTAGAAATCTGGACCTGAACATAACTGACATTTAAGGTATTAGATTTGATTATACAATTTTACATCAAAGGAACACGTATCAAAATTTATTAAAATGTTTCTAAAAATTTTTAATTTTCCAGAGCAATTATTTATTTGATTTTACTTGTTACATACTTGAGTTTCCATTATAGAATTTTTCTCTATCTGATTATCTGAATTGTATTCGACTACATTTTTAAGTGTGATGTGTTAAAGAACTGTTTAAACGTTATACAGACGCGAGAGGTTACCCAATGAAGCCTGATTATCTTAAACTTAAAAGTAAAAATTACATGATGTACTATTTGATACTCAACTGGGTATAATTGTCTTTGTCGGGATAATCTTTTCAATCAAGAGTGAGTCGGGTTGGCACAATCAGGGTTCCGTACGGCGACCATCCAATAGACCAAATTAAACTATTTTTTTTTTCTCTGTTTTGCAGAACAGATTCATATTCCAAACACAATAAACAAAATATACACGATATTACTTAAAATTTGAACGTTTTTCATTAATTCAAAGCATTGAGTAGAAAAAGACAAAACCTCATATAGGTTTGAAAAGCCAGGTTTTATTTGCACCCAACTAATAATATTGCTTTTTTAATCCTCAGATGTCCTAAATTTAGTCCTATAAAGTTTACATATGAGGTTTTGTCTTTTTCTACTCAATGCTTTGAATTAATGAAAAACGTTCAAATTTTAAGTAATATCGTGTATAATTTTGTTTATTGTGTTTGGAATATGAATCTGTTCTGCAAAACAGAGAAGGAAATATGGTGTTCATAGGTATATATATATATATATATATATATATATATATATATATATATATATATATATATATATATATATATATATATATATATATATATATATATATATATATCTATATATAGCTTTTTATTTTGTTTGAAATATGAACACCTGGAATGAACACCATATTTCCTTCTCTGTTTTGCAGAACAGATTCATATACCAAACACAATAAACAAAATATACCAAATATTTTGATTGTATGTATATACAATTGTACATACATACGAGTACATATGTATATTTCCGTGGAATATCATTCCCGAAATCCATAATATGTATGTCTATTTGATTGCAGAAATTTTGTTTAGATACTTAACGTCATACCCTTCATTTTAGAAAACATGCACACATGCAATTTTTGGAATTAGGTCCGATATGCCGATACATATATCTATTGGCAGAAACGATACATACATACATATTAGATATATTTATGTACTTGTAGACGGATCAGACCGATTTATCTTCTCGTTGATTCACTCACTAAATTACAATAAAAATAAAGGTGTATCCCACCATCCATGCACACAATATGTATAGGTGCATATGTGCGTATTATAGACGGATGCACAGAAGCCCAAGACCGTGAGAATTCAGCTTCAATTCAAACACAATAATAATGCAATGGTTCTGTGTATGTGTACACTACATTATTTGCTTTATTATAAAATGATTTATCTTATACCTATTGTTAGAGTAAAAAGATTGATTTTTTTTTTTATATTAAAATAATGTACAATTAAATTAGTAATATTTACTTTTTCCATTAAAAAGGACCCCGCACAAAACCAATCGAAAATCGTTTTCGGTCAAATTGGCTAAAATTTCACCATGTTATATTCTTCCCCATGCTGATGAAAAGTTATCATTGTACCAAGTCTCTAAAGTAAATATTTCCCAAAGTATAAAAGGGTCAAAGTAGTGAAATATAGACGAGGTGCTAGGTGACATTGAGTATGCATGAAAGAGGTATAGAATTTGTTTTTTGATTATTGTTAAGGGGTCCTAGATTAGTATGAAAACCCATGTCGTCGACCTTTAGGGTGGTCGACAAATTGGGGGGAGGGGGGAAAGTTGCTGAAAAGGCCGATCGGAAGATCGCTTATATCTTGGTTATTATTGATCGTAGAGTGATAATTTTTTTTTAAAATTTATTTGCATTGAAATGATCTAAAATTTATGTCATATGCAAATTTTTGATATACCTAATGGTTTTCGTGTAAAAAAATGAAAAAAATTAAAATAGAAGGCAACGTTAAAATTTAAGTATTTTTAGTATACAGAGCTAGTCAAAAATATAAATACCCCTGTCGCAGCATCCTGCATAACATAGCGAATTTCCATTTACAAAAGTACGTTTTTCTCGGAAACTAGTTGATATAGAGTAATTGTAAATAAAAAAACCCTTCTTTATGTGATTTTTCCTCCTCATTCCGCCAAATTTTTTTCGTGAAATGAAATTTTTCGTGAAAAAAATTTCGCGGAATGAGGAGGAAAAATCACATAAAGAAGGTTTTTTTTATTTACAATTACTCTATATCAACTAGTTTCCGAGAAAAACGTACTTTTGTAAATGGAAATTCGCTATGTTATGCAGGATGCTGCGACAGGGGTATTTTAAATAAATATTGAAGCATCAACACAAATATTATTTGGCTCCATTTTTACAGATATCTCCATAAAATAATAAATTGACTTTTTTTTCTTATTTTCTCAAAAACTAACTAGCCTACAATAATAGTTCAAAAACCTTTTTGATGTGATTTTTTTCCGTCTTTGCAATGGTGTAAGAAAATGTGGCAAAAAATTTAAATTATAGCAAATTTTGGCAAAATACTAATTTTTTGCAAGAACAAATTTCTCACCAAATTTCGTAAACCTAGAAAGTTTTGCTAGAGAGTTATCGTGGTAATACTTAAATACATACATACATACATACATATATATATATATATATATATATATATATATATATATATATATATATATATAGCCGCGGGTAACAGCTAATATATATATATATATATATATATATATATATATATATATATATATATATATATATATATATATATATATATATATATATGTGGAATTTGAAATTATGGCATCTAGTTAAAACATATAAAGTGTACTTTCATCACGTCGCTATTACGTGTCGAGTAGGTATTATTACTTTTTTATTTGGAATTTTCCCACAGAAATACAATATTTTCCACGGCCAAAAAATAGACTATAACATTCCTTTAACAACATGCCAAGTTCAAATGAAATCAATAATTCTTTTTTATACTGTTTTAAATATATATTTTCCCATGGGAATAAGACTTTCCACGGGAGTCAGATACTTTCCCGGGATAGAAAGTAGTCTGTGTCCTTTCTCATCGTCTCTAAACAATATGCAAAGTTTGAAATCAAACATGCTTTCTTTTAATAGTCAGTTGTTATTTCATTGTTTCGTTTTAAATACATTTTCCCTCGGGAATGAGATATTTTATCGGGATAAAAAATAACATATGTTTATCGCTGTATATCGTCATATTTGTCTATCATCATTTTTTGTTTTATTTAAAATATATTTTTCCACAGGAATGAAATTTCCCACGGGAAATTTTCAGGGGTATAAAGTAGTTTGAGTCCTTTCTCATCAGTTCTGTTAGCAATATACAAAGTTTGAAATCATTTATCCGTTTTTTAGCTGTTGTAATTTCCCTCGGGAATGAAATATTTTCCCGACATAAAAAGTAGCCTATAACCATCTCTGGCCCGCAAGCAACGTCTGTGCAAAGCTTCAAGTTGATTGGTTAAGCTGTTGAGGCGTGAAAGCCAGTCAAACAAACAAACAAACAAACAAACTCACTTTCGCCTTTATAATATTAGTAAGGATATATATATATATATATATATATATATATATATATATATATATATATATATATATATATATATATAGATATAGATATATATAAATTTTAGTGAATATTATTTTCGATTTCTAGGGATCTCAAAACAAGTTTCTGCCATATTTCCGGGCTAAAGTCGCGTCTTGACAGTGGCTGTAATTCCATTCTGGAAATTCGCTAATAATAAATTCAGTTTATATAAATTATAGAACAATAAGGTTCAGTAAGGTTAGAAAAAATTTTGTTGGGTTCGGTTAGGTTAGAAAAAATTTCCTTAGGTTCGGTTAGGTTCAGTTAGAAGAGAAAAAATTTTCGATCACATTACTCCACCCACCGCCGGAGGTTTCTAGAACCGCCCCGGTAGTGGATGGTGGGTCCAGAACTTATTTTCTTATTTTCTCAAAAACTAGCTAATCTAGAATAATAGTTCAAAAACCTTTTTTATGTGATTTGTTTCCGTCTTTGCAATGGTGTAAAAAAATGTGGCAAAAACTTTTAAATTATAGCAAATTTTGGCAAAAAACTAATTTTTTGCAAGAACAAAAACCATGTTCCTGGCATCCGACGTGTCTGGCTGAAGAACTCATCCAAAATTTTTTGACTTCCAACGCTCTCACCAAATTTCGTACACCTAGGACATTTCGTTCGAGAGTTATCGTGCTGATACATAAATACATACATATATACATATATATATATATATATATATATATATATATATATATATATATATATATATAAATTTTAGTGAATGTTATTTTTGGGTTCTAGGGACCTCAAAACAAATTTCTGTCATAGTCCCGGGCTCAAGTCGCGTCATGACACCTACTGTAATAGCTGAATTTCCAGAATTCTTTCTGGAAATTCGCTAAAAAGTCAAAAATCTCAGCGGGAAAGCATTTTTGGGCTAAACGATAAGGACAAAAGTTTCACCATTTGCTACAGCGCATCCGACGATGACCTTGATCTTGACCTCAAAGTCAAGGTTCAAGATCATATCAAGATCAAGTCCGTTTTTTTATATGGCAATCTCCACTTTTGACCCCGGAAATGGAAAGAACGGAAAATCCTGCATTCGAATATGACTTTGTTTGTGATCTAAAGATCAATGATCAGGGTCAATTCAAGGGCAAACCCAAATTCTTAAATTTTACCATTATTTTGTGTTTTAATTTTTTTACACGAAAACTATTAGGTATATCAAGAGTTTGTATATTACAAAAAAAAAAAAAAAAATCTTCACTCTATGGTCAATAATAAGCAAGATATAAGCGATTTCTCGATCGGTTTTTTCTGCAACTTAACCCCTTTCCCCACCAAGTTGTAGACCACCCTAGAGGTCGACGACATGGGTTTTCATACTCACCTAAGACCCCCTAACAATAATCAAAAGTCAAAGTTTACACCTCTTTCATGCATACTCTATGTCACCTAGCACCCTAGCACGTGGGCTAATATGTTTATCTGCAGTAAGTAAATACGTAGGTTATAAGTGATATTTCTTCACGAAATAGGTAAATGAGAATCAATTTTTATATAGGTATTACAATGTAGCCGGATCTATATATATATATATATATATATATATATATATATATATATATATATATATATATATATATATATATATATATATTCATTTTTTATTTTTTGAATAAATAGCACTTTTAACATACGTACTTACTACTGCGGATAACCATATTTCACAAATTTGACCCTTTTATATCTTGGGAAATATTGACTTGGTGAAAAATATAACATAATGAAATTAATTTGGACCAATTTGATCGAAAACCATTTTCCATTGGTTTTGTGCGGGGTCCTTTTTTTTTCTTTTCTCGTTAGTTTATTTTCCTGAGGACGTTCCTTTATGTTTTTTTGAATTTGAATATTGAAGTGAATGTTTTGAATGAACACTGATGGCCGATTGCACAAAAATTAATTTAATCAGAACTTAATGGCCATTAGTAAATCAGAGATTAACTAGCAACGATGTCTGATTTGTTTTTATAGGACATAAAATTGGACATAAGAGAATAAAATGCTGGTAAGTTGATAGTATTACATAGTTAAAAAGATTTAAATTTGCATAATAGGGGAAGGTCGCCCAAAGCGAGTAAGCTAAAATTGAACGCCCAAAAAAGTGACTTTTGACCTCGATAAGCAGATTTTTTTTATATTATCAGATAGAATATTTATCGAACTTTAAAATGAAACTTCGCTTAAGAAATGTTTATACGATATTTATTTTTAATAAAGAAAATACAAAACCTCTGCAAAAACCCGTTTTGTCCGTATAGGTATCCTAAAGCGGGTAACCCCGTTTGGGCAAAGCGGGTATTGAATTGAATTGAATTGAATGCTGTAGGTGGATCGGGATTCAGAGCTCCCGTTGCACGTAGGCCACCAAAGAAAGCGGGTAAGTACATTATGTATTTAAATACTGTTATTAGGTATTTTTTTAATATAAACTTTCTTAATCATATAGAACTTAACAATAATAATAATTAAGTAAAAAAAAAATTGAAAAAAGACAAAAATAATAAATTTATGACAATTAACTGTAACTTTCTTTACAACCTCCATATTGGAATATATTACTCCAGGTGATTCCACATCAAAATCACCACAAACAAGGCAGAAATGTTTTTTTTAAGCTTTTTCCCTCATCCCGTCGTAAAAAGAAGATTATTTATTTTTTTTCCCCTTCCAACGGTTTTTTCCATTAAGCTGCTTCTATTTTGCCTACCCGCTTTGCTCATACCCGCTTTGCCCAAAAAGACTTAATTTTGTTAACTTAGAATAATTTCAAAATGAAAGCCGATACATGTCTACCTTTTTCTACATTAAAAGTGAAATGATGATAACATAATATGGTAATACCAAAAAGATTACAAATAAAAAGGTTTGTGACTAGTCACAGAATATTTATCGTCAAAATTTTTAACAAAACCAACAAAAAAATTTTATGAAGCTTAACTAGGACATTAAACGACACAAACGTTCAAATGTAACTGACTGACATTGGTTGATATTCGGTTAATCTCGGTATACACACGACCTGACAAAAACATTCGATACAACGATATTTAAGAGGGGTACCCACTTTGGGCGACCTTCCCCTATATTACTTATGTTTAGGTAAAACATTTTGAAACTATAACTTTACGATTATGAAGACATTTTTCAATTTAAAAATGGAAAATGAAATACGTAGATGTTAAAATTTTAGAGCAAATAAAAAAAATTATTTTAATTGAAATTGCATAAAAGTATATTTTAATAGCAGAAAATAAATTAAATATAAATATTAGCGATACCATGAGTACTAACATCAAAATATGCATTAAACGCTGATTAAATATTTAATTGCCCAATATCTACCCATTTTAATCATCAGTTAACCAAAATTACCTTTAATGCAACTGTGCAACAGGAGATTTTAATTACAGTTAGCCATGTATTAACGTCTTAATTCTTAATTAATAATGTTGATGCAATCGGCCATAATTTTTTTTTTGTTTGTCACGAATATTTTTGAGAGAAAATTGGGCTGAAAATTGTATCTAATCGATGGTGCGCCACCGCATATGATTTATACCTTAAGGGCGCCGTGGGTCTAAAAAATTTAGGAGCTCCTGAATTAAGTAGTAGGTACAATTAAGTTTTTCCATCACTGCATGCAATGATTCGGGCGATCGTCCGGTCGAACTGAGGCTTCATTTCGGCAATTTGAAAATTCATCGAGAACAAAAAAATTCAAATAATTCAAACATTTCTCAGCCATTACATTGTGCACATTGCAAATAACAAATACACGTACTAGTTTAGGAAAATTAGCTCAAGAAAATGATATAATACTGTATAACAACGCAGAACAAATACTGGATTTATGTAATAATTTTAGAATGTTAGGCTGAGTTGAATGCTTACATCGTATTACTCACGCTATTATTGCACACTGTTATGGATGTAAGAGCATGGGTTTATATATTGTAAACTTTTTAATCATAATTTTATTATAGAATCGTTTATCATCTATATATATATAAAAGCGAAATACCACTCATTCACTTATTTACTCACTCACTCATCTATCACAAGATCTCCAGAACTACAATACCTACAAACTTGAAATTTGGCACATAGGTCCCTGTTGGGTCGTAGGTGCTCGCTAAGAAAGAGTTTTGCAAAATTTTTTGTCTAATTTTCGAAATTTACGAAAAACCGTAAAATATCAATTTTTTATTATTGTATTCATCAATCTATTGCCAATTTATCAAAAAAAGATGCAAATTCGTTAGTTGCTAATTATTTGTGGAAAAATAATTTTTGTAATTTTAAAAATTAAATAGGTATGGTTACTATTTATATGCATGTACTGTTTCTTACTGACATTCTTAACTTGAATGTTTTTGATCTAAATTTATTCAAATTTAATTAAATATTTACTTACTATTATTGGTTCTGTAAATATATTTATTTACTAATAATCCTATTTACTATTACCAATACAAAAAATAAAGCCACTGTAAATTTGATGCCTACTATTTTGATATTACTACAATAAATGTGTCATACAATTTTTTAAAATACATCAACGGATAATTAGAACATCTTTAAGCGAAACAGTATTACGAAGATATGATTATGAGGATGATGAGATGATATGTGTCATATCGCAGTGACGTTGACGAGCAAACTCTTTCATTTTTCTCTATCGTATGTCAAATTGCGAAGATATAATTGCATTAAAATTTGATCCGGTACCGAAGAAACAATTACAAAACAAAAAACGCCGTGAGCAGCGGGGCCCCATCACGGTAGTCGAATTTTCCCCTCATCTTCGGTATTGAATGTCTACAAGCGAAATGTGATTGAAAGTCTACAACCGAATTGTCATTTTGTTGGTTTCAAAACTGGTGATGAGTGTTCGGCTGATCGAGGCTTTAAAAAAAGGTTTTAAGTATTTAAGGGCAGTATCTCAGTAAATTTCAATTTTGTGCCGAAAACAGGTAGCAGAAAAAAAGCCAACACAATTCGTACGAGGACATTCCTGCCCATGTTTATCCGCTAATTGCCTTTATGTTTTAGTTTTAAAAATTAAAAAAGGACCTTAAATAGTAAACTGGAAGGCCTTTATAAAGATATTTTTTCTTTCCAAAAAAATCCAAAATTTCTATTTTATAAATACTAAAAATCCAAAATTCCTAATTTATAAATAAACAGTGATTTTAATAACATTTTTAAATTACTTAATATGTATGTATTTCATTTGTCATAAAAGTAAGTTCACTTTTTTTTAAATTTTTTAAAATTACTATTCGCCTACTTGTATTTAGAATAAACATAATGCTTTTAAAACACATTTAACAATAGCATTCAATTCCGATGTAAAAATGGGAGAAGTGGGGGGAAAAGTGATGCGGACTCCCTACAAGGTACTAGCTGGATACTAACTGAATACACGTACAAAATTTCAGCCCTCTAGGTTTCCTTATGGAGTCTCTAGACGTGTTAGAAAACAAGCAAAAAAATTAAGGAAATATTGGCGTCAAAATCGTGGGGGTAAGGGTTAAAAGTTGAAACCTCCAAAAAACAGTGTCTGGCTATTAGCTTAACCTGTACACCAAATTTCAGCCCTCTAGGTTTATTTGGGGAGATTTTGACCCGAACGAAACTGTTAAAAAACAAGAAAAATCATGTTCTTTTGGGTATAAAAATGGTGGGGGTAGGGGTTAAAAGTCGAGACCCCCAAAAGGCACCCCCTTGATACTAACTCAATCCGAATACAAAATTTCAGCCCTCTAGGTTTATTCGGGTGACCTGTGCGAGTGGTACAAACTTCGAAAACGTCGAAAATGCATGAAATTGTAGCTTAAAAATGAGGTGGGTGGAGGTAAAATATTAAAACCTCCAAAAAGCACAACCTAGGTACGAACTTTATCAACACACCAAATTTCAACCCTCTACGTTAATTCTGGGGGGCTGGGGGCCTGTTAGATCCAGCGAAAATCGTTTTTCCCCCCTCTACACCCACCATATCATCCTAGGAAGCTGAATTTTGGATATGTTGTAGATAATTGACCGAAACATTATTTAAAACCGGTTTGGAAAAGTTTTATTGCTTTTCCGCCCCCCACCACCCCCTTAAAGGTCGGGTCAGAAAAAAAATTTGCCCAAAATTTGACCCCACTTTGATAGTATGAGGTGCCTCGAAAATGAGCCCCATTTACCAAATTTCATCTCTTAACTTCCATAGGGGGGCCCTACACAAATTAAAAGGTGGCGGGAAAATATATATATATATATATATATATATATATATATATATCAGACATTTTTTTTTTTCTACATATTCGTGTTCTACGGGTCCGAAAACGGATAGCGCCCCTACTCTCGCCTCTCGCAGCTCTTATCGTATAGACTGTATAAGTCTAATTTTTCGGAGAAAATTCGACTAAAAAGAATATTAAGTATCAAAACTATAGAGTTAATAGTATTGTTCAGTAGCAATTCTTAAATAATTTTTTTTTTTTTTTGTTATTAAAATAAAACTTTTAAACTTTTTAAATTCTGAATAAGGTAGCCATTTTTCAATTGGAAATAGTTATTCCTATTGTCAGTTATGGAAGAGGAAATTATTATAGTCAAGCAAACACAAACCCATTACCGAATAATAAAAATTCCTGGCGACGCGCGACGGCGCCTGTCTATTCTCCTCCCTTTCCTATTTGATGTACGGTCATGTCTTAATGGCTGCTTAAATTCGTGCTAACATTGTTAGTCATGTGTCAAATAACTGGGAAAGATTTAGACTTTTTACTCAGGAGCAATCGGGATTTCCTTATATTATAAAACGTCGGTACGTTACCGAAATGTCTAGACCTCACATCTATGGTACTACTTCCGAACTTAATGCGGCGGGGGAGATATTCCTTTATAAGTTTCAAATGTTTCAGGGTGGCATTCTTCTTGCTACCTTTGGGGAAGCACTACAAGGAGTTAAACGAATCCGATTCACAGGAGATTTTAATGCAGGACATTTTGACGTTTTAATTCCGTTGGCTGAATCCACAAATCTTGGTGCCGTCCAACAATCACATACCACCAGCAAGCCACCGGAATGTTAAATAAATTTCACCTGCACTCTCTCACACCTTTTACCTTGCGCTAATACCCTATGTTTAGACGAAGCTGCTCTCTGTGCTAGCACATCATTTACCGAAAAGGGAGGGAAAAAACGTAGAAAAAGATTTACAGATGCGATCAGAGAAAAACAATTAAAGCAAGCTACAGAAAAATATACAAAAACTAACCACGAAGTTAATAGAGAGGCTGTAAAAAGGTATACTCAAAGTCACCCCGAAATTAATAGAGAGGCTGTACAAAGGTATACCCAAAGTCACCCCGAAATGAATAGAGAGACTGTATAAAGGTACATATATCCAAAGTCACCCCCAAATTAATAGAGAGACTGTACAAAGGTATACCCAAACACATCCTGAAATAAATCAAGTTGCTACAGCTAAATATAACAGAAAGAGATTACAAATAAAATTACTGCCTAGAACTAATAAGTGTTTATATGGTTATAAATATGAACCCCACCCTGATTACTCCAAGGACAAAGTTGTTGACATTGGACAGCGGTTACCCTGTACTTGGTGTCGGGCTTTGAAATGTCGGGATGAAACTCCTGGAATGTGCTGTAATAGCGGTAAAGTTCAACTTCCAAGTCTTGAACCCTATCCGGAACCCTTACACAGCCTCCTTACCCACCAGCATCTAATGGCAGAGCATTTTCTTTCTACTACCCGGAAGTATAGCAGATGCTTCCAAATGAAATCTTTCGGGGCTAGCGAAGTGAGGAAGACCAATTTCATTCCAACATTTAAAAACCGCTGGTATAGGTACCTATAAATTCTTACGGTGTGGAAATTAGCCAGGCTAATAAAATAAGAAGTTAGTTATTTTAGAGTCATTGGGCGAGTAGGGTCCAGTGCTATAAATACATAATTGATTTTGCACAGAATTTTGGTTGAATGACCTATAAATTTTACCTATAATTCACATAATTTTATGCGAGTGAAACAGCGGGTCGCAGCTAGTTCGTTAATAGTGCAAACTACCCTTAATCACACTGAAAATAATTTTGGTCTAAAATTTTGATTTGGTTTTTGTCAGCAGTAGACATAATTTTTTTATAGTCAATATCAATTTTACTCATTCTTAATAAACACGTTCGGTAAGTGCGAGTCTGACTGGCGCACTGAGGGTTCCCTAAAATATCTGTATTTTATCAATATTCTATATTATGCAGTCTGTTTCAGAGTAGCAAGAACATACAATTTTAACACTGAAAAAACTGTTAGGATCAGAGTATGCTTATTTTTGTTTGGCTATGTTTTTTTTTTTATATAGCACCCATTGCAGCTCGAAAGCTCGCCGTATGCAAATCCTATGTATAAAATCCAAGCCAATTTATTTAAGCGAATTTTGCTCGCATCAAAGATAGTGACGTCATTTATGGTTGCGATTTTTGATTTGTACTTAATTCAAGAATTTAAGTGGATGAAATCGATATCAATATGTAAGTTTCAACGTATACAATGAGTTTGTACTGAGGTGCCCGGCTTAATTAACGGGCAATCACATGGCACTCTCGATTAAATAACTCGCGTGGCTGTAGATTAATTAAGCTGGAAACCCCACTGAAACCTCATTGTATGCGTTGAAATCTACATTTTGATGTAAATTTCATCCACGCTTTCCATGACTTAAATAAACATTAAAAATTACAACCAGAAATAACGCCATATCTCCTTTTGAATCTGAAGTGGTACTACTCACGCACAATAATTCTTTCATGTATCTTATATAAGTACATATCTCATATGGTGGGCTCTTAGGCTATTGTATTTAATTGCAAAATGACGTTTTTTAAAATTAAAATATAACTACGATAAATGCAAAGCTTTTGCTAAATATTATCTACATTATTAGGCAGTATATTACACGGTAGGAGCCCCATTTGTCAATAATTACCCTTTACTCAAAAATGAGGTTTCGATGCTGTTCTATTGTTCATTTTTCACTTATTTTTACAATAGAAACCGTAATATACCATTAAAAAATTATATTTAAAGACGAGCTTATGTGCATAGAAATTGATACTATAAATACGTGTGCAGTACAATACTTTTTTGTTTTTCTCATAAATTTCTATAAGAATCAGCCTTTAGGTTTTCGTACCAATGATAACGAAAACCTTCGCTTAGAGTCGCCTGTACTCAAAGGCTTAAAACTACCCTATACATCCGATTCGTGTCACCAAAAATTCGTAAATAAGGAAATAATTTCTTAGACCAAAAAGAGTATATAAACAAAATTTCAGTTCAATTGCAGTATAGAAGATAAGAAGGTTAACCTCATATACAAATTTCTGATTTGCTTTAGTAACTGAGTTACTTTTATTTTGATGTTTTAGATTAACGATATTCTTTTGGCACTGTCTGTAACAAAAAAAGTAAAAAAATTACATAAAAGTTACTCTTTTTTATGAACATTGTTATTTTTAATTCATATTAAAATTATAAAAACCGTGAGACCTTTAAATTTCTAATACGAAAATATTACTGTAATATTTAATAAATCAAGAGTCAAAAGAGCAATTTTTTTTCTAAATATTAAAAGAAATATTGAATAATAAAACTAATGTAAAACCACAAGTTTAGTTAAAAAAAGAAAAAAAAACTGCCACGTAAAGTCTTATATATTTTTTTCACCATCTATTTCCAAAATTGCCCTATTTTTTAGGAAAAAAACTATTATACCTTAATAAAATAAAAAAAATGAATAGCCAGAGTCATGTACTTAGGGTATTTATTTAAAATTAAAGGTATAATTTGAATGAATTAAAATATTGATTTTTAACTAGAAAAGAAAAAAAACGTTTTTAGAATCGTAATTTACTTTTTAAATGGGTCACTTGCGGCCGTTATGCATTTTTATCTATTTTATGTAACACAACAAAAAATATTTGATCCCTTTAGAGAAAAAATTATAATAGCGATGTACGTAAAGAAAAGAATGGGCTTTAAAAAAAACGGTCACATTATACCAATGAATTATTAGATATAGGTGTATATATTATATTTAGTGAAAAATGATCCACGTGTCATTTCTTCATTGAATGAGTACCAAACGTGTATAAATAATATGCATGCAAACGATACTGTGCCATGAATAACAGTATACGTACTTCATTTCGTATTCAAAATGCGACGTGCTGTGCATTTTTTTAAATGTGTGAAATTACAAAAATCTCTTAATCAGATCATTGGCATTTATTCTAGTAGATGGTATCTTATTTCAAGAAATTTCATTTATATACAATTTTACCGTCCAAAAAATTGTAATGGAGAAGTCTCGTAGTTGTGCATAATGTAATAATATGTAGTTGTTACGGCTAATACGCGAAAACTTTAATTACGCGTACTAGCCAGCTAACTCGCGAATCAGCCAGAGACGTCGGATAATATGTGACGAAATGCATGTATTTTAAACAGTTTCGGTAATCATCCGGTTTCTCCGCGATTTATCCGAGGGGTTCCGGTTATAACCAGCCGTTGGTTATTACACAATTTTTGTAATTTTTAAATAATATGTTTGTTGAGATACATGTTGAGAAAATATTTTAGAAGACTTAGAATGATTAAAACAGCGAGAAAGAAATAAAATATTTTTCTGTATTTTTTTTTTTTTAATGGCAGAGTCCTTGCACAATCACAAAAATTTTTCCGTAGTATCTTTAAATACTATTCTATAACTAAAATGTATATTTTTTTCAAATTGAAATTATATATTTTCACTTGCTGAAATCACTAGATTCACTCATCAAGTCATAACAATCTGACAAAAATAAACAGGAAATGATACGTGTGGGGTAGACTTCTCTTTTCTTATTGGACAATGACTTTTTGAAATTTTTCAAATTTTCCCGAAAAACGAGGTTGGTGAGCAAAAAAAAAACTTATGCTTTACATTTTCTTCTATTCTAATCTTTTAAGGGATTTATGATCAATTTTGTGGAAGTTACGTACCATTTAAGAGATATTTGCAAAATTAAATTTTTATCCCAATTTTTGAAGGGCAATTCACTCTTTTAGACCGGTTTCCCATAGATAAAAAAAATACGGGTCTCTTAGATTTCGACAAAGAATAACATATCAGGATATAATCGAAATCGGAGAGGGCCACCTCGGAATGTTTCTTTGTGAGATAAATAGACACGATATCTTGTGTAATGTTTTTATACTTTTTATTCTTGACAAAATTTTGATCGTTAGTATTTACTGTTATTGTTGCCATGTTATTTCTTTACCGGAGTATTTTGATAAAACAAACATTTAAACCAAAACCTTTTGGATACAACGCGTCCTTGTGTTAGCTAATAGAAGAATCGTTTGCGTATTCATGTATTATCCACGACATTCGTATAATACGCGTATTATCCGGTTAATACGCATATTTTCTATTTCATGCGTATTAGCCGTAACATAGTTACATTTAACTAAAGTATAGATCAAAACTAATAAACTAGTGAAAAAATTTTTGAAATCTGTTAACAAATAATAAAAAAAATTCCAATTCCAATTGATTGATTTCCAATTCGCCTGTGACGTCAAATATCTGCACAATCCATAGGCATTAGAAATGAAAGGACCTGTAATTTATATTTTATAGAAATTACGCACCCCTTAAAAAAAGACAACCACTATAAATAACATGCATATTGACAATAAATATCTCTTTGTCTAAGATACCTTAAGTTTAAAATTGAAGCCAAAAACACCATATTGGTATTGGCAAATTAAAAAAATAATCTTGTGAAAAATAGCTATTTTCACTGTTTAAAATATATTTTTGGTTAAATATCTTTAAAAAAGTATTATTGCAACTTGTTCCCAGAAGTAGCAATATGGGTATTCTGGGACCATCTCCCCACCTCCCGATTTTTTGAGCGACCTCGGGAGGAGGTAGCGCAAACGGGGCGGTTCTAGAAACTTCCGGCGGTGGGTGGAGTAATGTTTTTGTCTCAAACCTAACTGACGCCAAACAAATTTTGTCTAACCTAACGAGACCTAAGGAAAATTTAGTCTAACCTAACCGAATCTAAGGAAATTTGGTCTAACCTAACGGAACACAATGTAATTTTGTCTAACCTAACCGAACCTAAGGAAATTTGGTCTAAGCTAACGGGACCTAAGCGAACTTGCTTAACCTAACCTAACTGACGCCAACGAAATTTTGTCTAATCTAACGAGACCTAAGGAAAATCTAGTCTAACCTAACCGAATCTAAGGAAATTTGGTCTAACCTAACGGAACACAATGAAGTTTTGTCTAACCTAACCGAACCTAAGGAAATTTGGTCTAAGCTAACGGGACCTAAGCGAACTTGCTTAACCTAAGAACTCAAAATTTTCCTAATAGATGGCGCAGCCACCTTTGGGCTCTGTAAATTCCAAGTTTCATTACTAGATGGCGTTGCTAGCCTGGATACTAGCGATCCCTGTGCGTAAGTTTGAAAAACTGAAAACAGATGGCGCAGCACCTTTGAGCTCTGTAAATTCCAAGTTTCATTACTAGATGGTGTTGCTAGTCTGGATACTAGCGATCCCCGTGCGTCAGTTTGAAAAATTTTAAACAGATGGCGCAGCCACCTTTGGGCTCTGTAAATTCCAAGTTTCATTACTAGATGGCGTTGCTAGCCTGGATACTCTCGATCCCTGTGCGTAAGTTTGAAAAACTGCCAACAGATGGCGCAGCACCTTTGAGCTCTGTAAATTCCAAGTTTCATTACTAGATGGTGTTGCTAGTCTGGATACTAGCGATCCCCGTGCGTAAGTTTGAAAAATTGTCAATAGATGGCACCGAAAAACCTTTTCGATCGTCAGCTGACCTCATTAGAAGGTATACTGACATTAATAGCGAATATTTCTGGCTAATATGCAAAAATGACGCAACAGGTTTTAACCTATATGGCTACATAGAGAAATTCCCTAAGTGTGATAACTGACTAATCATGCTATTTTGCTGCTATAAAAGACCATAGCATAACTTTCCAATGACAATTTTGTTTGAAACTTTAAAAAGTTTTTTTTTCAATTTTTGTGTTTATATTTAATTATTGTGAAATGGATTCCATTACTACTGGTGCTTTATTTGGAGACAGGGGCTTAGTGCAACACATGATGTCAAATTTTATGGGCGAATTAAACAATCTTGGCTCCATCAAACGGTGGATTAAACTTTCTGATATGGATATTGCAAAAATATATAAAATAATGGGTGTAAGTCAGCTACCATCAAAATTCGATTCATCGAAATTGAAAACAGTTTTGGAGTTAGAAATTGGATACATATCATTGCCGGCGAGATTTGACAATTTGAACGAGCAGATGCTGGCGTGGCTGCAGAACAATCCACAACTGGGTATTATAAATAATGGACCAATCGGGCTAACTCAGAAATTGCAATTCAGAACATTGGATCTTCTTGAAAAAGCAATTCAAAACGTTAGATCTTCTTGAAATTTGTAAATTTAAAAAAAAATTTCCATATTTTTTGTAAAAAATTTTATTATTGTTTACCCATTGTGTACCCATTTTTTAAACATTTACTTAATAAAACAATTTTAAAAGGAAAATCTTTTTATTTAAACCCATCCCTAAAAAATAAATCAAACTAATTTTTAGTCGAATTTTTCAACTGAAAAAATTAGACATATACAGCCTATACGGTAAGAACGGCGAGAGACGAGAGTAGGGGGCTATCGGCTTTCAGACCCGTAGAACACGATTATGTAGAAGAAAATGTCTGATATATATATATATATATATATATATATATATATATATATATATATATATATATATATATATATATATAGGAGAGTCGCCTATATTGGACCACTTTTGGCATTTTTGTTTACAACAAGGAAACCAATGAAGATAGTCCTCATTTTTGGTTGTCTGATTAATCAATCTTTATGCTATAAAATGAAAACATTAATTCGTCTCTAGTTGAATTTTAAAAAGACTCTACCTTGGGTAAAAAAAAATGTCATTTGGTCCAATTTAGGAAACTAGTTTCCTAAATTGGACCGATTGGTTCTTAAATTGGACCACCGTTGGTAATAGCATACTTAAGCAAAAGTCGAAGCTCAAAAAGTTCAAAATTATGTCCTGAAGTGCTTTTCTAATTATTCTTGCTTCCATTGGCCGTACTTTCCTCGTGATGTCATTCTAAAAGTAATAAAAATTGTAAATATTAAATGGTTCTTAAATTGAACCGGTCCATTTTAGGAATTTCTACTAGGTCCAATTTGAGGGACCATAATGTTTTTCTACAAAAACCGTTATCTACATCTAATCTATGTATATATTTTTAAGATTATGTCGTTATAATAAATTACATATGACATAGATAAAACATAAATATAAAAAAAAGTTGTACCTACTTGTTAAGAGTTTAGTCGAACGGTAAGTAATAAAAATTTTTAACATCAACAATTTTTCATAAATTTTCGAGTTTTCAAAGACTGTTTACTTGACAATTACCTAAATTCGTACTAAGAAATAAATTCGAATGTTGTTTAATATTTTTATTGTTAGATGGCTCTAACTCTCTTTTAATTGCTTAAAACTGACGCGGTCCAATTTAGGAGCCGGTCCAATATAGCAGACTCTCCCCTATATATATATATATATATATATATATATATATATATATATATAATATATATTATATATATATAGTATGTATATATATTCCCGCTACCTTTTGACATATGTGAGGCCCCCCTATGGATGTTAAGACCTGAAATTTGGTAAGTGGGGCTCATTCCGATGCGCAACAATACTATCAAAGTGGGGTCAAATTTTGGATTCGACCGAATTCTTAGGGGGATGATGAGGGTGCAACAAAACAATAAAACTTTTGATGATTTGGAGGGAGTAGACGGGAAAAAAAGTATTTTGTCTGGATCTAACACACCCCCAGCCTCACAGAATTAACGTAGAGTGTTGAAATTTGGTATTTGGTATTTTTTTGGAGGTTTTAATATTTTACCCACCATTTTTAAGCAACAATTTCATGCTATTTCGACGTTTTTAAAGTTTGTGCCCCTCGCACAGGTCACCCAAATAAACCTAGAGGGCTGAAATTATGTATTCGGATTGAGTTAGTATCAAGGGGGTGCCTTTTGGGGGTCTCAACTTTTAACCCTTACTCCCACCATTTTTATACCAAAAGAGTTCCGTTCGGGTCAAAATCTACCCAAATAAACCCAGAGGGCTGAAATTTTGTGTATAGGTTAAGTTAATAGTCAGGCACTGCTTTTTGGACCTTTGAATGCATTATATTTATTCTAATACAAGTAGGCGTATTGTAATTTAAAAAAAAAATTAAAACAAATGAACCTACTTTTATAACAAATGCAATACATAAATAAATAGTAATTTAAAAATGTTATTAAAATCAGTGTTTATTTATAAAGTAGGAATTTTAGATTTTTATTTATTTATAAAATAGAAATTTTGGATTTTTTTGGAAGGAAAAAATATTTTCATAAAGACATTCCAGTTTACTATTTAAGGTCCTCTTTTAATATTTAAAAATAAAACACAAAGGCAATTGGCGGATAAGCCTGGGTAGGAATGCCCTCGTACGAATTGTGTTGGCTTTTTTCCTGCTAACTGCTATCGGCACAAAATTGAAATTTACGGAGGTTCAGTCCTTAACAACTCAAAACCTTTTTTTAAAGTCCCGATCAGCCGGACACTCATCATCAGTTTTGAAACCACCAAAATGACAAAGTGCTTGTAGACTTTCAATCACATTTCGCTTGTAGGCATTCAATACCGAAGATGAAGGGAAAAATTCGACTTTCGTGATGGGGCTCCGCTGCTCACGGCGTTTTTTTATTAATAATAAAGAATTTTTTTTATTTTTAAAAACTAAAATAATAATTAGTAGATTAATATGATTATAATTGTAAATGTTAAAGGGGTTACTTTCAATTTAGTTAAAAATGAGTCGTAAATTTGACCTTTGGAGTTTAAAGTAGGGTGGAAAATATCTGCTTGAATTAGCTAGAAAGCACAGTAAATAACAATTACAGTTTCTCAATAGGTAATTTATCTTCGCGCTATGCAATCAAACTTTGAAATGATCTTTTTTCAAAACGGTATTTTCAGACCCACATTAACCTGCACTCCCCACCATCATTAAATGATGTCGCACCTACTAATTAATTTTGTACTAATTATGTGCTAATTTGTTGTCGTAGTTCGGATTTTGTTGCTCTCTCCGTTTAGCAAGAATTCACATTTAAAGTGGCGCGGGGCGGGGTAGCTTAATATAAGCTGGAACCCCCCTTAGAAAGATATCAAATATAAAAAAAAATATTTATGTACTAGATTTTGTTCCTATTTTGTTGCTCTAACGTACCAAGACAGCATTTTGAAGAATTACGTAATTTACTCCAAATGTAATAATTAGTTTGTGACATATAGGTTTCGTGAGAACATAGTGTCTATTTTCGACACCTTGGAACGAGCAACTAATTCAAAATCTAGTATAAATGTTCTTTATTTATGTTTGATGTTTTTGCCATGGGGGGGCAAGGTTCCAGCTTATATTGACCTGCACCCCTTTCCCACTTGTAATGTGAATTACTGCTGAACGGAAAGAACAACAAAATCCGAACTATGGCAACCAATTAGCACAAAATTAATTAATATGTGTGACATCATTTAATGATGATGGGGGATAGAGGTTAATGTCGGTTATTTTCAGACTTACCTTCTCTTTGCACCCAATTCCTCAATTTATATGTGCATTTCATATAGTAACAAACGCCACTTTCATTTTTTTTTCGTCCAGTAGGCGACACAACGGTCTAATTAAAATAATCTGCTCTGGGGTTTCGTTGCCGATCTAAGTATTACCCTTTCAGAATGATATCTTAAAAGCTGTATTGTTGTTGTTAAGTTCATAAACAATGAGGTTGGAACTGACGTGACTAAACGAAAATGATAGTGTCAAAGTTTTATAAGAAAATTTCGTTTCAAATTGTTCAGTGTATAACAAAATAAAAAGCTAGAGCGTTATCTATTGCTGTCATATTTAGCTGCATACGTACTTTATATGTAGAGGAGCTTTATAGGTATTAAATATGTACATCGTTTATAAATACATAAATAATCGTGAAAAATTTCTCATTTAGGATTTCTCGCGTGACTCACAATCAGAACAAATAACAATAAATAAAATATAAATATCTACGTGGAATGTATTTCACTGTGTCTGTCCTGTCTTACACTTATTTTCAATTTATTTTTTTAATTTAAAAATAAAAACCATTAAAAGAATTTATTTGCCAAAATAAAATTTAAATTACATATTATTTTTATTGCCTTGGTCAGTTTAATAAGAAAAAAAAGTTATTAACATATTTATAATACGGTGGCCTTGACATTGAAACATACATATATGTATATATGCATGTATGAGACTGGTTAGTGGTTAATCAGTAAAAGTGATGTTGCACTAAAAAACAAGAGTATTGAACTTGCGGAGATCGAAGAGAAGAAAAACCATGACAGTCCGCGACTGGATACAAAGAAACATCGGTGCATTTAAATCACACCGTTAAAAATCAGAAAAAAACTTGTTTATCTCTTTGTATTACTATTTTATATTGTGCATGTATGAGTGTACTCAGGTACAACATAGACTAAATCAATTTTGTTCAATTAAAATTTAACGTTGGAAAAATACTATGCATTTATTTGTTGCAAATATTCAGTAATGAAAATTTCATATTTATATTAGTTTTTCTAATCAAATAAAAACTACATCCATAAGTAACTCATTCATGCGTGTATAATTGCCTTGATTATACGTTGAATTAGTTTTAGTTTAAATATTCTAAAATGCTGTGAAAAATCAGTTTCTGATAATGCTTTGCTAAATGCACCAAATGGCTCTAACAACAATTGGTTCACACGACAGTGATAAGTAGCATGCAGAAATAAGACAGAAAATACTGCCGTGCGGTAGGTAGACAAAGTAATCTGTATATACAGTGAAAACTCGATATTTCATCATATTCTGTAATTCTTCACTCCTAAAAAAAAGTACGTAGAGTCGTTGTTTTTCTAATTAACTTTTGAAATTTAAATAGCAACAAATATGAAGTGTGTCTGCCTAGTTGAAAAAATTCCATTAAACAAAGAAAATACTCTAAATAAAAGGATATCTTTCTTTAAATAAGTAAAAATATTTTATTCATTTGTTTATTCTATATATTATATACCTATAATTATAGAAATATTCTATAATTCGTCTGTTTCTCTGTAATTCGTCACCTCTCCGATTCCGGGCATGACGAACCGCATATTTTTGCTGGAGTTCCGAAAACCGCATACCTCCGATTGAGCTCTTTGGTATACATAGTCTCGTTGGGTGACGAAGTTACCCCCTGGACAGATTTTTGCCGACGTGGACCGGAAGTTATACTTTTGAGGGCCTAAAGTAGCAAAAAGTAGTATAATCGCATACCTCCGATTGGGCTGAAATTCGGTATACATACTATTTTTGGCTTAAGAAGTTAACCCCTAAGCGTATTCTTGGTGACGCGGACCAGAAGTTGCACTTTTAAGTGTCTAAAATAGCAAGAAGTAGTATTTTAGATGTAAATAAATATACTATTGGATATCTACAGTTGAACAAAATTTTTTGAATATATTTTTCATAAATTAAAACGTATTCTCTGAATGAATTTTTGGTAACTCGAACCG
This sequence comes from Brachynemurus nebulosus, assembly GCA_035578155.1. Lineage (NCBI taxonomy): Eukaryota > Metazoa > Arthropoda > Insecta > Neuroptera > Myrmeleontidae > Brachynemurus > Brachynemurus nebulosus. Next base: position 101,028,394 of record JAPWDM010000001.1, read on the forward strand.
GAAATGTATTTTTTAACGCAAAACTAGGTAGTGAGCTTAGTTGAGGTTAGGTTAATTTAGTTTTGTGAAGGTGAGCTTAGTTAAGGTTAGGTTTTGACAATATACTTGGTTTAGTTAGTTTTGACAGTATACTTGGACTCTGATATAAAAAGTGGGTGGTGAGGTTAATTAAGGTTAGTTTCGGTTAGTTTTGGTTAGTTTACCATTGAAACCTCATTTTCGGGCAAAGGATAATTATTTACAAATGGGGCTTCTCCGTGTAATTACCACAATATTATTAAATTATCCTTTGCCCGAAAATGAGGTTTCAGTATTGTTGTCCCATTCATTTTCCACTTCTATCACTAAAAACCGTAATATACTATTAAAAATATTATATTTCAAATAAGCTTATATGAATACACATAAAGCTTTATACTGTATGGGTATACATTATAATACCTAATACATATGTATATTATCTATTCAGTATAGGTAGTAAGTTTTAGAACTGTAACACGTCATATCTCGAAAACGAAGCAAGATATAATAAAAAAAACTTGATTCTTCCTTTTTTGTTCTACTCACAAAGTTCTATAATAATCTGTTTTTAATTTTTGTTATTATGGCAAAGGAAACCATCTTTTAGTAACTCCTAGATTCAGATATTCGAAGGGTTGAAAAATACACTTCCGGTTCGCGTCGCCAAAAATCCGTCTAGGGGGTAACTTCTTAACCCAAAAAGAGTATGCATACCAAATTTCAGCTAAATCGGAGGAATGCGGTTTTCATGGCTGGAACTCCAGCCATATATATATATATATATATATATATATATATATATATATATATATATATATATATATATATATATATATATATATATATATATATATTTACATATGACGCAGCCGTAGTAATAAGCCATAAATGTTTATGACACACTCTCAAGTAAGTTTTAGACTAGCCGCACGCTAGCAATTTTATTATCACGTCTAAAAGCAACTTTTAAATCACCGAGTATAAAACGTATTGTTTTGTATTGAGCCCAGCGCATTGGTGATTTTCAAATTGAGGCAACTAAAAAATTACATCATGTTCTATTTTATGAGTCAGGGAACTGTTGCCGATGATAATGGAACATGCATGTTCAAGTTAGTTGGAGCGCACTGGTGACTATTTAGTTGCTTATAACTATTTCTCTTATGACAATTTTTTATTTGTTTTTGTGAAATTGAATTATGGCGTTGAAAGTTGAAGATTTTATTAGTGAGACCGAGAAACAACCATAATACAAAATTAACAATATTCGAACAAAAATTTAAGAACAAATTATGTGTTAAATTGGGTATGTGAAGAATTTGTTGAGAATTGGGATGAAATTAATATTGCAAATTATCACAAATTTCGACAATCATAAGAAAATAATTAAGAAATTTATTTTTATCTTCCCTTAAATTTTGAAATAATTTATAAAATTGACCGTTAAGAAGCCTCTGGCTCACTAATAGATGAATCCATAATCGTTTGCGTTTTTATTTCTTTTTCCGTAATTCCAGAGCGCAAACACATGCAATTACTATGAAATCCATTTCTCTACTAAAATTATATAGGTATTGGTTGTATGGCGCAACTATTTAATCAACTAGTGCGCGCTTGTAAAAAAGAAAAAGCAACTTTTAAGTGATTAAACTATTCAGTTGCCTATTGCAAAAGTTGCTAGTGCGCGGCTGGCCTTATATTCAGAGGCTAAACATATGAAGAATTTCGGATATTGCTCTGAAAATTTGAGTGTACATATTCTTGAGATGTTTTACTAAAATTCTATGAAAAAAATAATTTTCAGGGTTTTTTTTTCGTTCTAAAAGTATTTTCCCCTCAAGGTCTTTTATTAGTTTCGTTAGTAGTACAGGTGCAAGCAACACTGTTGAATGTATTTATTTTGTTTTTATTACAAATCATAAGAATATATACTTACTTGGTCTATACTTTATTGCGAAAGCTAAAAAAAGCCACTGAGAAATCCTGACTTAATCCATGTTTAACATGCATTTGACGAATTTTTTTATTTCCAAATTTGATAGATCCGTCGGTTTGCACCTTTGCTTGAATATATATTTTTAATTGACTGTTATCTTAAATAATTAAATTTATTGTAATTCAATTTCATTCTTTAATTTATTTTAAGTACCTATTTTAAAAGTAATGTAGGTCACGACGTCACACGCTTTTTAATTAAAAAAATTAATTATTTAATTAAACCGCTTAAAATTGCCGAAATCTAAAAAAATTATGGAAATTACTTAACCACGGCCAAACAGAATTCAACTGAAATGCTTATTTCTGTTTACAACGGACAAAATGTTGTATACTTATAAAATAACAAGAAATACTCCTGTCACAGCATCCTGCATAACGTAGCGAATTTTTAGGAGCGAAAAATTATAATGTATATTGTGTTATAATTGTGCAGTGTATTTAAAACCATCAATATGGAAATCTATGGAAAAATATGAGAGTGTGAAAATTAGATATATTAATGGTTACTTTTGAGTCGTATGGAGAGCGGACCGAAGCATTACATGGAATTAATTTTTATAGAATTTTGAACTGTTTAGCGAACGAAGCGACGCACTTCATTCTCGCGCCTATTCTCAATCCCATATAATTTAAAATTGGCTAAACTATTTTTTAGCTTTATTAGTAAATCCTATGGCGAGCGGAGCGAAGCATTACATGGAATTAACCTTTTATAGAATTTTGAACTCTTTAGCAAGCGAAGCGAAGCACTTTATTCTCGCACCTATTCTCAATTCCACATGATTTAAAATTGCCTAAACTATTTTCAGCTTTATTAGTAAATATTGATTTGATTGTATCAAAATGATAAGAAAAAGTTAATTCAATCAATTATAACTACTAAGCCACAGCAACGCGTGGCTGGGTCAGCTAGTATATATATATATATATATATATATATATATATATATATATATATATATATATATATATATATATATATATATATATATATATATATATATATAGATAGATAGATAGATAGATAGATATTGTAGATAGATACGTTATAAAGGTACTAAATGTACAAAAAAAATAGGCACAAATTTGTCTAACTGTAGTGTGGGTAGTGTGTACCAGTGTTGCCATATGAAATTTTATAAATTTCGTAGACATCTAGGAGAAAATCCGTAGAACTAGATAAAAATTCCGAAGATCTGGGATAAAAAAGTCCGTAGATTTCCGGATTTTTTTTTAACTTTCTTCGAAAATTCTAATTAAAATAATTATTTTAAATCATAAATAAACGTAAAAAGAAAAGAAAAAACTATTAATTGCATGAATATTGCAATTGCATAGTATTAGAATATAGGTACTTGTAATATTACCGATCAAGTTTATTTTAGTGCTACTTGTAATGTGCGAGCTTTTTAAATTTTAATACTGAGAAAAACAAAACACGCATTATTTTATTATATTGGTTAACAATTGGTTAGTTCACAATAGCTGAAAAACAAACTAAAAAATTTTAAAATAAAATTTATCATCGAAAAAAAGTTTTAAAATAGGGCTCACGATTTGAATGATGAAAAATTGTTTACACCACATGCACTATACTTCTGGAGTCCCGAAATATATCTAGTAGTCCGAATCGGGACTATAAATTTATGTACACTACGTCGCCATTAGGCTAATGTCGCTAACTCTAGTCAAATTAAGTTTTTTACGCGCGGTGTTTGAAATTAGTTGTATTTATAATAATATATTGATCAAAAATTCATCTATAGAGATGGTAAATTTTTATAATATTTTTAAATATTTAATATATTTTTCGAATATAGTAATTGGTTGAGAATTCCGTATATTTTATTAGTTTTTCCGTAAGTCCGTAAACAGAATATAAATTCCGTAGATCTACGGAAAAATCCGTAGTGTTTGCAACACTGGTGTGTACGGTGTGTACCTTCATACATTAGCAGTACGCATGTTCTGTAAAAGAGAGATCGCAATACATGAACACACTACAAGAAACATGTATGTGAGAAAAAGACAGAGTATGTAAATACGTTTGATTATGTACCATATAAGGAATGTTTGTTTATTTGGTTACATAATTCATAGCAACAATGCAATTAAAACTCATTAAAATTAAAGAAATTATCAATAGGGTAAAAGCTCCCTTTGTGGAACGGTATCTAATTATGAACATTTACATATTAATGAAGTTATTTCTGAAAGAAACGTCTGATAACAAAAATTATTATTAATAGAATGATTGTTTTTCAATTTAAATTCACCTCCCATTTAAAGTTTCCTTACTTAATTAAAGAAATAAATATGTAAATGTCAAAACTGTTCCAGTATTAGATACCGTTCCACAAAGGGGGCTTTTACCCTACTTAAGAATGAAATGATATATTTTTTCTATTTTTTACAGTTCTTGTATAATTCCTACAGTTTTTCATTACACATGACGGCATTTTACTACGCAATTGTACGATCTTTCCTCATTGAAGTTTACTGTAAGACTAACGACTAATGCAGGAAAAGTGAGGCACTTACCTCACTTTTAAGTGACCAGTTTTTAACATCTTATAACGTATCTATTTATATAATACATTTTTGTATCACAACGCGTTCTTAATTTTTTTTTAAATTAGACTGTGATATTATCATTACAATACGCACGCACTGAATAAAACGAACTGGTTTTTTATAGTAATAAATATTGTTTTATTTTAAAATTGAGACAGAAATATAAGTAGCTTATTACAGTGACAAAGTTAGAATTAGCAATGTATAAAATTTTTTTTGTAAAAAATTAGTTTTCTCGAAAACTACATAGAGATAGTTTAAGAACCTTTTTTTATAAATGTTTCGCTATTTTTAATGGTATAAAAATTGTGCATCGAATTTTATTGACAAAAAGTACCCGAAAAACCTACTTCTGGGCATCGAACGCATCTTGTTTACGACCTCATTCAACGATTTGGAGTTTTCAAGGCGCACATTAAATTTCATAAGCACTGGATGTTTCGTAAGCACTCGAAAGTTATCGCGCGGAAACTATATATATATATATATATATATATATATATATATATATATATATATACATATATATATATATATATATATATATATATATATATATATATATATATATATATAGGTGAACCGTAACGACGGCCCCAAATTAAAACTAATGATAGGCCAGAAAAAGTTAAACAAAAAATATTGATACCATTTTTTTATAAGGTGCTTAGTTTTCGAAAAAATTAATTTTCAAAGTTCGAGACCACTGTTTTAGAGCCACTGTGTAATGTACACTAGTTTTTCTATGTGTCTGTTGACGTGTGAGAGCTGATGACGCGACGATGCTTTGATACATCTCTTCTGTGTTTGGTATACTTGGGGTAGGTTGAGTCACCCCCTCCCCCCTCTTCAATGTTAATCAAACTGAATTTTGAATTCGAAAATATCATTTTTACGTTGTTATAATTGTTTATAGGTACTTTTCATTTAGAAGTTCCTAAATTACTCAAATAGTATGATTTTATCAACACACACATGAAATTGAGCAAAAATAGGTCAGTTAGATTTTTTCACGTAGATTTGAAATCTGTAAACAAAATTTTAATATATTGTATTTTTAAGCCTCTTTTCGTAAAGTTAACCCCCAACCACCCCTGTAGATGTAATTTAACCCCTTTAGGACTAATGACGAGCTCAGCTCGTCATATTAATTTTAAAAAGAAATTCAACTGACGAGTGTGCGTTGTCTTATATCGGTAACTGGAGGCTCTATAGTAAAGAGCGGTCATATTGTAAATAAATTGAGCAAAATGTACCAAACTTGTAATTATACTTATATAGATATTAAATTTTTTATCTAAAATATTGGATTATATGACGGTACTAAAGGGGTTAAACCAGTTGCATATCAATAGATAGCTCTTTAAAAAAAAAGCAATATCGCTAATTTAAACTTTTGCTCTATCTCTTACCGTTTTCGAGATATTTAACAAATTAAATTTTTACCCCAATTTTTGAAGGGTGATTTCACCCCTTCAAACCGTTTTACAGCCGCTAAAAAAAATACGTGTCTCTTATTTTTCGATGTTCTACAACATATCAAAGAATAAACAAAATCGGAGGGGTATACCACCATGATGCTCCTTGTAAGTAATAAGTTAAATTTAGTGTTTGGTGTGGACTATTAAATTTTTTTAAAACTATTTTATTACGTGTTAGTTGTGATTTTAAATTGTGGTTGGAAAGGGAAATGGCCAATTACTCTATTCGTGAACTAGCCGATATGCATTTAATTTAGGATGTGGCTATTTATACATACAGTATGTATACGCAATTGGCTATTTATACATACAGTATGTATATGGAATATTTTGTTTAAACATGCAGTATGTATACGCAGTTGACTACTTATTCAGAATTACCGTAATTTCTGATGTATAATGCCCACATTTAGCACCAAAAATATCGTCAAAATTTCGTGGTGCGCGTATTAAAATGGACTTTTCCACTGGTGACAGTAAAATAACTTATAATAATAAATATTTCGATTCTAATAATAACGAAATTCTCGCGTATCACCAATTGAATTTTGTATAATCTTTTTAGCTTAAGAACGGATTTTTTGGCGACGTGAACCGGAAGTTGCATATCTGAGGACTAAAAAAAGGTTTCCTTTGTTATGGTAATAAAAAATTAGAGGCAGATCCTTATAGAATTTGATCAATGGAACAAAAAAGGAAGAACAAATTTTTTCGATATCCTGTTTAGTTTTCGAGATAATATGTGTTGTATTTCTAAAACTTACTATAATGAGATAATGAATTGTATATTCCACACATACACATATACGTAGTATCAATTTTTATGGATATAAACTCAGTTTTAAATATAATTTTTGAATGGTATATTTTGGTTTTTATTCATAGAAATTAGTGAAAAATGAACGAGACATCACCAATGAAATCTCATTCTTGGGCAAAGGGTAATTATTTACAAATATGTGTCGGCGTGTAATCACTTCAAAATTATTTAATTACCCTTTGCCTGAAAATGAGGTTTCAATGATGTTGTCCGGTCCATTTTCCACTTACTTCTATCAATACAAGCCGTAATATACCTACCGTAATTGTCTATCCAATATAGTAAGTTTTTCAAATTTGACACTTAATATCACGAAAACTAAGCAAAATATCGAAAAAATTCATTGTTTCTTTTTTGTGCTACTCACCAAGTTCCATAAGAATCGATCTTTAATTTTTGTTGCTGTGGTAAATATTTTTTAGTAATCCCTAGGCTTGATATTCGAAGGGTTGAAAAATACACTTCCGGTCCTCGTTGCCAAAAATCCGTTTAGGGGATAACTTCTTAAGCCAAAAATATTATGTAAAAAATAATTCAGCTCAATCGGAGGTATTCGGTTATTATAATGGTGTAGTTATTAAAAAATATTAATTGTAATAATAGCCAATTCAATCAGTATGTATAAGTAGCCAACTGCGTATACAGTTTAGCTTTAGGTAGTACATAACTACATACTGTAGGTTTAAATAGCCAATTCAGTATACACATAATTATGTATAAACAGCTAATTTCATATACAACTATATATGTATAAATAGCCAAATTCGTATACATACCGTATGTATAAATAGCCAATTGCGTATACATACTGTATGTATAAATAGCCAATTAGTTATACATACTGTATGTATAAATAGCCACATCCTTTAATTTATGTTGAAGATTTTCAAAATTTAATAGAGCAAGCGTTCGAAATAATACGAAATGACGTTAGTATATTTCAACGTTTCAACCGGGTGAGTCGATTGAATGCATGTGTAGGTAAAGGTATGTGGGCAACCAGTGGTTCTCAAAATTTTTTTAAAAGTTACTTTCTTCGAAACCATACGTTCTAGCAAAAAGTGGTATTAAGAAAGTGGTATTAGGGTTTTTTGTTCAGTTTATCATGTATTACTAATTGGTGTAATTTGGGGCAGTCGTTACGGTTCACGCTATATATATATATATATATATATATATATATATATATATATATATATATATATATATATATATATATATATATATATATATATATATATAGAAGGTTCGAGGGACGACAAAACAAATTTCTATTATAGTCCTGGGCTCAAGTTTTACCATGACAGTGGCTATAATAGCTGAATTGCCGGAATGTAAATTCACTAAAAAACGACAGTATTGTTTCTAATATAAATAAAGTTACTTAATACTATATATACTATACAACTATACTTATAATTTATTTATTTGTAGTATTGTAGGAATAATATTAATGTTTATTTGTTTAAGTACATTAAATTATTATTTGGCTTTGAAGATGATAATTTTCTTTTAATGACGACAATGAGGTTGTTCTGGCAAAAAACCAAACGTACTTCTTTGTATTCCAAGTCTTTGTTCATAAAAATTGCAAAATCAGTATCGCGTGAATAATTATAACAGATCACCTGTAATATAATTTATTTTTGTGGTGGTTTTTCCCATAAAACGATGTTTCTTGGTTTTGTACAGTATAATTTAACGTTGCTCAGTTTTGACAATAGGTAAGTATTAAGTACTATCAAAACAGATGTTTTTATGTATTATTTCTGGTACGGTTGTTAGTCGCTAAGACTGTCTTTTAATGATTAAACGTTTGAATATACCTATGTTTTTGAACAGAGAACACAGATATTATAAACCACTACAGGGACATGTAGTCAAGTAAATCATACATGCGCTAATAATTACTAAAATGCCGAAATCGATTGATGATGTCAACCGGAAATGGTTACAACAGCAATGAACTTATCACTTACCATCTGCTTAATATAGAATCCGCTTTAAATTAGAAATATTAAATTATTTTGCGAAAACACACTTATCAATCTACTAATCATTGCTTATGTACAATTATACAATATTTAAGATTAAGATTATTTTACACTTATAAGCAGTACTAGCTGCGACCTGCGCCTGCGGTTTCACTCGCATAAAACTATCTGAATTATAGGTAAAATTTATAGGTCAATTCAATCATATTTTCCAAAATTCTGTGCAAAATATTATTTATAGAACTTGACTATGCTCGGCCAATTACTAAAATAACTATCTTTATATTTTATTAGCATAACTAATTTCCACACCATAAGAACTTAGAATAGGTACCTATACCAGCAGTTTTATAGAGTTGTTTCTATTTTAGGCCCCTCAAGGCATCAAGGCCCCGGGAAATCATTTTAATGTCACTTTCATCTTTTACAGAGATCTCAACAGTACTTCAGTAAAAATTGTCAAATTTCTTCAGCTTTTATTTTGCGCCCTGTTTAGTGTAACTGACGGACAGTGTGAGCACACGTCCATTTGAATTTGATATTCTGAAATTTTGTACAAAATCAGTTCCTTATGTGCTTCGCTTCGCTCGCTCGACGACTCTAAAGTATTATTCATATTTTCAAGTCATATTCATATGTTTATAGCATATATTTTCATAAAATTTTATCAAAATTAGTCAAGTTGTTTAATTACAGTATAGAGTTGTTTAATTCGATAGCGCTGGAGGATTCATTCTAACTTCATCTTAATTTCAAATCAGATATTCTGAAATTCTTCGCTATATTCGTATTTCAATAGTATGTCTAATTTTCATACCTTGAGATTTTATCGTAAATAGTTAGATATTAATACTGATCATTTTAAGAGCAATATAGGTAATTTGTGAAACATTTTGAGATCCCAGGGCTTTGGAAAATATTTCTGAATTCACATTAATTTATTTCGGAATCTCAATAATATTTGAGAAAAATTTGGATAAGATCCGTCTGATCGTTTATTTGAAGAGTTTTTTGGGTCCGCAAAAGCCTACGCCGAAATTTTAGCCTCATGTCCATTTTCTTCAGAATCTCAGTACTATTAGAGAAAAATTTGGTCAAGATCCGTCCAGCCATTGATTTTGAGTTACTTTGGAGAGCCAAAAATTTGATAACGATACAGCCAGTCGGTTATTTTAGGCTTTCTCGGGGGTTCTCAGGCCCTACAGGAGTCTTTTTTTTTAATTCGTATACCAATTTTACCTATAGTCTTATTTCTTCATTTTTTTTTATACCTGCTACCGTTTTCTCGAAACTACTGAAGACAGATAAGTAAAGTCCATATTTCATTTTTAATATCAGGATGACCGAGACCGGCTCGATGGAAATTTCATCTGTACGGAATTTGCTGAGAACAGCAGACGCACGTGCCAATTAATGATAACTGGAAATCCAGTTGTTTTTTTTCTTTAAAGGATACAAATAGTATTATTTTATATAAGTTACTTTATATAAATTAGACCTTATTTTTTACTCTTTAAACATTAAGAATGACTCAACCCGGCCGTATAGGCTTGCCGGAACTGAATTTCTATGTAGAGTAAGCATCCAAGTTCTATCTTCTCAGTTTAACGCGTGTTGAAATGACCATCGCAAATCGGCCAGTAGCTCTTAGTCTATAATCTATTTGAGAATAAAAAGACACTAATGTAGCTACGTTCAGGCGATATAACCTTTATTACGTCATATAAGTGCTCGGAAACTATCGGCCCGTTATCGGTTCTAAGTTTAAAAATTTATTTTTAATTTAATATAACTTCTTAATAATTACGTTAAAAAAAAGAGTTTTCTTATAAAACTTATAAATGATCTTTCCACTTATGACAAAAAAAAATTTTCTTCAAAAACCTAATTTAAGTGGGCTGTTCTAATTATAGAAATTTTGTTTTAAATTTTTATAAGGCTGAGTTTTTTTAGAGTTTCTATTTCTATTACAGCCAAGCTGTTAATTTAATCAAAACATTACAGTAAGAGTTGTAAATACCAATGGGCGTAACCGATTGATATAATTCTTAAGATAGTTTTAACGAAACTTCTCTAGACATTTATTTAATTCAATACCAATAAAACGAGCCTATACCAAAAAAAACTGACAGCCTTAATTTTGAGAAAAACGGTTTTAAAGTTTTGTAATTTTAACACGGGCTTTTATGGGAAGTTGACATATTCACAGGATTTTTTTGAATAAAATGAAAGCGTGTCAAAAGAATTTGTTAAAAATTTAATATGTTATAAAATACAAAGTGGCAAACCATATTTAATAATAAATAAAAATTATTGACCGCGCCGTTTTTGAAATATAATTTATAAATATCATTTTACAACGCTTTTTCAGTAATGCTTTTATATTGCTACAACATAAGCGCATGGAAATTCAAAAAAACAAGTGGTATACAAATATAATAACTGAAGAATATTAATACATTATTTAATTTTTGATAAAAGAAAATATTTTCGCTGAGCTATACTTTTGTACCTAACTATCTCGCACAATATACTTTAAGAACTTTAAAGCTTTTGTGATTTGAAGTTATGATAGCTATAAAAATTACGAAGACTGATTGCATAGCCTTTTTTGTAAATGTCAAATCAATCCATAGAAAAATTAAAGAAGCCAATGAACATTACTGAATATTTCACTTTAGGCGCGATGGAGATTTTTAAGAAATTTTCAAAAATAACTTATAATTATTATTCATAAGTAAGCTATGCTAAAAGATTTTTTAAAAATTTTATTAATAATATCTCGTAAATGTCCGAGGTTACTTATATTTTAACAAGAGTCTTACTTTTGTCTTAACCTTGATCTTGCTGGTATTGCTCAAAAATACTGTAAGATGTTTAAGAATGTCTTACGTCTAGTAAAGTGGTTCAGAAATGACCATACGGACGTGTTTCGATGTTAGACCTTGACATACTGCCTACAAAATTTAAAAGTAATTATAAAACTGTAGTAATTGACATAAGAGGAATAATAAATATAGTATATAGTGTTAATTAATTTTGGATTCAAAACAGCAAGTAGTACAAATAAATTTTATAAGTTGTATGTCCAGATCGGATATCTAAAGGCGTCTATGTGACGTCTTAAGACGTCAAGTGAACTCTTAATAAGTCGCATATCACGTTGTAGGACGTCAGCAGTACCATATAAAGCGTATCAGCTGTCAAAATAGTGTACCAATTGGTCGTTTTATTATTATAGGTTATGACTGTTATGGTGTTAAAATAAGGCAAATAATTATAGTTAACTGTCTATAATACATTATATATCCCTACTTATAATGAAATGTACATTTCTAAATGAACAAATAAACTAAAATTTTCCTTTGCGGATGATTGAACTAAGAATGTAAAGAAAAGAAAGTGGATGATAAATAAAGTTTTAATAAACACTACATCAAAATAATTTATAAAGAATAAATTTAGTAAACAATTGTTTACAAATCTATCATCACTTGTAGTCGTACGCAACATAGTATCACTTTCTTAGTTCAAAAAAGGTTAATCCCGGGTCTCTCTGGTCGCGTGCCACCAGTGGTCACCGCCACCGTCATATCTTTCCATTCATACATCTCTCCGTTACAACCCTTAGGATTCGACCTTTCTTGACTTATTGCTTTAGAAAGAGATCATCTCTCCTTTTAGCAGATAATATATGATCAGTACTATTGTTATCACTATATTATCTTATAAACATTTTCCTCTTTATCCACGTTTATAGTAAAACTACTGAATAACAAAATTGTAATTTTTATTTCAAATAAAATAGTAAAAAGTTAGTTTAGTATTCTTCAACATTTAATTGTAAATACCAAATAAAATAATCAGGAATATTTCACTATACTTTTGTAATATAAGACTTAATTTAAAATTCATTTCAGAACAGAAAGACTTATTTTCTAAATATTTTACAAAACAATTGAACATTGTCGTAATTTCTTCTGCGTAACTTATCGTAGCTTTAATCACAAACTCTCGCTCTCTCTAATAAAATAATATCAATACTGTTAAAATAATTTCAAGTGCACCTTATTTACTAAAGTATATGAATATTATATAATAATAATATGAAAACTAAAATTATTTACATTTATTTAGCACATTCAGCATAGTAACAGAGGCTAGAATTATGTCATGTAGTTATTGGACTTTAATTTCTTTTTCTTTTTTTAAATTTTGAAATCATAATTATCATAATATAATATTTTAAAATTCTTAGTATTCCTTAAAAACAAAAAGGATTTAATTCAGATAGGCAATTTAGTAGCATAAGATAACAATCGATTGCATGTATTATTTACAAGATGCGACGAATGCAATCGGTTAAGGTACCATCACAGTGTAGAATTTTGAAAAAATTAATTTTTTTTGGTCTTATCTTAAAGTGCATACAGTTATGCATGTTCTCTCAAAATTTCAAATTGAAATTTGAATTATTACGGTGGCTACGACCACAGATCAATGGATCCAGTCTAAATACAAAACTCTGTGCATCGATTGGTGTCTTTTGGCGGGATGTTATACCACTTTACTTTCAGTCTTTCCATAACAAGTGAACGTATAAGATCAATTGTTATCACCACAGTATCACATTTTTGTTGAAATTTTGACAGAATATTCTTTATTCCATTCTCCATGCCTATGGAAGCTTTTTTTTGAAAATTTTGTACTTTTTATTTAAACCGCGACCATTATTTAAAATTAAAAAAAAAACCTATATAGGAACATAGCGACTTACCTACAGATTGATAATTTATTTGATTGTTTGCTCAGATGAAAACTGCGGCCACAATCGTGGGTACCAATAGCCACCCTTTTTTAAAGACACTTTTTTCAAAAAATTATAATAATTATAAACAATAAATAAAAATGAATAAAAAAATATTTTTGCATTGTTAAATAGTGGTATTAATCGTAAAAAAATTCATCCCTATTCCCTCATCCTATCCATCCGAAAAAAATTGCGAAAATTGACTACTTTTCGATCGATCACACTGTGGTGGTACCTTAATACTAACCGATATTTAAATTTTCCAAATATATGAAAAAATTCTTTCAATACAAGAAGGAAGAATTATTTAATGCTCAATCTGATACACTCCATTTAAGAATATTTTTTTTTAATTTACAAATATTCGTTACTATAAAATTTACATACCAATATTGTATGTAAATGGCGTCAAGTGTACATGGCATCACATGTATCTATATATATATATATATATATATATATATATATAAAGAAATACCACTGACCAAAAATTTCCAAAACTACAATACCTACAAACTTGAAATTTGGCATGTAGGTGCCTATTAGGTCGTAGGCGCTCGCTAAGAAAGGGTTTTGCAAAATTTTTTGTATAACCGTCGAAATTTACGAAAAACCGTAAAATTTTTTTTTTATTACTGTAATACAGCAATCTGTGGCCAATTTATCAAAAAATTATACAATTTTTAAATTGTTGCTAAGTGTTTGGAAAAAGATAATATTTCTAATAAATATTTCTATAGATACCTACCACCTAAAATATTTTTACCTATGTCTACTATGAAATTACTTATTTACTGTACAAAATATAATTTTCAAAAAATTCAAATACAAAAATGGTTTGATGAATTTTGACTAATGATACATAAACACTTTTAAAATCTCGGAATAAAGAAACGTCAGTTTAAAATTGATCCTCAGGAGTCTGAAGCAATAAAAATTACGCAAAATTAAATGACCAACGGTACTCCACTCCTAAAAATCTAAATAAGTATGGTTATCTATAGAAAATTCACAAACTGTTAAAATTAGGTACCTATATTTCTGAAAAAGGAATATGGTTACGCTGAAGTCGTTTGACGAGCAGAGCAACTTCCAAAAATTGGTTCACTGGTGGATACGTGATCCCTTCTGTTCCAATATAGACTTCTAAAGTAAACGGCTGGACTTTGGAAAGTAAACGGTTGCACTCTACCAGATTTTGCTTAAATAATATTGAGATCCTAAAAAATGAAAGCTCTCTAGAATGAATGGATCTTGGACCAAATTTTGCTCAAACATTACTGAGGTAATGAAATAAACGAATGTGAAGTTGAAATGACCTCCTAGGGTGCTGGGGACCCAAAAAAGACGGCGAATCTTGACAATTTTACTTAAACATTGATATTTTGAAAAAAATTAAGTGAGATTAAAATTATTGCCTAGGATTCTGGAGTAATTCAAGACGCAATAAATTAATGGCTGGGCGAATTAATGCAGATTCAGAAATATTCGCTAAAACACTCGGACTTCAAAAAAGGTTCGAAATTCAAATGCTTCTAAAGTTATCAATATGGGTATCTACGGAAAGGTCTCAAGGCATTAAAATTAAATACAGTAGAAACTCGACAATTCATCATGCTCAGGAGGGGTGATAAATTACAGAAATAGACGAATTATGGAATATGTCTGAAAATGAATAATAATAAAAAAAAAAAATTAATTAAATATTTTTACTTATTTAAAGAAAGATATCCCTTTATTTTGAGTAATTCGTTGTTTAATGGAATTTTTACAACTAGGTACGATACACTTTAATTTTTTTCTATTTAAATTTCAAAAGCTAAGTAGAAAACCAACTACACTACGCACATTTTTTTTAGGAGCGGCGAATTGTTATAGAATATGGTGAGTTACAGAGTGACGAAACATCAAGTTTCCACTGTACACTATAAATATGAATATATCTATTTTAAGATCATTGGACGAGCGGAACGGAACCCTAGAATAAACTGATTTTATAAAGAAATTTAGAATATCTAATTTGAATGTAAAGTGAGTTCAAAATTAACCCGCAGCACTATCTAATATGATTAAAATTAAACGGTTGGATTTTGACAATATTTTACGAAAATTAAATATGCTGTAGAAATTTGAATATGGTTAATGTAAGGTTATTAGGCAAGAATTATGCTCAGAATTTTAGAATATCAAATTTGAATGAACCTAGGGGTCAGAATTGTCCGTGAAGGCCATCAAATAAGCCCCAAATTAATTGTGATATTAAAATTGTTCCCTACGGTCTTGGTGCCCCAAGCAAGGCCTAAAATGGAAATACTCCTAAAACTACCTATTGATACGGGTATCTAAGTACATAAAGGTGTGGAAATTAGTCATGCTATTGAAATATGTCGTTTGACGAGCGTAGCTAGGCATTATAAATAATTAATGTACAAAATTTCTGAATATCTAATTTAAAATTGATCTAATCATTTGACCAATAATTAAGATAATTTTACGTGGGTGAAACCACGGGCCACAGCTAGTTTATTATATAGGTTGGTATGTAATGACATAAACCTTTTATGTTTATGTCATTACCTGCGAATTAATTGTAACATTTAGTGTTAATTAGGCAATTTTTGTCAATTATGTTTTCTTGCTATCAGCCATTCTTTTGAAACATACCCTTTGCAGTAAAAAAGGTGCATACAAGTTCGCTCCCGCGGTCAGGTTTTAATATTATCTTGAAAAAGGGTCGTAGGTTAGTTCGCTCCCGACTTCTTATCTACTGACAGGTAAAATTAATTACTTAAAAATATTCAAACTGATACATATACAGCCATTCTTTAGTTAGGGACATGACATTTTCACGCCATTTGCACGCCTTCTCATAAGAAAAAAAATTGAAGTTATAAATTTTCAATAATAAGCAGATAGACAAATGTGTACACAATTAGCGCTATTCATAAAGAGAAGTTAAGATAACTCTTAGATTGAACTTAGCAAAGTTAACACTAAGATTTAACTTAACATTACAATTCATAGACAGATTTTAAAATTGTCCTAGTAGAAACAAGCTTGAAGTTAGTTATAATGATACATTGTGAGGTGTATACAAGCTTTACAATTAATTCACCAATTGAAAGCAATCAGAGAAACGAAAAATATTTGAATAGTAGTAGCGCGAAATATTTAAATTAATGAAAATTCTATCAGTAAATAATTAAAATTTTTTTATTTTTGCCGTAATTAATAAAATAATACAAAAGTATACATAGTTATGTATTTTAATTTAATTTATAATAAATAACAATATTAACAGAAAAATTTGTTTATTGGAAATTTAAATTTCTTTGTTGTAAATATTATTTTAAACTGTTTTAGAATATGTCAGTACGTAGTATAGTACCTAACTATAGTTTGTTTGTTTAAAATGCAGAACGTAAAGACGTGTCCCTAATAAAATTTAAAATTTCATAAAATAGGTGGTATCATGTGATTATTTTAATATTATTTTTTTTAAAATGTGAATTGTCTTTAAAACATGTAATGTGTGTAAACAGACATAATTGTATTATAATTGTTCTGTTTTTTATATCATCAGTTTTATGTAATCTGAGTGACTTATAAAGTTACAATAAAATATAAATTATATACTAAAATATTTGTTGATTTATTAAAAATTTTTACAAAAGAAGTATAAAATAAATATAAACTTTGTCAATGATTTAGATTTTTATAATTTTAAACATAAACTGCGGTACTTAAAACATTAAATAATTCCAGTGTGCTTCCGATAATTTTTAACATTTCAGTATGAAAAACAACTAAAAAAAATGTAATAATAAATTAAGATTAACTAAAGTATGGTAAAATATTATGTTAAACTACCGTTTTGTTTATAATTTACATTAAGAAAAATACGTCTCTTATTACACAAAAAATGTAAGTAGAAAGTCAAAATATTCTATCACAGAAGCACACAGAAGTACGTAATAATTCCTTAGTTTTTCTGTTTTTGCACATATCTTTTAATTAGTTATCTATAAAATTGTAAGTTTTTCGTCAAATACATGCTGCAAATCGATATTTTCGTCATACATGAAAACTTTTTTGCACCTGAAAATATTTAGAGGTTGAATTACTTATAAAACTAGGTTAATTTGATTCAATTTTTCTTTTAATTTACTTACATTTAAAATATTTATGACGTCAATACTTAATATAGATATTTAATTACGTATATTTTATATTTTTAGTCGAAAAAGTTCTTTCAAATTTGATAAAATGTTCAAATGTCAAAAAATTCCATGTAAAAATATATTTAAGATGGACTTAAGTCTGCCATTTGCTTATTTTAAATTTAAGTAAGAGATAAGATTGAACTTAGCGTTAAAACCGACCTAAAGTCGTCTATGAATAAGTTAAGTTTTATCTTAGCTAAGATTGATCTTAGATTTATCTTAAATCGTTTATGAATACCCCACAATATTTGTACTGAATATAAAATACATAACATTATTAGTTTTAATGCTAGATATACGTTACGGACGCGACAAAAGGTACTTTTTTGTCACGTCCGTAACACCCACTTTATTAGCTCTAGTATTAAAACTAATAATGTTATGTATTTTATATTCAGTACAAATATTATGTAGACATTTGTCTATCTGCTTAGTATTGAAAATTTATAAGAAAACAATAACTTCTATTTTTTCCCTTATGAGAAGGCGTGCAAAGTGCGAGAAAATGTCATGTCCGTAACAAAAGAATGGCTGCTATGTTAGAACAACAAAATAGCAACAAATTCTAAATTAAATGTCTTTACATATACATATATATATATATATATATATATATATATATATATATATATATATATATATATTACAATTAGAATTTGTTGCTATTTTGTTGTTCTAACATAGCAGCCATTCTTTTGTTACGGACATGACATTTTCTCGCACTTTGCACGCCTTCTCATAAAGGAGAAAATAATTAGCACAAAATTAATTAATAGCCAATAGGTGCGACGTCATTCAATGATGGTGGGGGGTCGAGGTTAATGTAGATCTCATTTTGTTTAATATTATGCTTATTGTGCATCCCTTTAGCAACCTGGTGATTTTTTTCTTTTTTTACTTTTTAGACACTTAAACGCTTTACTTCCTAAGTTTGTGGGGGGATGAGCAACTACATATGCCTACAGTAAAATTCCATTTTATTTATTTATTTTTTCAGATACATTGCAAAGGCTGTATCATTTTATCGTTTTAGAAGATGTGGGCTGTTTTTTTTTTTTTTTTTTTACGTCAACTTCAATGCCCTCTATACTAGAGAAAAAAATTATAGTTAAACAAAAACTTTATTTATAATAATAATATATTGACGACGCATAGATTCTCACTCACGCCTTTGGTGATAAAATTAGAAGTAGCATCAAGGAAAAATATACGCATACGATTAATGGGTGATATAAAACCTAGTAATCCGCGCATAATAATTGTATAGTTTTTCTATCGACAAGTAAACGTATACAAAAATTTCTACTTAATACAGCTTCTAATTTAAAAAACCAGAAGCGCTCGCGTAATCTTTGCGTCGTCAATAGATTCTGAGTTATCATATGTAAAATTATTTAGCCTTAAAAATAAATTGTTCACTTTAAAGAAAAAAAATATTGAAAAAGGATTTCTTTTTAACTTCACTCAGTAATAGTAACTACGTGATTAGAATCAGGTTGTGACGTCACGTTCTCTTATACATCAACACTATCGCCACTAAAATCGCTACTTTAACTACTGATTACGAAACATAACTATGGAAATTAATTAATTTAATAAAAAGAATCACCACCGAATTTTCCTAGTTTCAAAAAAAATAAAGAGTTACAAAACACCAGTAACTATTTAGAGACTGTGACGTAATTGATAGCTAATGAACGTTTTGGCTCAAATTTTTAGAACAAACATTAAATTAATTTTTTCTAATAATTTTCGACATTATTTTTAAAAATAAAAAATATTTATACCTAAATTACACGTATAAAATGCATAAAGATTCTTTTCTTAAAATTTTGTGTGTTTAAAATTTTTTTTGTTTCCCAAAATTAGTCAAATATTTCATCCTAGATTATCCACATTAGCCTGTAGTAGGTATGCTAGAGTGAAACAAAACTGCCGACAAACTGTTCCAAGAAACTAAAGAGAAAGCAACGACAACTGCAAATGACTCATTCTCGTAAATATATGTTTTAGACGAACTGGTAATATAACTATCTCTCACAAGATCTACTATCTAATATTTTGAAAAAGGATAGTAGAAATTATAATCTCCTTTATATGTGACAAAATTTTATTTTTGAAATGAGCCATTCTCATTTAATATTAATTTGACAACTTTTGTATCACGTAAATTTCTTTAACCTATAATTATATTAAATTTGAACAATTTTTAATGATATTCAATAGCCACGCTAAGGTCTTTGGGGCTTGCCCGCAAAATCTGCATAGGGGCCCTTTTCTACAGGTGGAAATATTTTTGATAAGTGAGATGCGTCGGAAGTGGCGGGAATGGGGATAACAGTAGATACAGAAAGAGGCAGGCTGATATCGGTGCGCATCGACTATACACAGGCCATGATGAGAAACGTCTCGTATTCACGTAAATGAAACCTATCATTTAATAAAAGTTGTAAGCATTCTGAGAAATTTCTCACTCACCTCACTCCTTAAAACGATGATTTGTAGTTTTATCCGTTTAAAATTGTTTGAATTATGGGCCAAATCACTTTTAAATCAGATATGGCAGAATTCTGTATGGAATCAGTTTTTTATAGTTTTTCGCTCCACTCGCTAAACGACTCAAAAGTGACCATCTTATACTTCAATAGAAAATTTCTAATCTCCACGCCTTGAAACCTTTTCGTAAATAACTTTTTTTCTGGCGTCTTAATAATATTTGAGCAAAATTTTTTCATGTCCGTTCTGCTGTATAATTTGAGTTCCCTTTTTTGGTACCTCACATCACTTTTAATTTTGATATTCCAAAATTTTGTATAATAGTCCAAACAAATTACTGATTAAAACCTTGTTTTTGCCAAACTTAGTACCTGGAAGGGAAAATATGGAAAAGGTAGGAAAAAATCTATAGAATTCGGTGAACTACTTTTAAATAGCTGAATCATTGAGGAAGTACCTCAAAATAGCGACCAAAGAAGGCCAAAAACAGTTTTTTTCATTTTTTAAAAAGACTGAACTTCGTACAAAAAAAAAAGTTTCGTACAAAAGTTGTAGAACTATTTAATATCAACAGCATGAGACAAATTTCATGCAAATTAATGCATAAACAAATTAGTTATCGCAAAAAAAACCGCCAAAATTCGCGATTTTTTCAATTGCTTATACCTTAATCGGAGAAAAATATTTTTTTATGAAACTTTGGGAAAGTATAGTCCTTGGCAAGTAGAATAAGAACGTTTTTGAAAAATTGCAAAACATTTGGTAGTTTTTGCAAAAATCAATTTTTTTGAAAAAAAGACGTTTCCGCAGAACTATTTAACCAGGTTCTGGACAGTGTTGTGCTCATCTAGATAACGCTATCTGAAATTTTATCTAGATAACGTTTTCGTTATCTATTATCTTTTAACTAGATATTTTTAAAAGAAGTTATCGTTTATCTTTTTATTAAGCGAAAGAAAAAAATAAGATAATAACACTGCATTTCTATTTTTTCTGAAAAAAAAGAATTTTGTAACTAAATTCACCATTTCCCTACATTCACTTGGTCGACTATGTAAGTCATGCAAATTTTGACACTTTCTTAAGAATTACAAAAATGTTTAAAAGCAGTTATATAATTTTAAACAGAACTCTTGTAGCCTGGAATCATTTTCAACATTAGTTGGAATCATATTTAGTCGTGTAACATGAAATGTCGTATTTCGACCACCTGATCTACTATGTAATTCAGATAAGTATCGACACTTTTTTAAGCATTAGAGATATGTCTAAAAGTGATTTTAAACTTTAAATAGAATTCTTGTAGTCATTTCCGACACTAATTAGAATAATAGTAGGTTGTGTAATATAAAATGTCGTTTTCCGACCACTTGTTCGACCATGTAATTCAGATAAATATCAACACTTTTTTAAACATTAGAGAAATGTTTAATAGAAATTCTCGTATTTTAAATGGAATTTTTGTTGCTAAGAATCATTTCGGCCATTCGTTGGAATAACATGTCGTGTAGTAATATGAAATGTCGTTTTCCGACCACTAGGTCGATCATATAATTCGGAAAAACATCAACACTGTTTAAATACCTTTTTTAAACAAAAAATTTTGTACTCTACTATGTTAGATATGTATTATCATGAGCCGTAAATAAAAAAAAAAAAAACTAAATTCTAAAACAAGCGATTTTTATCGTCAAAAACCTTTCTTTAACATTTTTATAATGTAATTATCACATCTTACTGGGAACCGGCAAGGTACTTTCGCATCCCAGCACCAGTCTACGAATCAACGGTTGAGAAACACTGACCTAGTGCATCAATTTTGTAAATATTATCTTATCTGTTATCTAAAATTTTATCTAGATAACGGTTAAATTATCTGTTATCTTTATCTAGATATTTTAAATTATGTTACCTATTATCTGCTATCTAGATAATAAAATTCGATATCTTGCTCAACGCTGGTTCTGGATCACCTGCAGGTACGTTTACGGGCTTAAAATTTTCTTAAAGATTTGTAGTAACGTATGCAATAAGTGCGCGCATTATTAAGTTATTCAGAGTATGCAAAATAAATGACCGAAAGATTAATGATTTTTATGAATCCAGCAAACTTCGATTATTTTTCATATTTTCATATTTTACACGTATATATTGTATAGGTACGTACACTTGGCGTAAACAATACAGACGGTTGAGATGCCATTGCGCATCATGTACAAGTTATAGTGGGAGAAAATGTCAAACATTTTGAATTAGAGTACAGTAACGCTCAACGAATGGTATATTATCCATTGTATTTTGTTGTGCAAATAGTTTAATAGTTATATTGAGTTTTACTATCTTGTCGTCTGTTTGATCATTGTTTTAATATTTGATTTTTATATAAAAGAATATTTTTAAACAAAAAATTTAAATTTTGAATTCACTTCTTATACTGAGCATAAAATTATTGAACGTCAGTACCATTTTTGTGTCCATTACGGAACTTTTTGTACATATTTACGTGACAAGGAAAATAATATATATGCGCAGTACATTCTCTCTCAGCCGCCTGTATCGCTACCCTCAGTTATAAATATGTTGTATGTCATACAATTTATCAAATGTTATGTTATTTCCACTCTCCAGGCCAGACTATTGCCCCAACAAAGGATCTGGCTTGGAAATGAACTTTATCGTAACAAAGTAAAGCTGGAAATCGAATTTCGGTGGATTAGTGCCTATAGCATTATTGCGAAGCTCTTAAGAGTAAAAAATCAAAACTGGAAAAAATTGACTTATGAGGTTTTTCACTTTAACTATTGAAAATAAATTTATTCCCAAAAATGGGGCTGGAGAATCATTAGTAATACTTTTCAACCTGTTTACAGCTCTAACTTAACGATTTTTAAAAACATAATCAAAAAAACTAAAATTTAAAAATATGAAAAATATGAAAAATAATCGAAGTTTGCTGGATTCATAAAAATCATTAATCATTCGGTCATTTATTTTGCATACTCTGAATAACTTAATAATGCGCGCACTTATTGCATACGTTACTACAAATCTTTAAGAAAATTTTAAGCCCGTAAACGTGCCTGCAGGTGGTCCAGAACCTGGTTAAATCGTATTCTGCGAAAACGTCTTTTTTTTAGAAAAATTGATTTTTGTAAAAACTACCAAATGTTTTGCAATTTTTCAGAAACGTTCCTATTCTACTTGTCAAGAACTATACTTTCGCCAAGTTTCATAAAAACATATTTTTCTCCCATTAAGGTATTAGCAATTGAAAAAATCACGATTTTTGGCGGTTTTTTTGCGATAACTAATTTATTTATGCACTAATTTGCAAAAATTGATCTCATACTGTTGATATTAAATAGTTCTACAACTTTTGTACGAAACTTTTTTTTGTACGAAATTTAGTCTTTTTAAAAAATGCAAAAAACTGCTCTTGACCTTCTTTGGTCGCCATTTTGAGGTACTTCCCCGTACTTTCCCAATCATTCAGCTGTTTAGAAATTGTTCATTGAATTCTACAGATTTTTTCCTATCTTTTCCATATTTTCCCTTCCAGGTACTAACTTTGGCACGTAAAAATTGAATTTGCTTGGACTATAAAATCAGTTCCTTAACTACTCTAAAGTAGTAATTTTCATATTTCAATAGCATTCACAAAATTTTGTTAAGATCTGCTCAGCAGCTTGTTATGAGTTCTTTTGGAGGCCTCAAGGCTTTGGGGGACAATTTTAAACTCACGTTCACTTTTTTCGTGATTTCAATAGTATTTGAAATTGGGATGTAAGATTCATATAGTTTTTTAGATGGAAACAAATTTTGACATCACGTTTACTTTTTCTAGGTAGTATTTGAGCAAAGCCGTTTAAGATCCGTCGAGTCATTTATTTTTGGCAAATTTTGTGTTTTCACGATTCAATTATGACCTCACGTTCATTTTAATTTTGATAATATTTGAATGTTCCACGTGAATTGTAATAATATTTAAGCAAAGTTTGATACTAGCTCAGATATTTATTCTGGGCCCTATTTGAAGCCCCAGGACTTTGGCGGATAACTTTAACCTAATAACGTTAACTTTTTCTGGGACCCCGCGGGACCAATTTAACCTGTAAAATGTAGCCTAGATTAGAATATTGTGTATCACATGTTCGCCAGTAAAATTTTTAAATTGGTTGAGTAGTACTCGAGACTAGGCCAAAGTAACATACTAACAAACTCACAAACTTTATTTCTTTATTAATTAGAATGATGAAGAAAAAATAATTAAATACTACACTTAAAAATCTAGGCTTAATAAAGCAATCACACTGTTCTCAGAGTTTTATGCATAAAGATAAAGGATTTTTAATTTCGTATTTAAATTCACAGTTCTTTCATAAATCAAAATTAAATTTTAAAATTTGTTTTTTAATTATTTTTCGCTTTTGTTTTGAGGGCCCCCGAAGTACCAGGGGCCCGCCCGCACCGCTAGCTCTGCGGGCCCTTTATCGCCACGATTGATGATATTCCATTAGATGGAGTAGATAAAAAATTTCTCTCCGGACTACTTTTTATGTCATAGATAGAAACGTAATATATTTTTAAAACTTTGATTTTGCATTATCATTATGTATTAGTTTACATATCGAATTTTACCTTAAGTGCTAAAAGGAGGAAACACTTGTGGCGTACAAACGGACGGATACGACGAAATCAAAGGATTCCGTTTCCGTCATTTGATTATCGAACCATAAAAAATAATTTTTGGAGTGAAAACTTCGATAGCAAGGATAACTCTGCGTGAGAGTGTATTAAAATCTGTAAGGTGAGAGCAAGGGGACAAACTAGATTGGCTTTGCCTCTGTTCCACTTGTAATGAGTTTGTGACGTACTCTGTTTGTGTACATACACACTGTTTGCAGTGTATTAGTTTGGTTTTTTGTAGTAGTACGTGTATACACGCATACAACCACAACACACGTATTACCAGAGAGAGCTGTTCAACGTGTTCAAGTAACAATGGGTACATTGTTAATACAATGGTATGTTGACTCGACGACGACTACTGACGGACTAATGCCTTAAGCTGTGACTGGCTTACAAATGACTCCAAGCGAATTTCACTTTTTTTATGTTAGTTGGCTTCTAGTGTTCTATGGGTGAGAGTTTAATGAAATCTGTAATGTGGTGTGGCTACGTTTTGGCTGTAATGAAAATTGTAATGATTGTAAGGTGAAACAGATGTTAGTGGATAGATAATAAAATTGTTAAGTGATTATATTCTTTAAATTGATATTAGATTTAATTCGTTATAATATAATATAGTAATGGTGCAGCAGCACATCACGCTATTTTTAATGAATTTTTTCCTTATTGGTAGTAAAAATAAATATAAATTTTACAACCAGCGAAATGGCCGACCGTGATTAGGTACTGATATCGGTTATAGTTCAGATTTTGGTGCCAATCTAGTATGGGTATGTATGTGTAATACAGTCGTTGTTATAAAAAGACCCGCACTACAGGGTTCGTTTAACCCTTTATAAGCCATTGTTACCAAACGGTCACAGGATTTTCTTATACGATTTTTTATCACAATCTTAATTCCTTTATGGTTTTTTACCTTAAATTTAGCGTCCTAGATGTCATAGCAGTATATATAAAAAAAAACGCCGTGAGCAGCGGGGCCCCATCACGGTAGTCGAATTTTCCCCTTCATCTTCGGTATTGAATGTCTACAAGCGAAATGTGATTGAAAGTCTACAACCGAATTGTCATTTTGTTGGTTTCAAAACTGGTGATGAGTGTTCAGCTGATCGAGGCTTTAAAAAAAGGTTTTAAGTATTTAAGGGCTGTATCTCAGTAAATTTCAATTTTGTGCCGAAAACAGGTAGCAGAAAAAAAACCAACACAATTCGTACGAGGACATTCCGGCCCATGTTTATCCGCTAATTGCCTTTATGTTTTAGTTTTAAATATTAAAAAAGGACCTTAAATAGTAAACTGGAAGGCCTTTATAAAGATATTTTTTCTTTCCAAAAAAATCCAAAATTTCTATTTTATAAATACTAAAAATCCACAATTCCTAATTTATAAATAAACAGTGACTTTAATAACATTTTTAAATTACTTAATATGTATGTATTTCATTTGTCATAAAAGTAAGTTCACTTTTTTTTAAATTTTTTAAAATTACTATTCGCCTACTTGTATTTAGAATAAACATAATGCTTTTAAAACACATTTAACAATAGCATTCAATTCCGATGTAAAAATGGGAGAAGTGGGGGGAAAAGTGATGTGGACTCCCTACAAGGTACTAGCTGGATACTAACTGAATACACGTACAAAATTTCAGCCCTCTAGGTTTCCTTATGGAGTCTCTAGACGTGTTAGAAAACAAGCAAAAAAATTAAGGAAATATTGGCGTAAAAATCGTGGGGGTAAGGGTTAAAAGTTGAAACCTCCAAAAAACAGTGTCTGGCTATTAGCTTAACCTGTACACCAAATTTCAGCCCTCTAGGTTTATTTGGGGAGATTTTGACCCGAACGAAACTGTTAAAAAACAAGAAAAATCATGTTCTTTTGGGTATAAAAATGGTGGGGGTGGGGGTTAAAAGTCGAGACCCCCAAAAGGCACCCCCTTGATACTAACTCAATCCGAATACAAAACTTCAGCCCTCTAGGTTTATTCGGGTGACCTGTGCGAGTGGTACAAACTTCGAAAACGTCGAAAATGCATGAAATTGTAGCTTAAAAATGAGGGGGGTGGGGGTAAAATATTAAAACCTCCAAAAAGCACAACCTAGGTACGAACTTTATCAACACACCAAATTTCAACCCTCTACGTTAATTCTGGGGGGCTGGGGGCCTGTTAGATCCAGCGAAAATCGTTTTTCCCCCCTCTACTCCCACCATATCATCCTAGGAAGCTGAATTTTGGATATGTTGTAGATAATTGACCGAAACATTATTTAAAACCGGTTTGGAAAAGCTTTATTGCTTTTCCGTCCCCCACCACCCCCTTAAAGGTCGGGTCAGAAAAAAAATTTGCCCAAAATTTGACCCCACTTTGATAGTATGAGGTGCCTCGAAAATGAGCCCCATTTACCAAATTTCATCTCTTAACTTCCATAGGGGGGCCCTACACAAATTAAAAGGTGGCGGGAAAATATATATATATATATATATATATATATCAGACATTTTTTTTTTCTACATATTCGTGTTCTACGGGTCCGAAAACGGATAGCGCCCCTACTCTCGCCTCTCGCAGCTCTTATCGTATAGACTGTATAAGTCTAATTTTTCGGAGAAAATTCGACTAATGAGAGAAATCTCATGTTAAAAATAGGAATTAAAATTTTAGATAAAACGTACGGGATTTTACAAGTGTTTGTTTGTTCCCAGAAAAATTGAAATTTTGTGAGTAAAATCATGTTGTAAAGTTTTTAGTATATGTAAAATGTGTTTGAAAAACATCAGTTATGTACAAAAAATTGTCCCTAAGGACTAAGTAATCTTAGGTTTTGAAATATTTTCGTTTAAATATCATTGTTACCAAATGTTCACTATGACCTTCAATCAGTACTAGAAGTTATAACTGTTTTGTTACCACTGGATCACAATGGCCTATTTTATATATATTTTTATTTGTAGTAGTGGCCTCAAATATTCCGCCTCGTTTATTTTACGGTAAAACGTCTGGTATAACGATTTTACTTCCATTTGAATCAGGTGCTTCAGATTCTGACAACGAATACAAAAATGGTGAAAATGATATTCTTGCGATTGAATCTGATAATGAATTTATTCCAGTTCCACAAGAAAATATTATTATTGACGAAAGTGAACCTGAAAATGAAACTGATCAACATTCTACTTACCAAAAATAACAAAAAAGAGAAAAACGTAGGACTAGAGTTTTGCTGGAAAAAGCCAGATCTAGAAAATGGTATATGCCGGTGTTTGCGTATTTAATTATGATAAAAAAATGGTACTCCGAAGGCCATAGTAACCAAATGGTAACATTCGGGAAAATTGATTTCCACCGATTTTCCTCACTTTTTACGAACGGCTATTGAATATTTGGGTGCTATTCATGTGTTGTGTAAAATTTCATTTAGTTATTCCTTCTAGATCTATGCGTGGCCTATAAAGGGTTAAGTTCTCCATATACTTATCTTTCCCAATATTTATTTGATTTTTAAATTCCATAGGGAGATAAATGTAGCTTTATAGAAAATATTATCAACACCTATAAATAAAATAGAAGGGTCTGTCTGTGATTTTCGAATTGTTAGATATTAGTATGTTTTCCAGTTAGTAAATTCGACATATATGGGTAGTTATACAAACGAGGGAATTTTGGACGGCCCAAATTATTTTGTATATTAATATTTTGAAAAATACATTTTTTCTAGATGGAAACTGTAAACCATTACTGCATCTAACTGGCCACTTAAAATAACCCGGTTTCGAAATATATTTTTTATAAAAAATAACACTTAAAATGAAAAATTCTCAGTCTCCTAGCATGTCACCTCTCGAAAGTAAAACATAGCAGACTAAATAATTATTTTTCTGAATGTATAAAAAAAACTTTACATTGCGGTAGTAATCTATAATATTGGTACTTTTTTATTGTATAAATAATTTTTGGATTTTTTTATATTTTGTTTAAGAAATATTCTATTGAATTTTGTCCCCCGAATTTTCATCATTCTCCTATCAAACCAAAACACTTAAAAAATATAAAAAATTTATATTCCGATCAAATCATCCTTTGCCATAGTAATTAATTGAAATATAGTAAATAAAACAATGTACATGTTTTACTTAATTTGAGGTTGTATCAATTAATTCAGTTAACTGGTCAGCATTTTCATGACAAATACTGAGGATATAAGAAATTTTTCAGTTTTATGAGTTGTAAATATGTTGTCTTGTAATAGAGGACCTGTTTTTTTTTATGTTTTATAAAACGTTTTTTAGCTGATTTTTAAAAAATATTTAAAGAATTCTCAGTCTCCTGGTAGCATCAAAAACGGGATTAAACCTAAATAATGTAAATAAATTTGGTAAATATCATTTGAATACTATCGTAAATGACCCCATATATTTTTTAATAAAAAATAAATTCCGATTTTTATATTATTTGTGTAATATATACTATATAATATATACTGTATAACGAATATAACTACTAATACATATACTACTAATATATAATATATATTAAACTGTCGTAAATGACTTCGAATATTTTTTAATAAATAATAAATTCGCAATTTTCTGTTTTTTTGTTTTTTTACATTTTTATTTTTTATTTTTATTTTATTTTATTTTATTTTTTTTTGTAATACATCTATACACTATATAGCTACTAATATATATACTACTAATATAATATATAATATATATTAAATAAATAATAAATTTTTTAATAATTAAAAATTTAGTAATAAAAATAATAAAAATTGTTTAATAATAAAAATTAATAAAATGTTTAATAGTTTAATAAATTGTGTTTAATAATAAAAATTAATATAAGAAATTCTCTTGTGTTAATTTTATTTTTTACTCGTTTTTTCACTTTCCTGGATATATCTTTTTTTATAATGACCATAAAATTTATAATTTTTAATTTTTTGACTGGCCACTTTCAAATAGTGTGAAATATGTCATTAACTTAAAAATAAAACTACTTGCCAAAGCTTATGCATGAAACTTTAAAAAAATTTTTGTTTGTCTGTCTGTACGAACCGATTTAACTCAAAAACTATTAAAGTTATTGAGTTGAAATTTACAGGAAATATAGATGTTAACCTCCCGAGCAATCTTAGCCTCATTTTAATGTGATCTCCCAAATGGTTATGTACAGGATGATTCAAATAGAATCTTCAGTAAAAGTTTATATAACAACAACATGTAACTAACTTGTACTTACATATTATATAATACTGCGCACATGACCATAGTAGTTAAGCGCAGTATAATAACAATAATAAAAAAAAAACAACCTGTATCTATCTAAAATAATTTAGCCCTGTAACAGTGAAAAAATTTTCAAAATCAGTTGAGTAGTTAATTTTTGGCGCTTTGGGTCTCCATGATCCTAGCGCATCTCATATAGAATAGCATATATTGATGGTGAAAAAATTTTCCAAATCGGTTGAGCAGTTTATTTTTGTGCCGCTTTTGGAACTCTCAGACTTTAACGGATCTCATACAGGGTTAATTGAAAGTATGGAAACAGTCAAAAATCTCAGCGGGAAAGCATTTTTGGGATAAATGGTGATAACTAAATTTTCAGCATTTTTTACGGCGCATTTGATGGCGAATTTCGTGACAAAATATAAAATGTTGTAAAGTTACCCCATAAAATAATGTTTGTTTCTACCTATTTTAGATACAGCACATATCTACATTCTTTTTGCACCTACTTTACATGTCCAAATAAAAAAAATACAGTAAAAATCTAAAAGTTAAAAATCAGCATTTGACTTTGATCATTGACTTTGAGGTCACGACCAAGGTCATATTCCGATGTAGAATTTTCAGCTCTTTCCATTTTCGGGGAGGAAAAAAAAGGTTGCCATTTAAAAAAACGAACTTAGCATCGATATGACCTTGAATCCTGACCTTGAGATCAAATTCAAGATCACCATAGGAAGCGCCGTCAAAAATGCGAAAACTTTAGTTATCACCATTTATCGTAAAAATGCTTTCCAGCTGAGATTTTTGACTGTTTCCATTCCTTTGACTAAAGCTGTATAACATAACCTGTATTCATGTTTCTAAAATAGTTTAATTCTGTAAGTGCGGCTGCACACCTAGGAGATACGACATGAGCAACATGTCGTATCTCCTAGATGTTGTAGGTATCTCGATGTTGAGCAAAAACAAGTCAATTCAATTTTTTTACGTAGATTTTTTAACAAAATTTTAATAATTTTTATTTTTCACCCTCTTTTTACAAAATTAACCTACGAATTTTAACTTTCAATCCCCCTGCTGACGTAGTTTAAACAAATTGCCTATCAATAGAAGACAGCTCTTTAAAAAATAGCAATGTCGCCATTACACTTTTGCTCTATTTCTTACCGGTTTCGAGATATTTGAAAAATTAAATTTTCACTCTAATTTTTGAAGGCCGGATTCGCTCCTTCAAACCCTTTTTCCGCGGATAAAAAAGTAGGTGCCTTTTATTTTTTAGTGTTCTACAACATATCTAAGTTTTATCAAAATCTTGGTTCGACCTTGAGAGCTTTACTTGTTAGCGTAAGGTTTTACTTTATGTGATTTCTTATGCTCCTTTCGATGATGTAAACAAAAATTTAAAAACTTTTGAAACCTGTCATTTTTTGCAAAAAACCACTCAAAAGGGCGAAAAATGGCCAAAACCTTGGTTTCTATAAATTTCAGGGGGTAACTATAATGATATATTAATATAAAATTAAGTATTCTAGAACAATGAGATAGATTCCGCCACTGGAATTCCAATAGAAGAAACGTCCCCTTGATAGTGATCCCAACACTTTCTTCTACGAATACTTATTAGAATTCTTTTGTATTTATATTAGATTAAAATTATTAAAATTAAAATTTTATTGTTTTATTATTTCATATTAAAGTGATTTTTTTCAAAAATTAAAAGTACCCTCAAATTTTTATTACTAGTTTACGTAGTTTTTAGGGGATGTACTACAAAATTAAAATAAAAATTTAAAAAATAATTAAATTAAATTTTGAATTAAGAATTTACCAAATATACATATTATATATGATTCGCACTTACTCGTTGATTGTAGTGGTTATTCAGTAGAGATGTCGATTCTCCAAAAAAAAGATCGATTTTTGAATCGATTTAAATCGAAATTAAAAATAGCGATTCAAAAAAAATCGGCTAAAAAAAAATCGATTCTGTGAGATCGATTTAAAAAATCGAAATTTTGAAAAGTTTAATAAAAATTAGCTGATAATTTTTGTTAAGGGACTTAATTGATAGTACATGGGAAATATCGTGTAAAAACGCTTTACGTTATATTTGTCAGGCGATGAGTTAACTTTTCAATTATAATTATAGCAAATAACACAATTGAATATGTAGGACGAATACCACGGAATGAACCAAGTTTACTATTCAAAAATTTCAAACAAACTGACCAAAAAATCTTTTCTGAATAAGATGCTTTTGAAGAAAGGGGTCGTTAGCTCCATAGGCGGTCTTCCTTTTCTTTGTATTAATAGTCTTCTCCTGGACAAAATTGTGCGTATATATACGTATTTATATGGAGCCACATGGGGGATCCGTTGATAATAACAAGTAAAAAGTGACAATTTATTAACAATAACGTTTTTGGTGTTTCATTTTAACACATGTTTCTTTGTAAAATTACAACTAAAATGAAATTATTTTTGAAAAAAATCGGTTATCGATCTCTTACTTTTAATAATCGATTCATGAATCGATTCAAATGAAAAAAATCGAAAAAAGAATCGATTTTTTAAGCTTCGATTAATCGATTTTCGATTAATCGATTTAAAATCGACATCTCTATTATTCAGTTTAAATTATAATAATATTTCATTGTTAACTACATGGAAATAGTGGTAATGGCAATATACCTGCATATCGCGCGTTCTCTGTCCCAACCTCGTACAGTATATCGAAAACTGCATGTTTTAGGACACACAAAATAGTATTTTATAATATAAGTTCGGTAAGTTGCTTTTACTGAAGGAGAAAATATTGCGAAAACCAGACCCACAGGGTCGAGTTTTTGCAATTTTCAAGATCAGTAAAGGCACTTAACGCATCGTGTATTTTATAATATTTTTTCCACAATCGATTTAAAATAATTAAAAAATAAAAATACCCCTGTCGCAGCATCTGCATAACATGGCGAATTCCTAAATATTGAGCACTGGCGGATCTCATCTAAGACCTGTACCCATTTAAAATAGTTTAGCTTTTTAAGAGTAAAAGATTTTTTTAAATCGACTGGGTAATTAGTTTTGGTATTTTTGGAACCCAAGAACCCGAACGGACTTTGCGCAGCATAGTTGTATCCATCTAAAATAATTTAGTTCTCTAGCAGTGAGAAAATTTTCAGAATCGGTTCGATAGCTTATTTCTGGCATTTTCGGATCTGCAAGATCTCGGTGGACCTTATTAAAAAATCAGCTCGATCGTATATTCTAGGCGGACTTTATGTAATATATATATATATATATATATATATATATATATATATATACATATATATATATACATATATATATATATATATATATATATATATATATATATATATATATATATATATATATATATATATATATATATAATTGACCGAAACATTATTTTCAACCGGTTTGGAAAAAATTTTATTGTTTTGTTAACTCTCCCACCGCCCCCTTAAAGGTTGGGTCGGATCTAAAATTTGCCCAAAATTTGACTCCACTTTGATATTGAGTCAAGGAGTGGCTGACGGATTTACCTTGATGCGGGATAATGCCCGAGCGCATACGGCTCGAGCAATGACAACTGTCTTTGAGGAAGTTAATATATAGGTTTTACCGTGGCCTACGAATAGCCCTGACCTGAACCCCATAGAACATCTTTGGAAACAATTAAATCGGGGAGTCAGAGCATCCGGAGAGGATGTGCAGACCCAACAACATCTGATTGATCTTTTGAGATGTTGGTAGGAGATTCCTGATGAAATCGTTAGGCATCTCATTGAAAGCATACCGAGGAGGCTTCAAAAATGTGTTTTAAAAAGGGGAGAACATACTCGATATTAAATCACCAAAAAGTTGCATAATGTGTGCTTGTACTCAAAACGTGAAGGTTTGTTGATGAGTGTGAAAATGACTATAAAAATTATAAAATCCTGAAAAACGTAATAATGGATTAATTTTTTCTTTAATTTGATTAGAATTAATTTTATTTAGTAAAAAATAAGTTTCTTAATTAAATGTTAGCATACCTTATACTGTAACTTATATATATATATATATATATATATATATATATATATATATATATATATATATATATATATATATATATAGTTATGAAACGCTCTTATGGAACACCCTATATAAATAAAATTCAATCAAATAAAATAATTTTTGTAATAAAATAATAATTTCTTTAATTGTAAATTGTAGAATCAGCAACGCACGTGGAATCACAACTGGTTGGATATAAAAAATCTGACTAATCAATTAAAAACAAATAAATAGCCACTGTTATTTCACGTCGGCGATCTTTTGAACTAAATAAAAATCATTTTTTTTGGAACGTGCGAGTATCGAATCCTTATTTGGTGCAGTCGGTAAGATCCAAACTATTGTTGCGTACATTGTTGTAAAATCGTGCACAAAGTATTGACGGTTTATCAGTATAAGTGTTCAATCTAAGCGGTTTACTTAGACGAATGGTTTTGCCGTGTACCTGATAGTGGATCACAATTCAGTTGGTGGATTTCAATCCTTCAGTTCCCGATTCGAATCTACATCCAGAGTCATCCAGATGAAGGCGATAGTGTGCATGTAAGTACCATAATTTTACTTGTTTTGTTCATTATCTATGCCTAACGTTCCGAAATTTAAATTTAAGTCCTCACACCGACCATATCCTTCGAAAAAGTTCCCTCTCACTCCCGGCGCTGAAGCCACAAGTGCAGAGTCAAATTCTTCTCTTTCGCTGAATACGATTAGTGAAGAAATTAATTTAGCTAGTGTTAGGTTAGAAAATATTAATTTAAATTCAAACGAAAATACTGATTTAAAAGAAAACGAAAATAATTTTGATTTAATTCCTAATAATAATATAAATAATCTAACTTCTGATTTAAGTAGTAACCTTACATATAATTATAGTAGTAATAATTTTAATAAAATGGCAACCGCTAAGGAATATTTGGATGCTTTAAGGATTCCCGATGTTATTAAGGAATTGCCAAGATTTGACGGCAATCCTCGACTTTTATATGATTCTATTTCGAATGTGGAAGAAATTTTAGAAGTAATACCAGGTGCAGATGGTACACCTCAGGGCAAATTATGGCTCAGAGCCATAATAAATAAAATTACGGACCAGGCTAACCAAGTTCTAGATATGTATGGAACGGCTCTTAACTGGAACGAAATTAAATCAAATCTTATATCCCATTATTCTGATAAGAAAACGAAACCAGCCTAATACGCGATCTGCTTAGCATAAAACAAAGTAACTTAACAATCGAACAATATTACTCTTACATAATTGAATTATTCTCTGCAATGACAAATCATATTAAACTATATGAAACAGATCAAACTGTTGTTGTAGCTAAAACAAAATTATACTCGGATATGTGCTTAAACGTTTTCTCAAAAAACTTAGGGAACCACTTGGTTCGGTTATTAGAGCAAGGGGTCCCAAATCACTTAAACAAGCTTTCGAATTTTGTATCATTGAACAGAATATACACTATGCTAGGAACACATCAAGTAAATATACACAAAACAGACCGAAACCAAAAATTAACCAACCGTTACCACCACTTTATTTTAAAATTCCAGTAAATCCAAATAGAAATCCTCTAACCTTTAATAAACCTAACCAATATCAACCAAAACCTCCTGTTCAACCAGTTCAATATCAACCCCGTCCCCCTATTCAACAACCCCAACCTAGAACAAATTTCAATCAAAATCGCCCTCAACAATCATACAGACCGACTCCAGTGGACATAGGAACAAATTAGACACATATACGTTCACAACAATACCGACCTCAACCAACAGTAGGGAATAACTTCTTTAAAACACAGAGTAAACCTACATTTACTAGCCAGGAGTTACATAATCAGGAACAATCGTTTGAAAAATTAGACGATTACGTACAACCTGTACAAGATAACCATGAATGTAGTGACTTCCAACTAGAATCTACTGATGACGGAACTTTTGATCAACCATTCGAAATCGACGAATCGGATTTTCAGTTCAGTTACCCGAACAATACGGATACATAGACAATAATAGCCATGGAACTACTTTACCGTATATCCATATTTCTTCACCCTTCAACCGACCCTTAAAATTCCTTGTTGATACCGGATCATCCAATTCTTTTATCAATCCCAAATTTTTACATCCTGCTGACATTTACGAAACATCCCCCATAGAAATTCGTGCTATTTTAAATACATATAAACTGAACAAAAAAGTAAACCTTCCAATATTTACCGAGTTTAACCAACTAGGCGACTTAGAATTTATAGTTTTCCGCTTTCATAATTATTTTGACGGACCTATCGGGCTAGACAGTTTAAATAAATTAAAAGCTCAAATTAATATACATGACAGGACACTCGTAACGGAACATTCTTTAAACCAATTACTTTTTAAACCGAACTTTACATTAAGAAAACATGAAATTCAACCCCATAACCAACAATTAATAAAACTACCAGTTGACATACTGGTAGTTATACATTGCTTAAAAATACTTATTTGAACAATAAAATATTAATTCCCGAAGGCGATTATAATTCAAAAGATTGGCATATTGTTGCACCTGTTAAAAATTTAACTAATCAAATTCAACCATTTTTTATTGAACAACCACTAAAAGTTGAACCTTTAGATCACCAAATAATCGAATTTAATAGTCACCAAATTATAAATAATGAAATTGATCAAACCTCTTTACCTATTGAAAACCGTATCGGTCGTATCGATCATTTAAATTTAGAAGAAAAGAAAGCCATCTTAAAATTATGTCACGAATACGAAGACATATTTTTTAAGGAAGGCCAAAATTTATCCTTTACAAATCAGGTGAAACATAAAATAAATACAACAGACAATATCCCAATCTATACGAAATCATATCGGTATCCGCAAATCCACAAGCAAGAAGTACAGAATCAGTTAGATAAAATGCTAAAACAGGGCATCATTAGACCAAGTTTCTCACCATGGTCATCGCTTATCTGGATCGTTCCAAAGAAGCGTGATGCTAGTGATAAACAAAAATGGCGTCTCTTGTAGCGGATTATCGAAAGTTAAACGAGAAAAATATAGACGACCGTTATCCACTTCCCAACATAACTGACATTTTAGACAAACTTGGAAAGTGTATGTACTTCACTACACGTGATATCGCAAGTGGATTTCACCAAATCGAAGTAGATCCGAAAGATATTGAAAAGACAGCATTTACAGTCGAGCATGGACATTTCGAATATGTCAGAATGCCATTTGGACTGAAAAACGCACCTTCCACCTTCCAACGCGTTATGGATAAGGTCCTTAAAGAACTACAGGGAACTAAATGTTTAGTTTATATGGACGATATCATCGTTTTTTCAACATCTTTACAAGAACATGTAACGAATCTTGCTAAAGCATTTGAAAAACTACGTCAAGCTAATCTTAAGGTTCAACTAGATAAGTCAGAATTTTTACATCGCGAAGTAGCCTTTTTAGGGCACGTAGTTACAAGAGACGGTGTGAGGCCAAACCCTTCGAAAATCGAAGCTATTACAAAATATCCAATACCAAGAACACAGAAAGATATAAAAAGTTTTCTCGGACTTTTAGGCTACTATAGAAAATTTATTAAAGACTTTGAGAAACTGACAAAGCCTATGACTAGTTGTTTAAAGAAAGGAACAGACGTAAAAATAACACCTCAATACATCAAATGTTTCCAAACCTGTAAAGAATTACTTACTAATGACCCGATGTTATCGTATCCTGACTTTACTAAAGCGTTTAACTTAACCACGGACGCAAGTAACGTGGCGATTGGAGCTGTACTGTCTCAGGGACCTATCGGACAGAACAAACTCATATGTTACCCATCCAGGACTTTGACATAAACCGAACAAAACTACTCGACAAAAGAGAAAGAACTTTTAGCTATTGTATGGGCGACTAAATACTTTAGACCGTATCTTTCTGGGAGAAAATTTAAAATTATCACGGACCACAAACCATTAACTTGGTTAATGTTCTTAAAGGAACCCAATTCTAAATTAGTTAGATGACGGTTAAAATTGAGGAGTTTGATTATCAGATAATACACAAAGTAAGCCGTTGTAACACCAATGCCGATGCTTTATCACGTATTAAAATAGCTGAAAATCATAATATTGAAAATGTTAACGATTCTGAAAGTATCAGTAGTAACTCTAGTAATACATCACTTCAAGGTAACCAGTATACAGCTAACGACGATATTGAAACAATACACAGTGCAGACGAGGACAACACATCCTTTATCCCCATTTCCGAAAATCCCTTAAATGACTTTAGTGAACAAATAATTTTAAAGCAAAATAAAAATAGACCAAACAGAAAACTTGAAATAATTTTTAAAACAAAACGTAGACAGACATTTCAATTCCCCAACTATTCTAATCAAATAATTGTAAATCTACTTAAGCAGTTTCTTGCTCCTAAAAAGACAGTAGCTCTATTTTGCTCAGACGATCAAATATTTAATCGATTACAGGAAATTTACTCACAATATTTCAGTCAGGGTAAACAATTTAAAATAGTACGTTGTACAAAAAAAGTACAAGATATAACAGGCGAAGGAGAACAAGACGAAATCATATATAGATATCATAATACAAGTAACCACAGAGGAATTAACGAAACATTTCCTCTTTTTTAGACGTGACTATCATTTTCCCCCTTTAAAATCAAAACTGACCTATTATATAAACAATTGTAGAGTTTGTAACGAAAATAAATACGACAGACACCCACCGAAACAAAAATTTGCATTAACTCTAACACCAACAAGATCATTAGAAATAGTTCAAATAGACATATTTTATGTTAACAAACAGGCAATGTTAACAATTATCGACAAATTTTCTAAATTCGCACAAGCGTACACAATCGAAACCAGAAATATTCCACATATAATTAACGCTATCGTAAAATTCATTAATACCTATAGTAAACCAAAACAGTATATATTGTATACTTATATATATATATATATATATATATATATATATATATATATATATATATATATATATATATATGTATATATACATGTATAATTATAGAGAGTTTCGAATTATCGCAGGTTGAATTAAGAAGAGTCTACTGCATATATATATATATATATATATATATATATATATATATATATATATATATATATATATATATATATATATATATGTATATATATATATATATATATGTATATATATATATATATATATATATATATATATATATATATACATATATATATATACATATATATATATATATATATATGTATATATACATATATGTATATATGTATATATACATACACATATATATATATATATATATATATATATATATATATATATATATATATATATATATATATATTTGGCGAATCGGCATTATTTTCTATTTCTAATGACCTTGTGAGGTATGGTGTAATAGCTGAATTGTCCTTTATTCATTCTTTAAAATAGTTGAATTCTAGAAAATACACTAATTTTTAAACTAAGGTAAAAATTTAGGTATAAGAATGAAAAGTTTGGTTGATTTGTTTGTGATTAAATAGCTATAATTTATAACCATTTAAACCATTTGCACGGTAAAATCTAATTAATCGTCTATCATTACGTTAAGCCTTACTGTACCAAATTTAAAAAATTTGAAAAACTTATTAAGAGTAACTTTTGACAGACAACTCATTATAATTACGTCTTCTTCTGGAGTGTAATTAAAAATAGGTAACAACGTAAGTCGCCTCTTAGTAAATAATTTATATAATTATCATTCATACTTCAATTGTTTTTGTTTAATTAGGTTGGATTAAATTATTATACATATTATCTTTTTCTAACTCGTAATGTTGAATCAAGACGGAATTTTTCAAGGAGTGTTAATAATTTTGTATTCAATTGTTGGCTTAAAATCCATATGACGTGACTCTGAAGGGTTGTGCTAATTTATTACGTCATTGTCTAAATATAAAAATTCAACTGTAGATATCTATTACTTACAGCCTCACCATACCGTTAATATAGTTATTAAAATAATTTGTTTCCGGGGCCGATTTACTTATACTTATCCGGCTATACCCTTTGGGTTTGTGTAATGAAAATTTGTTGCCTAGCAATCTAGGGTCATTACACGCCACTTCATCCAGGTCATGTCACCCATGATCTCAGATTTGGCTGAAAATTTTTCTTATTTGTTTATTTAACCATCCTCATCATTATGTACAAAATTTAAAAAAAATTATCTAATAGTTTTCAAGTTATGAATTTTTGAAATTTAGAAAAATAGGGTTAAAATGGTGTTTCCGTGTTTATCACCTTCATTGACGTTATTATATTAAAAAATCTATAACTTCTGTAATATTTAACACAAAGCAATAATTTTTTCATCAAAATGTTCAGAAAAATCAGGAGATTACAGGAAAAATAAATTTGGTTAATTATTACTTCATATTTCTATGTAATGCTTTGTTAGACTTAAATTTTGAGACATTTTTTTAATCGATAAACAAAAAATCTTTAAAAGTGATTATTGACCAAAGGCATAACAGTAACCGTAGTAATTTTTTCTTTAAATTTACCCTAAAGATGTAAACAAAAATAATTTGGAAAAAAGTTAATGGTTTTTTACCACCTAATATTTTTCAGACACGTCCGACGTCTGGAAGCTCAAAAAACGAGCTTTTTGGACTAATTTTCCAAAATTCAAAATTTTTGTTTACACCATGACAAAGAGCGGATAAAATCATACAAAATCCGTTTTTGAAGGATTGTTTTATTTAAACTAGTTTCCGAGAGTAGTAGCAATATGGGCATTTGAAAACCTCCTCCCGATTTTTTGAGCCACCTCGGGGGGAGGCAAAATACCGGGGCGGTTCTAGAAGCCTCCGGCGGTGTGTGGAGCAAAATTTGGTCTCAAACCTAAGTGAACCTAACGGAACTTGACCTAACCTAAGACAACCTAAGAAATTTGGTCTAACCTAACCTAATCTAATAAAATTTTTTCTAACCTAACCGAACCTAAGAACTGAAAATTTCCCTAATTGATGGCGCAGCTACCTTCGAGCCCTGTAAATTCACTACTAGATGG
This sequence comes from Brachynemurus nebulosus, assembly GCA_035578155.1. NCBI lineage: Eukaryota > Metazoa > Arthropoda > Insecta > Neuroptera > Myrmeleontidae > Brachynemurus > Brachynemurus nebulosus. The sequence goes on from JAPWDM010000001.1 coordinate 101,069,922, forward strand.
CGTTCGTAGTCTGGATAATAGCGATCCCTGTGTGTTAGTTTGAAAAATTGTTAATAGATGGCGCAGCCACCTTTGAGCCCTGTAAATTCACTACTAGATGTCATTGCTAGTCTGGATAATAGCGATCCCTGTGTGTAAGTTTGAAAAATTGTCAACAGATGGCGCCGAAAAACATTTTTCGATAGTTAAAAGATGGCGTTACTAGTCTGAACCACTGCGAACTCTGTACCCTGGTTCATAATTTTATCAAATTTTTTATCTGAACACAGGTTTAAGCTTGTATAAATTGTCACCTGACGTCATCAGGCTATTTTTCTACTATAAAAGACCGTAGTATTACTTTTCAATTACAATATTTGTTTGAAACTTTAGTGAAAACATTAAATCTTATTGTTGTAAATTTTCAATTGTTGTGTTAAAAACTAATTATTGTCAACAATGTAATCCATTTATTGTGGAAAACAATTAGTTCGTCGTAAAATCGTTCGTATTCATCACATAGCATTTCAGAGTTGTCGAAAATTTGTTTAATAATTTCCTCTCGACGCTTCGCTTTACCTAGTTCTCTTAATTCTGCGTTAGAACATTGAAGAAGATTGATGTAATGAACCGTAAATTCCATATAACATAAATATTCCGATATCCCAATATTTCGTCTATAATTGCACTTAAAAAGTCTACAAACCACCTCTATAGATGCAATGGTGTTTGTTGGATAATTTTTCACTATTTTAGTACACAAGTTGGCCAATCGATTCAACTGGTTATCTTTGGTACCTCACAGAGCACTTTCTTGCATATGCACAAATTTTTAATATAATTATAAATTTTACAAGTTAAAATGTGATCATTGTGTATCTATTTTTTTAGCAACTATACTTAATAAAAAAATTTAAAAAACCGATCTTTTAATTTTAACCCGTCCCTAAAAAATAAATCAAACAAATTTTTAACATTATGCCTTAAACTTGATGTATATATAAAAAATTCCATTTACAATTATGGTGCACCATATATACTCATAAATTTTACAAAAATGTATCACTCTGTATATTTTTTTTTATCTTTTGATGGCGACATTTAATACCAGAATACATATTACTCAGCCAAAAAAAAAATTACTTACTTACTTATGTTATAAACATCTAAGTATGTTTTTTTTTAAATACCTATGATTACTTTACTATATCGCTAATCACGCGATATCGTGTAGTAAAATATAATAATTTACTCATTTAACCTAAAATATTTGATCAATCTATACTTAAGAAAAAAAAAAAAAATAAATAAAAAATAATTTCTTAACTATATACAATTTATGTCTTTTAACAACGCAAAAGTTTCAATCACATACAACAAACTGCTTATGAAGCGAATTCCAGACGTTACCGTATATATCGTCTGCATCTCATATATACATACATACAAAATATGCGACTTGTAATTTTTATATTCGAGCATTATGCCAAATGAAAATTTGATTGTAAAAAAAAAAAAAAAAACGCCGTGAGCAGCGGGGCCCCATCACGGTAGTCGAATTTTCCTCTTCATCTTCGGTATTGAATGTTTACAAGCGAAATGTGATTGAAAGTCTACAACCGAATTGTCATTTTGTTGGTTTCAAAACTGGTCATGAGTGTTCGGCTGATCGAGGCTTTAAAAAAAGGTTTTAAGTATTTAAGGGCTGTATCTCAGTAAATTTCAATTTTGTGCCGAAAACAGGTAGCAGAACAAAAACCAACACAATTCGTACGAGGGCATTCCTGCCCATGTTTATCCGCTAATTGCCTTTATGTTTTAGTTTTAAATATTAAAAAAGGACCTTAAATAGTAAACTGGAAGGCCTTTATAAAGATATTTTTTCGTTCAAAAAAAAAAAAAAAAAAAAAAATAAAAAATAAAAAAAATAAAAAATAAAAAATTATTTCTTCGGTATTGAGTGTCTACAAGCGAAATATAATTGAAAGTCCACAAGCGATTTGTAATTTTGGTGGTTTCAAAACTGATAATGAGTGTCCGGTTGATCGGGGCTTTATAAAAAGATTTTAAGTTTTTAAGGGCTGAATCTCAGTAAATTTCAATTTTGTGCCGATAGAAGTTAATAGGGAAAAAGCCAACACAATTCGTACGAGGGCATTTCTATCCATGCTTATCCGCCAATTGCCTTTGTGTTTTACTTTTAAATATTAAAAAAGGAACTTAAATAGTAAACTGGAAGGCTTTTATGAAGATATTTTTTCTTTCCAAAAAAATCCAAAATTTCTATTTTATAAATAATAAAAATCCAAAATTCCTAAATAATAATTAAATAAATAAATAAACAGTGACTTTAATAACATTTGCAAATTACTTAATATGTATGTATTTCATTTGTTAAAAAATTGTATTCACTTTTTTTTAAATTTTTTAAAATTACTATTCGCCTACTTGTATTTAGAATAAACATAATGCTTTTAAAACACATTTAACAATAGCATTCAATTCCGATGTAAAAATGGGAGAAGTGGGGGGAAAAGTGATGCGGACTCCCTACAAGGTACTAGCTGGATACTAACTGAATACACGTACAAAATTTCAGCCCTCTAGGTTTCCTTATGGAGTCTCTAGACGTGTTAGAAAACAAGCAAAAAAATTAAGGAAATATTGGCGTCAAAATCGTGGAGGTAAGGGTTAAAAGTTGAAACCTCCAAAAAACAGTGTCTGGCTATTAGCTTAACCTGTACACCAAATTTCAGCCCTCTAGGTTTATTTGGGGAGATTTTGACCCGAACGAAACTGTTAAAAAACAAGAAAATTCATGTTCTTTTGGGTATAAAAATGGTGGGGGTAGGGGTTAAAAGTCGAGACCCCCAAAAGGCACCCCCTTGATACTAACTCAATCCGAATACAAAATTTCAGCCCTCTAGATTTATTCGGGTGACCTGTGCGAGTGGTACAAACTTCGAAAACGTCGAAAATGCATGAAATTGTAGCTTAAAAATGAGGGGGGTGGGGGTAAAATATTAAAACCTCCAAAAAGCACAACCTAGGTACGAACTTTATCAACACACCAAATTTCAACCCTCTACGTTAATTCTGGGGGGCTGGGGGCCTGTTAGATCCAGCGAAAATCGTTTTTCCCCCCTCTACTCCCACCATATCATCCTAGGAAGCTGAATTTTGGATATGTTGTAGATAATTGACCGAAACATTATTTAAAACCGGTTTGAAAAAGTTTTATTGCTTTTCAGCCCCCCACGACCCCCTTAAAGGTCGGGTCCGAAAAAAAATTTGCCCAAAATTTGACCCCACTTTGATAGTATTGTTGTGCATCGGAATAAGCCCCACTTACCAAATTTCATCTCTTAACTTCCATAGGGGGGCCCTACACATATTAAAAGGTTGCGGGAAAATATATATATATATATATATATATATATATCAGACATCTTTTTTTTTTACATAATCGTGTTCTACGGGTCCGAAAACGGATAGCGCCCCTGGTCTCGCCTCTCGCAGCTCTTATCGTATAGACTGTATAAGTCTAATTTTTCGGAGAAAATTCGACTAAAAAAATAGGGAAATTTTTTCAGCAATTATAAATTCTATCAATATTAGAAAATTTTTCAAGAATAGTATTGTTGATATATACGCGTGAACCTATTCATTTAACGTAAAATGTTCGGCCATCGATAAAACTAGCATGTTTTTTATAAACTGAGCACTCAAAATTAAGAAACATTTTTATAGGAATAAAAAAAATTAATGTTGCGTTAACCTTTCTACTCCTAAATAAAAGCAATCATGCAGTTCAGGGGCAAATAAGAACATTATTTACCTATATTGGGTAATTTAGGTAATATATCTACTTAATAAATTTCTAACACTGACTGACTGACTGACAGCCTAAACCGTTGGGTTTAAAAGAATGAAATTTTGCATAGGAGTTCCCTATGTGGCGTAGGTGAGCACTAAGAAAGGATTTTTGAAAATTCGTCCCCTAAGTGGGTTTAATAGGAAATGAAAATTTGTATGTAAATTCGTTATTTTTGAAGTTAGTGATATTAAAAATATGTTACTATGGTTATTAAAATAAATATTTAATGAATCATTAACTTTGACTGATAGACAGCGGACAACCTCAACTGTTGAGTTTAGAGGGACGAAATTAAGCACAGGACTTACGAAAATTGGCGTTTAGGCTTCTATTTATAAATAAAAGTCAGTTGTTTCTGGAAATTTATTCCCTAAGGCGTTAAAACAGAAAATGAAAGTTCATATGGGAAGTTCATCGTGGATATTGATTTAGGCTTTTGAAAAACATTAAAAGTGAGCAGAAAGTGAGTACCTAATAAAGAGATATTGTCGATGGGCAATCCCATTGGGTATACGGCTAGTATGTAATATTTTAATAAAAAAAATCTTTAAAGATGAAAAGATAAATAAAATCAAAATCCGAAAAAATGCATGCTAAACTTTTAATACAGGATTGGTATTTGAACAAATACCGGGAGTTTCAAGCAACTAAGGACGTATAAATTTTAACACAGGGAAAATTTGTTATGTTCAAGGCGTGTTTTGTTTTATTATTATTACATATTTACCAAAATTTTTAAATATTATCGCGTCAAAATAATGTTTGGAAGTCATTAAAAGACAATAACAGTAAATTTATTAAGATAACTATAAATAAATCTTAATCTAATGTTGAAATATTTATTAACAAATAGTACTGCTTAGTAGAAAACTGGACACCTATTGTTTTGTTTTCAAATTTACCTTTTTTTGCAATTAAAGAAAATTTTAATATCTATGGATACCTATATAAAAACGATACCCATAAAAAACAAGCATACTCTGATCTCAACAAATTTTTCTCAGGTTAAATTTTGTATGTTCTTACTTCGCTGAAACTTATTGAGCGATATTCTAAAGGATGCTCATGATCATGCTCATATTCATGCTAATGCTCATGCTCATGCTCATGCTCATGCTCATTCTCATGCTCATGCTCATACTCATACTCATACTCATACTCATACTCAAACTCTACTTGCTCATACTTACTTTGCTTCATTTGCTTACAATAATTTTCGTATACCTTTTCCAACAATTTTTGGGATGACTTTTCGAGAGGGTGTTATTAGTGACCATAAACTTTCAAGATGTTAAATTATTTTATTGCTTACAACAAATACCACCCTATGTTCACTCCAATTGTATTTAAATTTGTTACCTGTTTCACAAGCAACGGTTTCTTTTTGCATTCATACAGATAAGTAGATAACATGCTGCGAACAATACTGCTCATTATTGCCGTACTTGAAAAGTCATCTCATTTAAATATTTAAAAACTATACTTACGTACATAAATTATATACCTACATTTTTTCAAAGTCTGCGTTGAAATGTATTCACAATTATTGTCAATAGTTTTATGAAGAGTCATCTTTTGTTATATTTTTTACAACTTGGACTAGTGAAGGTACATATTTGTACAGATTAATTTCTTTTATTTAATAAATACAGGTAAATTTTTAAGAAATTGTTCTAAACAGATATTTATGATAATTTTTATTTTCTTATTTTTAATATGAATTTATATAAATATAAAATCCTTATATAGAGTCTATGTCAGACTAAACTTTTTTAGTTAGTTAGACTAAATTTATATAATATTATGATAATAATTATTCATTCAATCATTTGTTGAAAGTTCTATCATTATGTGTGTGGAAATATTTGGATGACTAGTAGTAACTTTTCCTATAAATTAAAATATATCAAAGAATGGACAGATTTTTATTTTATCTGTATTAATTATTTTGAGTTTAAGAAATATTACCCTAATTTTTTAAATTTTTTTCTTCACGCCACTGTCATGACGCGACTTGAACCCGGGACCATGGCAGAAATTTGTTTTGAGGTCCCCAGGAACCGAAAATAATATTCACTCAAATTTATATATATATATATATATATGTATATATGTATATATATACATATCTATATATACTTATATATATATATATATATATATATATATATATATATATATATGTATATATATACATATATATGTATATACATATATATATATATATATATATATATATATATATATATATATATATATATATATATATATATGTATTTATCTATGTGTCCCCACGATAACTCTCGAACGAATTTGGTGAGAACGTTGGAAGTCCAAAAATCTTGGATGAGTTCTTCAGCCAGACACGTCGGATGCCAGGAACATGGTTTTTGTTCTTGTAAAAAATTAGTTTTTTGCCAAAATTTCCATTTATTCAAAAATTTTTGCGAATTTTTTTACACCATTCCAAACTACCGAAAAAGTGAAGTCAGGTAGGTTTTTAAACCAGTTTCCTACGTTAACAAATTTTCGAGAAAAATAACTTTTAAAAAAATTATCAAATTCACTATATGTTATTCAGACGGTTACCGTTGTACCATGTAAACTGTGATGTTCGTCACATTCTAAACGACACAACGTGGTAAACAGTGTTGTGATATAGTATAGCAATGCAGTGGTGATAGCCAATAGCTTGGAGTATAAATATGTATTGGTATTAAAATTACTGTTAAAATTACTGTAAATTGCTACTAAATCATGTAAACCATCAATCTGTAAATGTTTAATTTTAAAAACTAAGCTTGCACATAATTTTAGTCCCATCAGTAACATAAAATTTTAACAATCAATTAACCTATCGGTTCCTTGTTTTATTTAAAATTAACAAGCTTTTCCATAAATAACATTGGAAGATTTTTCGATAGTTAACAATCGACGATTATGCATTAGAAAAATTTCATACAAATATGCAATACAGTCAAACATACAAATTTCGATGTCCAAATTAATGCAATATTTTACAAAAATAAAACTTTAAAAATTAGGGTAATATTTCTTAAACTCAAAATAATTAATACAGATAAAATAAAAATCTGTCCATTCTTTGATATATTTTAATTTATAGGAAAAGTTACTACTAGTCATCCAAATATTTCCACACACATAATGATAGAACTTTCAACAAATGATTGAATGAATAATTATTATCATAATATTATATAAATTTAGTCTAACTAACTAAAAAAGTTTAGTCTGACATAGATTCTATATAAGGATTTTATATTTATATAAATTCATATTAAAAATAAGAAAATAAAAATTATCATAAATATCTGTTTAGAACAATTTCTTAAAAATTTACCTGTTTTTATTAAATAAAAGAAATTAATATGTACAAATATGTACCTTCACTAGTCCAAGTTGTAAAAAATATAACAAAAGATGACTCTTCATAAAACTATTGACAATAATTGTGAATACATTTCAACGCAGACTTTGAAAAAATGTAGGTATATAATTTATATACGTAAGTATAGTTTTTCAATATTTAAATGAGATGACTTTTCAAGTACGGCAATAATCAGCAGTATTGTTCGCAGCATGTTACCTACTTATCTGTATGAATGCAAAAAGAAACCGTTGCTTGTGAAACAGGTAACAAATTTAAATACAATTGGAGTGAACATAGGGTGGTATTTGTTGTAAGCAATAAAATAATTTGACATCTTGAAAGTTTATGGTCACTAATAACACCCTCTCGAAAAGTCATCCCAAAAATTGTTGGAAAAATTATACTAAAATTATTGTAAGCAAATGAAGCAAAGTAAGTATGAGCAAGTAGAGTATGAGTATGAGCATGAGCATGAGCATGAGCATGAGCATGAGCATGAGTATGAGCATGAGCATGAGCATGAGCATGAGCATGAGTATGAGCATGAGCATGAGCATCCTTTAGAATATCGCTCATTATTATATATTCCCCCAATATTTTTACCATAAACAATAGTTATAGAAAGATAGGTAGGTATTGAATAAATATTTTGTTTGTTAATTTATTGATGATAGAGAAAAAATAAAGTGCTAAATAAAAATTTATGTTTTGCATAGACAGTGAAATGTTTTTAAACTATTTGCAGTTTAATTTTGTAAAAACACCTAAAAAATTATCAGTTAAAGACAAATATTTTTCTAAGCAAACGAATTGAAAATTATTTGTAAGCTGACACCACCATAGATAAATACGTATACAGGGTGGAAAGTAAATAACTCTTATAGTTTTAAAAAGCGACTCAAAGCCTCCCTGTAGATAAGTTGTATTCAGTTAATTAACCCTTTCCTGCTCAGCAGTTCAGATCATTATTTTTCAACGATACTTCAAATTAACAAATCATTAATAATATGGGTAAATACATACTTATTGTTAAGAATGATATAGTTTGCACATATGTTCTATTGTGCTAGAATGTCAATAGGACAGTGCAATTTAATTGCCTATATTCAGGAGCAAGTAAAAACATTACCTATTTTAATAGCTCAGAAAATACACATTACATAGTTCGTTGCAAGAATAATCACTTCGACGATCTTTTCTTTAACGAATTATTAAAATTGTTTGAGAACTGTGGTATGTAAGAAATAATAACACTCACATAATTTTTAAAATATTTTATTAAATAATTAACTTTGGTATACAGCTGTTGGAAAAGTTACACTATTGGTTTAGTTTACAACTCATAAAATGTTAAGAGTTTATTTTAAAGCCTCCTATAGGGTCCTTAATATAACCCTTTACCAGCCTTTACCAGCCTTAATATAACCCTTTACCAGTAATTTTATCATCACCTTCGTCGGCGATACACCAAATGACACCAAAAAAAAAAAAAAAATACAAAACGACGTCAAATGACACCAAAAAAAAATACACAAAATTACACCAAATGACACCAAAAATACACCAAATTACACCAAAAAATATACCAAATGACACCAAAAATACACCAAATTACACCAAAAATACACCAAATGTAGCCAAATGACACCAAAAATACACCAAATTACACCTAAAAAATACACAAAATTACACCGAAAAGACAGCAAAGAGTCACTCCCAAAAGAGTCACTCCGAGGAGTCACTCCCAAAAGAGTCACTCCCAAAGAGTCTCTCCCAAAAGTCACTCCCAAAGAGTCACTCCCAAAAGAGCCACTCCCAATGAGTCATTCCCAAAGAGTCACTCCCAAATGAGTCACCCCCAAGGAGTCACTCCCAAACAGTCACTCCCAAAAGAGTCACTCCGAAAGAGTCACTCCCGAAAGAGTCACTCCCAAAGAGTCACTCCCAAAAGAGTCACTCCCTAAAGAGTCACTCCCAAAAGAGTCACTCCCAAAGAGTCACTCCCAAAAGAGCCACTCCCGAAGAGTCACTCCATAGGTATATAAGGCTCAACCCTCGGAATCTTTAGTCAGTCGAGCTCAGTTCAGCTATTCGTAAACACGTTGCAATCGTAATACTGTTAAGCTATGCATAGTTGTGAATTTTTTGGTATGAAATTTTCGCGGAAGTTTAACCTGTCGCGTCATTTAAGAACTAAACATAATTCGTCTGAAAATGATAAAACTGATGAAAATGGAATAAGTCAATTTGAAGATTCCATGAATCAGTCAGTAAATAATGGGGCACACGTGAACAGTGCGGAGAAGAGGAGACTTTCAATACAAACTGAATCGTCAAAATCTAATGATGAAGATGGTGATGGTGAAACCGACTATAGCTTTGAAGCAAGAAATGACATTGAAGAAAAGGAAGATAAAGCACCAGTATTTCAAAATCAACACGAAGATGACACAGAACTATCTAAAAGAAACTTGAATACTTTTAATGAAAGTATGATGGCGGAGCAGAAGCAATCAAAAGTAAATTCGATTCTTTAAAAAACTCTAATAATATGTTGAAATCTGTGAATGACGAAGATCTGATAACTATAAAATAAACAAGTTTTACTCCAAAAATGGCTGGCCTCTTGCAAACTGCTCTAGACATATTAATGATAAAAGAGCTTCAGAACGCATGCGCAAAGGACGAAGCATAAGAAGATAAAAATTCAGAAGAAAAGGAACAACCTTCAACATCCAATTCAATAAATGGAGAAGCTAAACGTCTGAAGTATGATGAAAACGCTAACCTTCATAATGATCATTCGAAACCTGTTGCTGAAGAAGAATATTTTGATGATCCGAACCATTTAGTCGATGAACTAAGAAGTTTAGCAACTCAAACGCAAATTGGAAAAGAAATGGTTAATACTATGTGCGATTTAAAGGAAAGGCATCATATTGTAAATCCCAGCTTTGCGGATTATATCGAATGATATTATTGAGCCAGTGTTAAAGTATGTATCAAATGATGACGAAGACAGCGATGAAAAAACATCTGTTGGCGATAACGAAGATACTGCGAGCGAAGGAGAATCTGATGATGACGAGAATACAGCCGTCGACGATGGTGATGAAAAAATTGCGGGTAAAGGGTTATATTTACAACCCTATAGGAAGCTTTAAAATAAACTCTTAACATTTTATGAGTTGTAAACTAAACCAATAGTGTAACTTTTCCAACAGCTGTATACCAAAGTTAAAATATTTTTAAAAATTATGTGAGTGTTATTATTTCTTACATACCACAGTTCTTAAACAATTTTAGTAATTCGTTAAAAAAGAAGATTGTCGAAGTGATTATTCTTACAACAAACTATGTAATAAGTATTTTTTGAGCTATTAAAATGTTTTTACTTGCTCCTGAATATAGGCAATTAAATTGCATTGTCCTATTGACATCCTAGCACAATAGAACATATCGATGGCCTAGTGGCAATACCACGTATCATCATTTTTACCAGTTTTGAGATTTATATATTATTTTGTTAAACAGTAACTATTACATATCCTAGTGTAATAACTTGTAACATCTGAGCCAATGGAAACCGAGATTTCAACATTTTTAAAATCACGTGTCATCATAACCAAATTTTTAAATGCAATAACATGTATCAACAATTAGTTTGTGTTTGCATATATGGCCGTTAATTTTACTTTGTTGTTTGTAGTAGTTTTTAGAGAAATATGATAACAATCAGGTAAGTTAATTTACTTAACTACACATTTTCATAATATAAAATAGAATTAGATATTGATACGTTCATTTTTTATTAAGTAAATCATGTTTAAATACCCAAAAAACGATGTTATTTCAATGAATGTTAATACGTGTTATTACAAATTCAAAAAATTAGATGATAGGTGTTATTAGTACGATTATAATATTGTAATATTATCGTTGTTTAATAATATTTAATGTATTTTCTGTTACTTTCAGAAATTAATAATGAATTCTAGAAGCAAGCGTATTCTACAATTAGCTTTGTCTAATCAACCAATTGTTGGGAAGCAGATAAACACTAATTTTTCACTGCAAAATGAAGAAAATTCTAATCTGCACAATTTTAGTAATTATAGCATTCCATTAGAGACTACTTCAAAATGTACTGATATTGTAACGACTTCTACAGATGCAACAAGCCCAAGTAAAATAAATCCAAGTGAAATACTTTACACTGCCTTACAAAATAGTTTTCTTATAAGTGATGAATTTACTAATAATGACTTAAGTTTAAGTTCGTCTGTTGATAATCATAATCCTCAAATTCTGACTGCAGTAGTATTTCCCTCTCGTGTAGAAGATGTGGAAATAACTATTGAAGACCATCTTGAAAATACAAGTACAGAAATTACTGAGAAGTTATTAACTGAGCTAGGAAAAGAACCAACTGACCAACTAATTAATACTGGAGATGCAAACAATTTGAAGCACTGTAATAAAAATATAAGTGAGAAGATTACAGAAAATGTTATTCCTGAAAACGGTAATGATTTAATTTTTCAGTTCGGAAATAATCCAAATAGTAAGGATGAAAACAAGAAGATTACAACGGATGAAAATAAACAAAAACGAAGGAGAAAATCAAATAAAGAAGAGTGGTCAAGGCAGAAAACGAAAGTTAGAAGAATGACAGGGCAAGATTATGTAGGTTACACACGAAACAAGAAGGGTGAAATTTCTCATAACAAAAAACGTAGTGCTAGAGAAATGGGACCAGCTTGTCAGTCTTCCAAATGCTTAAAGTATAAAAACAGATTCTGTAACAGCATTTCTGAAGCAGAACGCAAGATAATTTTTTCAAAATTTTGGGAAGACATGAACTGGGACCAGAAAAAAATTTATGTAACTAGTCTTATGGAAGTGAAACCTACTGGCAGAAAGTATGTTGAAAATTCTAGACGAACAACAACTTATAATTATTTTTTAAAAATTGGCAATGAAAAGAAACAAGTATGTAAAGCAATGTTTTTAGCTACACTGGGGCTTAAAGAATGGATGGTTACGAATTGGTGTCAAAATACTGTAAATGGTATTCTTCCTTCAACTAATATTCTTAATAGCAGAAAATCTAATCAGAGAAATTCAGTTAGAAAGCGGAACACTCAAGAACAGGAGCAATACTTACATAAATTTTTTGAAGATCTCCCCAAAATGCCTTCTCATTATTGTAGAAAAGACACAAGAAAACAATATCTTGAATATAATTTTGAATCAAAGGCCAATTTGTATGGAATATACAAGAAAAAATGTATATCGGAACAGAGAATCCCTTTAAGTTACTGGTCCTTTTCTGAAACTTTCGAAAACTTAAAACTTGCTATTTTTATCCCTAAAAAAGACCAGTGTAATATCTGTGTTGCATTTAAGGCTGGAAATGTTGAAGAAATTTCTTACAATCGACATATTATTTTAAAAGATCTTGCAAGAGAGCATAAGAACGCAGATACAGCCAAATCAAAGCAAGGTATTTGTCATGTCTTTGTTATGGATGTACAAGCAGTTAAAATGTGCCTTGTAAATAACGCAAACAAATTTTATTTTAAAACAAGACTTAAATTACATAACTTCACAATTTACAATTTGAAAAATCATGAATGTTGTAACTACTGGTGGAGTGAAGTAGAAGGAAATTTATGTTCCTCAGTATTTGCAACAATAATAATTGACCACCTTTATAATTATTGTCAGGAAAATTTACCAATAATAATATAGAGCGATGGATGCCCTTATCAAAACAGGAACGTAATACTGTCCAATGCTCTCCTTCAATATTCAGTACAAGAGAAGAAAACTGTAATACAAAAATATTTGGAACCCGGACACACACAAATGGAATGTAATGCTGTCCATAGTTTAATTGAACGAAAACTCAAAAATAAAGAAATTGTAATGCCATACGATTATGTAAGGATAACAAGAGAAGCTAGACAAAAGCCTTCACCTTTAATAGCTCAGTATATGACACATGACAAATTTAGAAACTATGACGACAAAAATATAATGCGTTACAAAAGTATTAGGCCAGGACGTTCCACAAGAGATCCAACGGTTACTGACTTAAGAGAGATTCACTATGGGAAAATTGGGTTCAAAATCAACTTTGATGAGGAAATAAAAGAATTACCCCAACGAACCAAAGAAGTTCTCACTCATGGAGAACCATCAAGATTATTTCAATCACAACTGAACATAACAAAACAAAAATTTGAGGATTTGCAATAAAAACGACACTTGAACCCGAGTTTCATTCATTTTACGATAGCTTAAAGTATGAATAATTAAAATCTGAATTTATTAATGTCTTTCTTAAGTTCAACCTAATTTCTGTATTTTTTCAATAAAAATATTCCTTAATTAAAGTGGTTTTTTTTTTTTTTTAATGTTAAGTTTAATAACTCGTAACAACCTTATGTCAATATTGCAATAACGCGTAATAAACATTATAATTACCGTTACTAGAATTTTCGATTTTTTTTTATCTAGATACATTATACAATTATTTAACAGTATATGACAAAAGTTTTTAGCGGCCTTTACAATATAACACAACTAATATCAAGTTTTTTCTTTCTCCTGAAAAGTTGTTATTTTGTTAATACGTGGTATTGTCACTAGGCCATCGATATATGCAAACTATATAATTCTTACCAATAAGTATTTACCCATACTATTAATGATTTGTTAATTTGAAGTATCGTTGAACAATAATGATCTAAAACTGTCGAACAGGAAAGGGTTAATTAATTGAATTCAGCTTAATTCCGGAAAAATAAAATAAAATTTCATAGTCCAAATTAAAGTTTTCATCCATTTTTGAAAACGACGAGAGTAATTTTACTTTCCACCCTGTATACACATTTATTTCCACATTTATTTCCACCCTGTATACACACAAGTATTACTTTACATTTTCAATTCGTTACTTACAATTAGAAATATTTATATATAATAATTTTTTATTATAGACGTCTTGTAACTGATAATTTTTTTAAGTTTTTGACAAAATTAAACTGCAAATAGTTTAAAAGCAGACATGGGTAATGCACAGAAAAGAGTTAAAAATTTCACATTCCAAATTACAATTTTCATCTTATGGGTATATATGGGTATTGTTTAAATTGTTTAAAACTATCGATTTTCGAATGTTAAAACTATCGAATGTTTTAAACTGTATGAATGCTTTTATTTAGGAGTAGAAAGGTTAACACAACATTAATTTTTTTTAATCCTAAAAAGTGTATTTAACATAACTATCTAGAAAACCAGAATTTTCATATCAATTCTGAGTGCTCAGTTTATAAAAAATATGCTAGTTTTATTACACAGAAAGAAATCGTTTTAATTGTAATCTAGTACATTATCGATGACCAAACATTTTACGTTAAATGAATAGGTTCTTATTCGTAATAAATTTTAGTATCAATAATACTATTGCCGGAAATAAATTTTTCTAATATTAACAGAATTTCCTATTTTTACAATCAAATTTTCATCTGGTATAAAAATTCCAAAACAAGAACATTATTATAGCATATTTGTATGTATATACATTTATGGGATGCGATACTTCACACATACGATAAGTACATATATTGAACTGTGAAAGGCACACTTAACATCAATGGTTTTCTTGAAATTTTTAATTCAGCGCTTGATTTTCCAAAAAGCCCCCAAAAGTTCTTTTCTTCTTGATATCTCAAATTCATGTAGAGTATGCAAAAAAAATTTTTTCTGAAAAAACAATGGCCAATTCCTGTAGAGAATTTATTTGAGTTTTCGAAACACACCTTCAATTTTCTGTGTGATCATTGGTTGCTGAGATATCGATGGTCAAAGGCGAAACGATCATTTTCCATTCGAAGTCCGATATCTCAGCGAGAAGTAGTCGTATAAAGGCCTAAAGGAAAGCAAATTAAAACTGAATGAACAAGTTATCCGGTCCATATGGTGGTTAAGTCGGAAAATTTTTTTTCCAAGCCCGTGGACCAAAAAAAGAAACCGAAAAAAATTCGGAAATTTTTTTTTCAGTGTACTTATTAGAATTGAGCGATACACGTTGCTTTGAAAATTTTTTTATCGCAAGATCTGAAAACTAGAAACTTCCAGCTTTAAATTGCTTTGCTTACGACTCCGATACGACCATTTTTAACAAAGATACGGCCATTCGAAAAATCACTAAAAATTTGGAATTTTTTTTTGATCCTTTAATTACACAGGCCTGCAAAATTAAGGTCATAAAAAACTTTTTTAATGTTAATAGGTGATCTTTATATTTTTATGGGTGCTAAATCCAAATTTGAATTTCATTATTTTGTATCACCCACAGTTTTGTCACATTTTGGCTATGTCAGATTTAATGAAATATGCTAATATTTTATAGGAGTGGAAAAAAAATAACTTGTACAAGACAAACAGAACTTTATTTTAACACATAAAATATATTTATGTGTTAAAATACTAAGTTTTATGAAGGTTTTAAGAGTCCACGGGCTTATATTTTCTTTCTCTCTTTTCTTTGAAGCTTTGGATGTGGCTTTTTTTTCTGTGTGCCGCTTGCTGACTTTCTCGGTGAAAGGACCCACAGTAATCTCCCATCATCCTGGTGTTCCAACGTCCCTGATAGCATTTTTCCATTATCTTGATATCCTGGTGGAAACGTTCTCCTTGTTCCTCACTGACAGCTCCTAAATTGTCCAAAAAGTAGTCTAGCTGGCTGTTTAAAAATGAACCTTTAAGCTCGTTAAACATCCCAAACTCTTGAAGCGATTAAGCATATTAGATACAATGGTTATATTATAGTCTGGGTCTTTTTTGTTACCCAAAAACTTGTTAACAACTTCCTTGAAAGCAATCCAAGCGTCTTTCTCTTTCACTGTTATATGTAATTCAAACTCAGAGTCAAACATCATTTTTCTTATATCAGGGCCAATGAAGACACCCTCTTGTAACTTTGCTTCTGATAAATGCGGGAACTTTGAGCTAAGATATTGGAATTATAAGATATTATATTCATTATACGATATTGGATCGCTGGCTTTCGCATATTTGATATTATATTGATTGCATTAATTTTCTGAACTATTTTTTGAATATAAAGGTTTATGATGTAAAATGTAGGGAAATGGTGGGTGATACAGCAATTTTATTGTTATTTTCAGATTCAGCACACTAAAATCCATAAAATTATGGTTAAAGCATTAAAAAAGTTTTTTAGTCGTTGGCCTGTGTTATTTCCGCTACTGTATATATATATATATATATATATATATATATATATATATATATATATATATATATATATATATATATATATATATATATATATATATATATATAATTCCCAAACGTGTAAAGATTACATTCAGATACATGCATATTTACTCTAAATTTTAACTTACAAATTGTAACAATGAATGATGGGAAATTAGTAGGGACAGAAGTAGTGGGCGGAGTCAAAAACAAGGAAAACAAGTTTAGGAGAGTTAGAGACATCTGACATATCTATACATACAGCCTTGGCCAAAAGTATTGAGCGCCACCATAAAACACGTGTAACTCTAAAATTAATTTAAAAATGACTTTTCTGTTTCATAATAGAATGAAAGGCAATACTAAGAGTTAATTTTAAACAATAGATAAAGGATTTCAAGGTACTATAAAACACCTGGTCTACAAAATGTGAAATATGAAGTTTTTTGTGAAATGATATAATTTATTTGTTAGTCTTTTATTAACTTTCGGAATAACAAGAAGCTGCTGGGTGTTGTTTATTTGTGTAGTAGAGACAGTTTAGAATACGAAATACCGAAACAATGAGAACTTAACACAGAAACACCGGTAAAAATCCAGATGTAATAAGTACTTAGTAGGGAATACTCAAGTAAAGATTGCTAATCATACCACATTGGACCAATCTTCTTCAGAAGAATTCTGGTGTCTTAAAACCTATTCTAAACGATTTTTCTTTATGTTGTTGGAGAGCCAAGGCTTCTTCCTAGCTTTGCGGCTTTTTAAACCTGCTTCTGTGGGTCTTCTTCTTACAGTTCGAGAACTAATTGGTTTCCCAATGTCTCCCGATAAAGCTGCAGTGAGCTCAGAAGAAGTGTTTTTGCGGTCCTTAAGTGAGTCACGGATAAGTTTTCTAATCTGGCGGTCAGTTGTAGCGCGTTTTGTGCCCGTTCTCATTTTGTTTGTGTGAGAGCCGGCCTCCACGAACCTTTTAATTGTAAATTGCACTGCACATCGTCAAACTTGTATTAATTTAGCAATATCTATTTGAGTCTTCCCTTCTTCACATAAAATCTGGATTTTTATTCGTGTTTTTGTGTTAAGTTCTGGTTGTTTCGGCATTTCGTATTACAAACTGTCTCTACTATACGAATAAGCAACACTCAGCAGCTTCTTGTTATCCTGAAAGTTAATAACAGGCTAACAAATAAGTTACATTATTTTGCAAAAAACTTCCAAGTTCACATTTTGTGGGCCAGGTGTTTTAGGGTACCTAAAAATCCTTTATCAATTGTTTAAAATTAACTTTTGGTATTGCCTTTCATTCTATTATTAAACAGAAAAGTCATTTTTAAATTAATTTTAGAGTTACACGTGTTTTATGGGTGTGCTCAATACTTTTGGCCAAGGCTGTATAATAAAACCATTTCTGTACCGTAATTGCGGGTTACTTGAGCCCTGTGGTGTAACTTGAGCCCAAAACGGAAAAAGTATTATTTTCTGTTTTTTGTGCTTATATTAGTCAGTAGTAGAAGTAAGTTAAATGTTTAGCTGGTAGGTAACAGCAGTAGGTTTACGGTGTTTAAGTTTAGGTAGTTCTGAAAATTGACACTAGAGGTGAGGCACGTGTTGTTTACTCTCTGTTTGAAATTGATGTTTTGTTACGTTGCTAACTTTTGACTGTAAAAGTAATTGTGGTAGTCTACAAAGGAAGGTAAGTGTATAATTTTATTACTTTGTTCATTACTAAACTAAATTCAGATATGTTCATCTGCCAACCATTCCGTTAATTTTTTAAATTAAGGTTTTGATAAATCAGTAAAATAACCTTAAAATTAGGGTAACTTGAGCCCATTATAACTTTGGTATAAAATGGTGCAAGACTATAGCAGAAATTCCTAAAAGTCCTAAACCGTTGGACAAGTTCGTTAACCAAGCACGTTCGATGCCCAAAACATGTTATTTTTGGAAATTTTCATGAAAAAAATTAACTTTCTTCCAAAATTTCTCCTTATTCAAAAATTTTTACACTGTTGGAACGAGGAGAAAAAATCACACAAAAAAGGTTTTTAAACTATTATTCTATGTCAACTAGTTTCCGAGAAAAACTAATTTTTGTAAACGGAAATTCGCTACGTTATGCAGGATGCTGCAATAAGAGTATTGAATAAGTAAAGTTCCTTATATGTTTGTACAATGTTTTAATTAGTAACCAACATCCTACACGGTCTCAAACTGTTTTCAAATGAAAATCACCTGCAAATTTAGGTTTGGGCTCAAGTAACCCGATCTTGAGGTTAACTTGAGCCCAAAATCTAAAAAGCTATAAAATTTATGAGCCATAAGAAAAAGATCCATATTATATAATAATATAACCGTAGTCATATATAGATTAATATACTGAATTTCCTATCCCAAATAAGTACAACAGATACGTTCAATTTTTGAAATTATCAAATGATTTGCAAATCTGGGCTCAAGTAAACCGCAAACACGGTACATGAAATATTTTTTTTAAATTGTACTGGTACTGTAAATCGATGTAGATAACAAAATTTACAATTTTTTAAATTGTACTGGTACTGTATTATCGATGTAGATACCAAAACAGCGATTTTTAGAATTTTTGTCTGTCTGTCTGTCTGTCTATTCACGCATCACACAAAAACTATTGGACGGATTTTAATGAAATTTGGTGTGATGATAACCTATTACCTGGGTCAACATCTAAAATACTTTTTACTCCGGGAAAATTTCTCATTCCCACGGGAAAATAGAAAAACAATTTTGAAGCATGTGCACACGTTAGGCAAAAATTATTGGCCGGATTTTAATAAAATTTGGTGTGGTGATAATTTATTACCTAGGGAAACATTTAAGATACTTTTTACTCCGGGAAAATGCCTCACTCCCACGGGAAAATAGAAAAACCATTTTGTGCATGTGCACGTATTACGCAAAAACTATTGGACGGATTTTGATGAAATTTGGTGCGGTGGTAACCTATTATTTGAGTCAACATTTAAGGCACTTTTTATTCCGGGAAAATTCCTCGTTCCCATGGGAAAATAGAAAAACCATTTTGAGCATGTGCATGCATTACACAAAAATTATTATTCTTTACAAGTTCTATTACACTTAGATACTTCTCATTGAGTTGATAACAATGCTTTGCGCGAACGACGTCGCGAGTACGGCTAGTAAACAAATAAAGTAGGAAATACAGTCGTGTACAGAAACTATAACACAGAAAATAAACTGAAATTGTAAATGGGTAGTTCGTCCAACGAGGGAATTTTGGACGGCCTAACGCATTTTGTACATTAATATTTTAAAAAATACATTTTTTCTAGATGGAAACTGTAAACCATTACTGCATCTAACTGGTCACTCAAAATAACCCGATTTCGAAATATATTTTTTATAAAAAATGACACTAAAATGTAAAATTCTCAGTCTCCTATTATGTCTCCTTTCCAAGCTAAAACATAGCAGACTAAATAATTATTTTTTCTGAATGTATAAAAAAAAAATTTACACTGCAATAGTAATCTATAATATTGGTACTTTTTTATTGTATAAATAATTTTTGAATTTTTTTATATTCTCTTTAAGAAATATTCTATTGAATTTTGTCTCCCAAACTTTGCATCATTCTCCTATCAAACCAAAACACTTAAAAAATATAAAAATTTTATATTCCGATTAAGTCGTCGTTTGTCATAGTAATTAACTGAAATATAATAAATAAAATAAAGGACATGTTTTACTTAATTTGAGGTTGTATCAATTAATTCAGTTAACATTGTAAGTGAGATCGTACTCGGTTCAATCAATTTCTCAGTATTCTGGTCAGCATTTTCGTGAAAAATACTGTGGATATTAGAAATTTTTCAGTTGTATGAGTTGTAAATATGTTGTATTGGAATAACGGACCTGTTTTATATATATATATATATATATATATATATATATATATATATATATATATATATATAAAACGTTAGTTAGCTGATTTTTAAAGAATATTGAAGAATTCTCAGTCTCCCGGTCTCAGTCTCCTGGCAGCTCCAAAAACGGAGATTAAACTTAAATAATGTAAATAAATTAGGTAAATGTCATTAGAATACGGTAATAAATGACTCCGTATATTTTTTAATAAAAAATAAATTCCCCTTTTTTATCTGTATAATATATACTATATAATTACTATAACTACTGATACGTATACTACTAAAATAATATATATTATATGTATTAAACTCTCGTAAATGACTTCGAATATTTTTTAATAAATAATAAATTCGCTTTTTTTATTTAGTTAATTTTTTTTTTAAATTTATTTTTAATTTTTTTTAATACATATATACCTACACTATATAACTACATATATATATATATATATATATATATATATATATATATATATATATATATATATATATATATACATATATATATATATATATATATACTTATAATATATACTTATATATATATATATATATATATATATATATATATATATATAAGTATATATATATTTATACTACTAATATAATACACTAGCGGAAATAATTAAAGGATCAAAAAAAAATTCCAAATTTTTAGCGATTTTTCGAATGGCTGTATCTTCGTGAAAAATGGTCGTATCGGAGTCGTAAGCAAAGCAATTTAAAGCTGGAAGTTTCTAGTTTTCAGATCTTGCGATAAAAAAATTTTCAAAGCAACGTGTATCGCTCAATTCTAATAAGTACACTGAAAAGAAAATTTCCGAATTTTTTTCGGTTTCTTTTTTTGGTCCACGGGCTTGGAAAAAAATTTTCCAACTTAACCACCATATGGGCCGGATAACTTGTTCATTCAGCTTTAATTTGCTTTTTTTTAGACCTTTATACGACCACTTTTCGCTGAGATATCGGACTTTGATTGGAAAAGAATCCTTTCGTTTTTGACCATCGATATCTCAGCAACCAATGATCACACAGAAAATTAAAGGTATGTTTCCAAAACTCGAATAAATTCTCTACAAGAATTAGCCATTGTTTTTTCAAAAAAAATTTTTGTTGCATTCTCTACATGAATTTGAAAAATCAACGAAAAATGAGCTTTTGGGCGCTTTTTGGAAAATCAAGCGCTAAATTAAAAATTTCGAGAAAACCATTAATGTTAAGTGTGCCTTTTACAGTTCAATATACCCACAAAAACCCCACCGAGTTTCAGTTGAATCCATCCAGCCGTTTTTTTGTTTCATGCGATTAAATTTTTGAAAAAATTAAAGGATCATTTTTTTACTCTTAAACTTTCATAATCTTGAACAAAATGAAAAAAAAATTTTTCTCAGGTTTTTTCACATTTGATCAACAACAGTATTTAAATTTATAAAAAAAGAAAATTTCTTTAGAAATTTAAAAAAAAAAAATTTTTAGGAATTTTTCGAAAAAATTTTTCAAAAATTTTCTTAAAAAATTTTAGAAAAAAGTTTTTTTTTTTTGAAAATTTTTTAAGAAATTTTTTTTTATAAGTTTTAATACTGTTGTTGATAAAAATGTGAAAAAAGCTGAGAAAAATTTTTTTTCATTTTGTTCAAGATTATGAAAGTTTAAGAGTAAAAAAATGATCCTTTTATTTTTTCAAAAATTCAATCGAATGAAACAAAAAAACGGCTGGATGGATTCAATTGAAACTCGGTGGGGTTTTTGTGGGTATATTGAACTGTAAAAGGCACACTTAACATTAATGGTTTTCTCGAAATTTTTAATTCAGCGCTTGATTTTCCAAAAAGCCCCCAAAAGCTCCTTTTTTCTTGATTTTTCAAATTCATGTAAAGTATGCAAAAAAAATTTCTTCTGAAAAAACAATGGCAAATCCTTGTAGAGAATTTATTCGAGTTTTGGAAACACACCTTCAATTTTCTGTGTGATCATTGGTTGCTGAGATATCGATGGTCAAAGACGAAACGATCCTTTTCTATTCAAAGTCCGATATCTTAGCGAGAAGTGGTGGTATAAAGGTCTAAAAGAAGCAAATTAAAGCTGAATGAACAAGTTATCCGGTCCATATGTTGGTTAAGTCGGAAAATTTTTTTCCATGTCCGTGGACGAAAAAAAGAAACCGAAAAAATTTCGGAATTTTTTTTTCAGTGTACTTATTAGGATTGAGCGATATACGTTGCTTTGACAATTTTTTTTATCGCAAGATCTGAAAACTAGAAACTTCCAGCTTTAAATTGCTTTGCTTACGACTCCGATACGACCATTTTTCACGAAGATACAGCCATTCGAAAAATCGCTAAAAATTTGGAAATTTTTTTTGATCCTTTAATTATTTCCGCTAGTGTATATAATATATATATTAAATAAATGATAAATTATTTAATAATTAAAAATTTAATAATAAAAATTGTTTAATAATAAAAATTAATAAATTGTTTAATAGTTTAATAAATTGTGCTTAATAATAAAAGTGAATATAAGAAATTCTCTTGTGTTAATTTTAGTTTTTTACTCATTTTTTCACTTTCCTGGATGTCTCATTTTTATAATGGCCATAAAATTTATAATTTTTAATTTTTTGACTGGCCACTTTGAAAAATGTCATCAACTTGAAATAAAACTACTTGCCAAAGCTTATGCATGAAAAAATGTGTGGCCGGAATTAAGTCCATTTTCGTCCCTTGTTTAAAGAACTACCCAATATCGATATAATTATTTAAAAGTAATTCGGAATTACAGAATTACAATACTCAACCATTCAATAAGTCCATTTTAACATAAAATCGCAGTCTATAATTCTATGATCCATCGCGCCTTTAATTTTCCATTATCAAAAGAAAATTTTAAAACAGAAATAAATAACATTAGAACAATAGCAAATAATAACGGATATAACTCAAAATTAATTGATAAATTAGCAGCTAAAAAAGAATTTAAACAAATCTTAAAAGAACTTTATCCCTCCGTTAAATCAGACCCCAAATAAAATTTCAAAACTTTAATTAAAATTCACATAGTGTTTGAAAAATTCACAGGCACTCGATAACATTTGAAAATTCAAAACTTTTTAACATATTTTGGTAAAATTCCAGATAAAATACATAAAATTCTAACTAAATTAAATATAACTACAGCATTTAAATCGAGCCTTAATTTAGGAAATTTAATATACAACAATAAAACAAAAATAGACAAGCTTAAAAAATCGGGCATCTAGAAACTAAATTGTCAGGAATGTGACATTTTTTACATTGGTCAAACTGGCAGAAGTTTTGAAACCCGCAGAGCCGAACACTTCAGATGCTACAGAAACAAGAAATCTGACTCCGCTTTTGCCAGACATTTAGTCGACACAGGACACTTACCGGAGAGAAACGTTACAGTTTTACACGAAGCACATAAAGGACCCAGACTAAATATTTTAGAAGCAATAGAAATTTACAAACACAATTCTGAATTATTTTTAAATGATTATATCGATATTTATAATTCCAATTTATTTTCTATTTTATAATTTTTGTACACGACTGGTATTTGCTACTTTATTTGTTCATATGTCACATGTCTCTAACTCACCTAAACTTGTTTTCTTTGTTTTTGACTCCGCCCACTACTTCTGTCTTTACTAATTTCCCATCATCCATTGTTACAATTTGTAAATTAAAATTTAGAATAAATAGGCATGTATCTGAATGTAATCTTTACACGTTTGAGAATGGTCATATTGACCGAACATGTGATAAGAGTTTTCATATTCAATAAAAGTGGTATTTTGTAAAGTAAAGTGGTTTATTTACTAATATCAAATATGGAATACTATAAAGTAACGCTCAAATCTATTAAAAATTGTTTAAAGGATTTTTTTTATTGCAAAGAAGTTATAAACAATGGCAAAAATTTATGCTTTTTTCTTTAAACACCTTAAAAAAATGTAATTTATTCAATTTTTTGTGGGGGGGGAGTAAATTAGGTTTATATAGGAGAAAAATCCACTCTTAAATTTGAAACCCTATTAATTTCAGATGAAAACTGCGGCTTCCAGAATATACACACACAGCTATGTCTGATGGTGATTGAAAAATTATCAAACTGGATCGGCTGGAAATCGAACCCAGGATCTTTTGATAAACAGTCAAGCGCCTTATCCCAGCTAGAAGTAAGAGGTTTGACTGGTTATTAGAAAATCCTGTGTCCGATTTCCAGTTAACCCAATCTGATAATTTTTAATTTTACGTCTAAAGCACATTCACATTCTTTTTTTTAAATTAGGTACAACGCCTAAGAAATGTTTTCCAATGTTAAAAAATAAACAAATAAATGGAAAGAAAGTTGCAGCAAAATAAAGTTGCAATCAATTCTTGAAAAAAAAAAATTTTTTATTTATGTATTAAGAAATAATAATTGAGGAAAGTCAAAGAAAAGTTGGAAAGAAAAAAAAAGAGATATATATATATCACATTTGTAATTCAAGGAAATAATTTCTTATTTTCCGGAATTACCCTTGACTGCTACTTTCTTCTCTACTAACCGCCCATCATCAATGGCGGTGAAGGCTGTGCCGCGCCACGTTACGCCGCACGCTCACTTTCACTTGCTGTTTGTGCTGCGGTGCAGGTATGAGACGATGGTGTCGGCTCCTCGAGACGTTACTGACCTATCATAACGGATGAAAAGAGCGTCTTAAGAAGACGCTCCCGCTACGACGCGTAAGTTTTATACCGATTATAAGTTTGTTTAACCCACAATCCAAACCACAAAGGAAACGATGAAATATGTGTTTGTAAGTTAGTAATACATACTACGTTTTATATATATATTTGTTCAAGATATGCCTACCTACTGCTTTCTGTCTGCGTACTCATTCTTCCTTTTACCATTTAATTCCTACCTCTGTCAATAACAAAAGATTTTCTTTTTGTTTTCATTTCAATACTTTATTTCATATAAGGGTTGAATTTTTACAGCTCTACCGCAATTACTTTTAGAAGCTAGTTATTTATTAACGGAATTATTTTAAGTTTAGTATTTCTTTCTTCATTTAATTATGCGAGTTAAAAAACCAATTTACTTTCTTTTAAACTGTTCATTTTAAATTACCGAGCAGGTACATCGCAAATGCCGTTTTTCATTACGTTCAAATTCTTTTCAAAATATGCATACTTCATTTTAATATAATTGCATTTAATTTTGCTGAAAATGAGCTTTAGGATAGTTATACGTACTGATACAAAAGGAGAACATATTTTTGAGACTCCGCACCCCATATCGTTTAGAATTTTTTTTTATTATATATTGAAATATATGTACTATACCTCGCTTATACTTTTCAAATTCCGATTTTGCAAAAATAAACAAGAAAAAAACTTTAGGAACGTCAGCAATCATTTTATTAAGTAAATTGCAATCATATATTTATTACAAAAAATATAAAATTGTAATTTCAGTAATAAAATGTTATAATATTAATTTTAGGCAAATGCATTACGACCACAACGAACGCTTAATGTTAAAGAATCTGAATTCAGAAATCAAGATTATTGCAAAAACAACTAATGCTATTCCATTCTGAGAATAAAACAGTGACAGTTTATTTAGTTCTTGTTGTAAACAGTTAAATGAGTAAGTGTCATTTATTTCTGATAATATGTGAAAAAATAGGTCAGTGTACCATTAAGCATGTGACATGTATAAGAATAATTAGTAATTCTTTAAGTAGGTGCATGTAGATATAACCACATGCATACATTTTTTAAGACACATTTGGCCACTTAAATCATAAAGTTGTTCTAAAATATTTATATTTATCACCGCTTACATTAATGTTATAGAAGTCTAGTAAAGCATCTTAGGATTCCAACTTTATCAGGATTTTGGCTACATGGATGATGTCCGAAAATCCTTTCATGTGGAGCTGACTTCACGATACAACTAAGAAGATACAACAGAGGGGGCGCAAGACTAAAATAGGCTGTAGGCAAAATGGTTTTTGCGAAACCTCCTTCTTTGATTTTTTGAAATTTGTCTTTAAAAATTAGCCGATGAGCAACAAAAAACCTCTCCGCAACTCCATAATCGCTTTAATAATTTTTGTGAAGTCCATGTGAAGTCCATCCAATGTTCCCCTAAAAATTAAGTAACGAGCAAAAAAAGAAAAAACCAACAATAACCTTAATCGAGTTCTACCAGCTTTCTTACACATATGAGGCCTCGCCGCGATGCCATAGCCAGTCGTTCACTTTACTCACCTTTTGCCTCGCTTCTGGTATTTCATTGTATTTGTGTTACCATCCACAAATTTAATCGCTAAATAACTAAAAAATTTAATCAATAAGTGATAAAAATAATATATAAACATGACTAAACGTTTACACATTTTTAAACAATATATTTATTGTTAGACAAATAAGCGCTCTTGCTCCATAAAGAAGGATGGGTTTTAAAATTTAAATGTATGTACTCAATTTTATTGTAAAAAAATGCAAATTTAAATTTTGCATCACCCTTATTTGAAACACTTTTCCATGTAGAACCTACCAAAGTTTCGTGGATCTAATTATTTCCCAATATATATTTTACTAAAGATGCATCGTATATTGAAAACAGCTATTATCAAATTTTTAAAACGTAAAATTCTCTACAATTTTCATTCGAAGCTTTTTTAATCTCATTTCAAAATTTATAGACCTCTAAAAGTCAAAATAATAACCAGTTGTTAGTAATAGTTAATATTTAAATGATGCCGTATTAATAATTTAGCTTAGAAAACTTGTACAGGAGATTTTTTGGGAAAACCTTTAAAAATATCCCATAAGTCATGAATGTAAAAAATTATGATTGACGGAATGTATGGAGTGTTAGCCACCATCTTGAATCTTAGTTTTTGTGAAATATCTCGACAACGCTACATCTAACAAGAAAAAAAAATGATAAGAATCAATTTTATAGAAAATTACAATTAGTAAAAAAAAAAAATCGATGTTCGATTTTTTTCGATATGCAATTAGCTAATGTTTTATAGATCTAACTGTCATATACAACGTTTAAAAGACTAATTCTTAGTTTAATGTTTTAACGTTATAAACAGGTTGTATAAATTTATTTCATATATCGGATGTAATATCATATTTTTATTTTTTGTTTTGACGCGCAGCAACTGTGGTCATATGCGTCTGTTCAGTTTTCATCTTTGGTAAAATATGATAATTAATTAAGATGTTTTCAGTTTGATCAAAGAAATTTAACTGCTTTTTAAAAATGAACTTTTTTTAACTGTACTTTGTAACTTTTGTTACTTTTTGTAGCTTTTTATATTACCTGACTTGTACCTACCTTGTACCTACATAAAATAATAAAGTTTGTTAGAACTAAAATACTTTTGCGTATTATTTTATTATTTCACTAGGGCTGATAAACATTAAGATCAAATTTTCATTGTGTCTACTTCATTATACTGTTATCTGTTAAAAACCATTGGTATAGGTCAAATCATCTAAAAATGGTCCAATGTCATCAAACAAATATAACAAATGAACTTTCTGTTCATTTTCGAATTTTGCTTCATTTGTTAATGACGTTAGACCATTTTAGTTTTTTAACCTATAACTAGACACGATTTTGATGTTTGCGGTTCCATAAATTCACAATCAATCCCATACCAACTATGAGTTGAAAGTAGAAAATTTTATGTTCCATAAGTACCTATGATGCTAATTGGTTTTACTCACAAGGAAAGGTATCCAACTGTATCCCTCAGAAATTTTTGAAACTTTGGTGGATTGTAGATCTTATTGAAACTAATCACAAGCCATATTTCGTTCGTGCCCATAAGCGGTTTAAGGGGGTGAAACTCACCCCTGGAAATTGGAGTTTTTTTCAATTTTCTTAAATATCTTGGAAATGGTAAGAGCTTTGGTAGGGAAACTATATATATATATATATTTGTAAATGGCACTTTAAGATCTTTATTATGATACCAAAATTAAAATTATAAAATCATTGAGGTTTCATCCCCCACCTCCAACCCCAAATTTTATCAGGTGTTATTTGGTAAAAGAGGAGTCTGCTATGTGTAAATAAAAGAATTTTTAATTAATATATTTTACACCACACCAGTTTATTTCTTTTTGCATAAAGACACCCTTTGCTAATATTAACTTGAGAAAAATTTTAACTTTTTTATTTAATAACGAGCAAAAATATGGTTAAAGAATCTCGTATTTTATAGCAATGAATTGTTACAAACTAACAATATACTTTAAAATACATAATTTAGAAAGAAAAAATACACTGCAACCCCCCCCCCCCATGCTTTACCGATATGTATACAAATCTTATTTACTTATTTATTTATTTTTATTTATCTATACAATTATCAATGTTTTAACCTCTTGTTTTCAAAATTTGTTCAAGTATGGATCGTATAAAAGTAAATATATTGACCAACGACCAGAAAGTTTTGAAAATTCTGTAACATATTGCTTTTTCAAAGAAGAAAGAGAAGCACCAAAGTGTATTGTATGTGGTAAACCGGCTTTTATAAGATGTGCTTAGTATGGACAATAATTTTGTTTTGAACATTGTTAGGAACAATATTATAATTGTGCAGATTACAAACCTTAAAATATTGACAATTGTATGGATAAATAAAAATAAATAAATAAATAAATAAGTAAATAAGATTTGTATAGATATCGGTAAAGCATAAGGGGGGGGGGGGAGTTGCAGTGTATTTTTTCCTTCTAAATTATGTACTTTAAAGTATATCGCAAGTTTGTAACAATTCATTACTAAAATACGAGATTCTTTGACTATATTTTTGCTAATTATTAAATCAGAGTGTTAAAATTTTTCCCAAGTTAATATTAGCAATGGATGTATTTATGCAACAAAAAATAAACTGGTATGATGTAAAATATATATTAATTAAAAATTCTTTTATTTACACATAACAGCTTCCTCTTTTACCAAATTTTGGTATCATAATAAATTTAAACCAATTTAAATTTTGGTATCATAATAAAGATCTTAAAGTGCCATTTACAAATATATATAGTTTCCTTACTACAGCTCTTACCATTTCCAAGATATTTAAGAAAATTGAAAAAAACTCCAATTTTCAGGGGTGACTTTCACCCCCTTAAACCGCTTATGGGCACGAACGAAATATGGCTTGTGATTAGTTTCAATAAGATCTACAATTCACCAAAGTTTCAAAAATTTCTGAGAGATACAGTTGGATACCTTTCCTTGTCAGTGATGCTCTCCAAACGAGTTACGTCAGTTTAGGGGAAAAAATTTTTCCTTTCTTCCTGGCTTAAATGATGTATTAACATTTTCAGAATGACATTCAAAAGAAATTATGACTGTGGAAATATTTTAGAAATTGTTTTGTACAGGATTTTCGAAACGACTTCAAGCGCTTCAAAACGTTTTAAAACGACGTTCCGCTGCGCGTAGCATTTTGAAGTCTCTCAGTTTGGTTGATAACTTATTTTCATTAGAAGTCAGTTATATTTCCATAAATAATTTACAGATGGCGCGAATGATAAATAATTTTACGCACACAAACATTTTTCTCAAAACTACATTTTCCGAAACGGTAGGTAAAATAACTCCAATAATATTCAACCAATTAATTTAAAAGTTTATCTTTAGCTTCCCTGGATAGATTATCTAGGGCGGTAGCCAGTATTTTTCAAATTGGTTGACGAATAAAATTTTTCTAAACAAATTAGTTTTAATTTTTTCATCGTTATTAAGACTAACGTAAATAATGACAAATTTTCATTTCATCTTTTATTTGCAAAAAAATCTGTGCTTCTACAAATCGCACGTTTAATAGTAAACCGAAATAAGTCAAAATTTCAGAATTCTAACTTTTTGTAATAAACCGAACTAACATAGCTCAAAGAATAGGTACAATCCGATCGCCATGCGAAACAAAGCAATCCTCAATATATAATTATTGGTTTGTTTCGGATTGTACCTATTCTTTGAAGTATATTAGTTCGGTTTATTAGAAAAGTTAGAATTCTGAAATTTTGACTTATTTCGGTTTACTATTAAGCGTACGAAATATGAATGATTACTCGTAACAATCTGAGTCTAAAAATAATAGTTTTTAACAAGGTCGCACCTAGGATCAAATATAGGGGGCAGGCCATGGTCGATGAGGTTGTAACTAGGGATGGCGGCTTTTCAAATATAATAGGTTTTCGATTATTTCGGTTTATTTTATGTTCGGTTTCACCTGACGGTTTATAACCGCTCAAGATAACCGGTTTTCGATTTTTTTTTTTTGGAAGATAAACAACATTTAAGTAAAGACAAAAATTTTTATTTTACAATTACCTATATTTATTTTTAAACGATAGTATGATTTTCCATACCATAATAACCATAATTAGCTAAATGCATCAGAATTTAAAGAAATTAGGTAATTTAATTTTTAGTCGAATTTTTCAACTGAATTGATTTTCAAATGATTAGATTTATACAGTCTATACGATAAGAACGGGACGAGGCGAGAGTAGGGGCGCTATCCGTTTTCGGACCCGTAGAACACGAATCTGAAGAAAAAAAGTCTGATATATATGTATATATATATATATATATATATATATATATATATATATATATATATATATATATATATATATATATATATATATAGATCCCGCTACCTTTTGACATGTGTAGGGCCCCCCTATGGAGGGGGGAGCTGAAATTTGGTAAGTGGGGCTCATTCCGATGCACAACAATTCGGGTCAAAATCTCCCCAAATAAATCTAGAGGCTGAAATTTTCTGTATAGGTTAAGTTAATACTCAGCCACTGCTTTTGGGAGGTTTCAATTTTAAACCCTTACCCCCACGATTTTTACGCCAATATTTCCTTGATTTTTTTGCTTATTTTCTAACACGCCTAGAGACTCTCTGAGTAAACCTAGAAGGCTAAAATTTTGTATCTGTATTCAGTTAATATCGAAGGTGTGCTCTTTAGGGATTCCACATTACCTTGCCCCACACTTTTCCCATTTTTACATCGAAATTCAATAGCGTTGTTATATGTGGTTAAATGTGATTTATATTGATAACAATACAGTGGGCAGACTAAATTTAAAGAATCAAATGAAATAAATACTATCATTTATCACAAATGCAGTAGGTACATATGTAAGTAATTTAAAAGATGTTATTAATGTCATTTTTTATTTTATTTATAAAATAGAAATTTTGAATTTTTTTGGAAAGAAAAAATATCTTCATAAAGGCCTTCCAGTTCACTATTTAAGGTACTTTTAGCGAATTTCCAGAATGGAATTCAGCTATTACAGCCACTGTCATAACGCAGTCTGAGCCCGGAACCATGGCAGAAATTTGTTTTGAGGTTCCGGGAAACCGAAAATAATATTCGCTAAAATATATATATATATATATATATATATATATATATATATATATATATATATATATATATATATATACATACATTTATATATATATATATATGTATATATATATATATATATATATATATATATATATATATATATATATATATATATATATATATATATGTCCGCACGATACTCTTGAACGAAACGTCCTATTTTTACGAAATCTGGTGAAAATATTGGAAGTCCCAAACCGTTGGTCGAGTTCGTTAACCAGGCACAGTTTTTTGCCAAAATTTTCCTTTATTTAAAATTTTTTGCGACACTATTGAAACGAGGAGAAAAAATCACACAATAAAAGGTCTTTTACTATTTTTCTATGTGAACTAGTTTCCGAGAAAAACTAATTTTTTTAAACGGAAATCCGGCCTTTTTTACCACGAGAATTGTTCATAAAAATCTGAAAAAATTGACGAATATTAAGAATGGGGTGTAGATTGACCGAAAATTTGTTGGTATTAAAAAAGAAAAGTCGATGACATATTTGGCTTTTGATCAAGATATTGTTAATCAACAATTATTGTATTAATAGTATGTTAAACGGGTATTTTGGTAATGTTTTTATACAGTGAATTGTAGAAATTAAAGAAGAAGTAAGGAATATCTGATAAACCTGTACATGAAAAATATACTACAATCTCTGCACTTAAATTTTATTTAATATTTGTAAAATTTTTTTTAGGTATCTATAGAAATAAAAAAGCTAAGTTATTTAAAGAAATTGACAATAATCTACTTTAAATCTCTAACGCTGACTGACTGACAGACAACGTACAGGATTAATTGTTTAATTTAATCGTTGGCTTTAGAAGAACGAAATTTTGCACATAAGTTCCCTATGTAACGTAGGTGAGCACTAAGAAAGGAATTTTATAAACTGGTCCCCTAAGTAGGATAAATAGGGGATGAAAATTTGTATGGAAATTCGTCATTTCTGAAGTTAGAAATATATAAAAATATGTTACTATGGCTTAATCCTTTGCACTCGAACGGCGCCTCTCAGGTGCCATCCTATTCTTTACTTCAAATATCACACTAAGGAAAATTATAAAA
Organism: Brachynemurus nebulosus; assembly: GCA_035578155.1. Lineage (NCBI taxonomy): Eukaryota > Metazoa > Arthropoda > Insecta > Neuroptera > Myrmeleontidae > Brachynemurus > Brachynemurus nebulosus. Next base: position 101,102,941 of record JAPWDM010000001.1, read on the forward strand.
TTTAATATTAAAATATAATGTTTGTAATATGCAAATAAAAATAAAATATGTAAGTAAACTACTTTTGTTTAAAATACTTATCTTTGATGTATTACAATTTTTTATTAAAACTACTGTCAAGTACCTGAGTACCCATACTAAAAAGTGGTTCGAGTGCAAAGGGTTAAAATAAACAATATCTTATTTAATAAATCTTTAACACTGACTGATATCCTGAGATGTTGCCGACGGTAAATCCCATCGGGTGGGTATACGGTTAGTATTTAAATATGCCATTTTCTGACTTAAAATATTATCTAATACAATTTTTATAATATGTAAACAGTACTGCTAATAATTATCATTGAAAAAAGGCGATTCTTAATACATCTAGCCCCACTCGACCTAGCCCCCCCCCTACCGTTTAGAATTGAAAAAACAAATAGCGTATAATTAGGAGCTATTTATGGGTTTTCGTATTCCGTAGTTTAAAAATTTTTAGCTCGACACACTGAGCAAGAATTTAATATTTTTAGTGGGGGGGGCTGAGTCAGGTTCGACTCATCCCCCCCTTGGCTTAAAAATAAAAATTTCAGACCAATTTTTCCAGTAGAATTAGGAGCCATTTATGAGTTTTTGAATAAGCGAAATTTCAATTTTTGAGCTCTCCCTCGTAGTCTCCAACCTTATCCTTAATTGATGAAATTGGAGACAGAATCAGATACTTGAAAAATAAAAAATAGATTATGTTTTAAAAATAAGAAGGAGGTTATGTTTAAAAATAAAGCTCTAAATTCTAATTATTCAGTCGCAACCCCTTATAAAAACCACTCCACATCTCCTTAACATAAAAGAGAACTATAACTAAAGTAAAAAAAATAAGCTATATTTTGCGATTTACAGTGGACTTTCGGAGATTGTCCAATCAAAAATTGTCAATATTGCAGTGATAGGGATTTAAAAATCGAACGTTTACGTCACACGAATACTGCAAACACACAATTTTTGTGAATACAATGTTCGTGTGACGTAAACATACGATGTTTAAATCCCTAACACTGAAATATGGACAATTTGCGATTGGACAATCTCCGAAAGTCCACTGTAATATTGTTTCATAAAATACGTGAATTTCAATTATTGAGTTGCAACTCCTTTACAAAGAAAGCATTTTGGATATAAAAGAGAACTATACTTTGAACTGGTACTATACAATAAATTCTTTCATTTTAATTTTTTATTATTTGATATCAATTACCTACAGCTTCACCATACCGTTAATATAGTTATTAAAATAATTCGCTTCCGGGGCCGATTTACCTATACTTATCCGGCCATACCCTTTGACTTTACCAAATTTTTATCGTTTATTGTGAATTTCATGTTAGTCGTAGATAAGGTATAGTACGTAACTCGGTTGTAAGACATATTACACACTCGCGCGGCTCTTGCGTAACTTTTTCGCTCGGGTGTAATATGCAACTTACAACCTCAATCACGTAATATACTATTATGTATCTCTAACTTGAAAAATAACGTATCTCCATATAAATTTTCATCCCCTATTTCTTTAACCCATTTAGGGGGCGAATTTTGAGCGAATTTTCAAAAATCCTTTCTTAGTCCTCACCTACGTTACATAAAGAACTCCTGTGCAAAATTTCATTCTTCTAAACCTAACGGTTTAAGCTGTGCGTTGTCTGTCAGTCAGTGTTTAGAAATTTACGTAATATAGATTAAGTTTATAAAATTATAATATATATACTCATACATAACTTTTTTTTTTAGAACAACCGATTACTCGTCATCACCCTACCTATTTTTGTTTCGTTTCATCACTTTATAACCATTTAAGTTTTTGGCTTCTAGGGGGTAGCTGCCCCCCCCGCCCATCACTGAGTAACGCCATGGTTTTTAACTAAAGATTATGTTTCTTAATCTGGCATTTTATTAAATACTTATGTATGTAAATAATATTTATTTAGATGGTATTTTAAATTTTAAACATTTAATTCTAAACATAAGCTAGTTTGCTCTTACGGAAATTATTATATCATAGATATCCGAGGGGTGGGTTGTAATTTCAAACCTTTTCCGTGCCTTTTGGTCATAATTAGTTGAAATGGAGACAATATATCAATTAATTCAATTGAATTTCCAATTGCACTCCATTGTGCACTTCTAACGCTAGCTAAATTCTACCGCTATCATGTTTAAATTTATCATGCTCTCATGTAACTGGACCAACATTATCAAAATGATCCAGTATGATCTGGAGAACTTGCTAAGGGACATACACCCTTACTTATTTATAGAGAGCATTATTACGATGATATATTTGATAAAGATGTACATGACGTTATATATCAGACATTCCCGTCTTGTACAATACATACATATGATATTATGTACGTGCGTATGTACAGACTACAGACAGACAAATATATATTACCACGTCCCGATAAAAGAAGAGAGAGAATCATATATGTATAATGTCGGCGGAACGTATGTCGGTTAGTGGTTGATATTGTAGTTAACTTCATCGTCTTACTACATCACAAAAGGGCATTATTCTTCTTAAGATTTGTTGTATGTTTTGTTCGTCTCGTAGATTACCTACATTATTACAGTATATTAAACTTTCCTTTTTCACATTCCCTGACCTTCTTTCTCATTATTTTTGTTGATACTTTCCTGTTACGAGTTTACTAGGTTAACGTTTCTCACTCAATTGTCCTTATTTTTTCTTAATGAATAATATTACGGTTATATGGATATTTATTTAGATACCACTTTAATAATAATGTTTTCATTCTACATAATATTTAAACATCATTTTATCTTTAATCCATATAGAAATTAATTAGTTACAATTAACAATTAGTACATAATTACAACGACATAACTGTATTGTGTGCATGCATACACACATAGGCGAGCGACTTAACACTAATGTTTAACAAATAAAAGCTCTTTTAAAAAACCGACTTCAAAAAGTAAAAAATAATTCATAGCACCTATTTTGAAGTCAGGCGGGCGTCGTATGAGAAACTGGGATCGGATGTGCTTGAAAAATTCATGAATTTTCGTAGATTTGCCTTCTTTTTATACTACGCCCCGCCTGACTTCAAAATAGGTACTATGAATTATTTTTTACTTTTTGAAGTCGGTTTTTTAAAAGAGCTTTTGTTTCATACCGTTTAGTGGCAGTGCTTATCAGTCCTAGAGACAATTGCTTAAAAGAAGTATTCCGAATTACGTTTAGATGAAATGGTTTCCAAAATACTACTGTCTAAAAATCATTATTTTGGTCACTCACGGACTTTGCTTTGAAAGGGCATAGCCAGGTAAGATAGGGAAAACAGCCCTTGACGCAAAATTGATTGTTTTTATAGGAAATAATACTTCTTAGCCCCAGATACATTCCTGCCAAGTTTCAACCCTCCGAGGCCAATAGTTTATGAATACACAAACACAAAAATTTTCAAAAAAATTTTTTTTGACGAAATTACTGAACCGATTTATTTGAGTTTATTAATATATATTGTGTACCCACCTTAGACGAAGTAATGAAAAAAAAATTAACGTTATATCCCTTTATTATACTAATTTTTTTAAATTTTTAAATTTAAGAAAATTTTTTTTTGGCACTTAGGCGTTAGCGACACCCACCATTTTTTGTTCAATAATTTGTCTCTTAGTACTCTATGACATATATTTTTATGGAAAAATTTTAGTTGGTAGAACATAGTAATATTTCAATACAAATGCATGCCATGTTCGGTATTACATATATTACTTATGTACAAAAAGGACTATAAGGTAAAATATCTACCCTATTTCTAAAATAATATAATTACATACGTTCATAACTACGATAAACTAGTTTAAATTTACAAAAGTCCAACACTATCTGCCGTTTGTCTTTTTTTATCAATAAAACAAAATAGACATTGATTTCTCTTTTGTTATAGTTTTTTCCTTTGTAAGTCGTTAAGTGAAACTTTGTTACCTCATACACCACGTCTTACGATGTCAACAATTTCATACAAAGTTGATTAGCTGTCAAAATAGTATACCAGTTGGTCATTTCGTTATAATTCCCCATGACCCGTCATCGTGTTAACAAAATAAGACAGACGGCAGATAAAACTAGACGTTTGTCTAAGCTTGTTTGTGGTAGTTATGAACGTATGTAATTTTATTACAGAAAAAATCCACTTTCTGTACCTCCTTAAGAAGTGCAACAAAAACATCAAGTGAGAGGGACGAGCTACATATTGCGTAAAATTGTACACTACTTTCTTCAAGTTAGTTATATGCACATGTAATAACTACAACAGGTTTTAGCCGGATTGTTGTTATTACTATACATTGTTGAAGTTTTTTGTTCGATTTTATCAAGTTAATATTTATTATTATTAAAACAATATAACATTTAAGACGTATTATTGTTATTATTAGTATCTTTATTTGAATAAAGTTTCTAAAACTTATAATTTTTGTTGAGTTCCATATAATTTTAATTAGTAAGTATGCTGAGATAATTTTATTGATTTCATTCAAATATTCAGATTCATGGTAAAATTAACCTTGAAAATTATTTTTTAGCAAGTTAAAACATATTTTTTATAACAGCTCAAAATATATATTTTTTTAGACCGTCACAGGAACTCCAAGAACTGCAACTCAGGGGGGAAGAGAACATTTTATTGCACTGCTTAGAGTTCTACTGTGTTTTAGAAATAAGGTTGATGCTTTACTTTATGGTCCTTTTTATACATAAGTAATATACGTAGTACCGAACATGGCATGCATTTGTATTGAAATATTACTATGTTCTACCAACTAAAATTTTTCCATAAAAATATATGTTATTGAGCACTGAGAGACAAATTATTGAACAAAAAATGGTGGGTGTCGCTAACGCCTAAGTGCCAAAAAAAATTTTCTTAAATTTAAAAATTTAAAAAAATTAGTATAATAAAGGATTATAACGTTAATTTTTTTTTTCATTACTTCGTCTAAGGTGGGTACACAATATATATTAAACTCAAATAAATCGGTTCAGTAATTTCGTCAAAAAAAATTTTTTTTGAAAATTTTTGTCTGTTTGTGTATTCATAAACTATTAGCCTCGGAGGGTTGAAATTTGGCAGGAATGTATCTGGGGCTAAGAAGTATTATTTCCTATAAAAACAATCAATTTTGCGTCAAGGGCCGTTTTCCCTATCTTACCCGGCTATGCCCTTTGTATATGAAAGTGTTTAACACAAAAATCGAACCGATTATAACCTATGGAAGCGAAGTCTGGGGGCCTTATTCAAAGTCATCAACAATAGACCAAGTGGGTACCAATTTTGGAAAAGAAATAGTACGAATAAATAAGAGGACTTCAAATCTAGGATGTATGACATAACTTGGAAAAGTCCCAACTAGTGTTAAAATTCTATACATAAATTAAAATAAGTTAAAATTCTATACATAAATTATTTTACAAAAATATTGTATGATCAAAACAAAATCTTACAAAATTACTGTTTAAAATATCAAATAGAATAGTCTACAAATATTAGTAATTGGTCACATTGAATCGTTACCGAAATAAAGAAATTCAGAATAGGCGAAGTATTGAATCAGATACACTTGCTGAAATTTGTAAAACGAAATCTCTTTATTTCTTCAGAAATCTGCATCATTATCAACAAGGAGCGCATTATTTAGAAATAACTGAAAATAAAGATCACCAAAGAACTTTGGCTAATTTTCGACTCGGATCATGGATATGGGAAATTGGAACAAAAAACAAAAGAGGAGACATTAGAGTTTGTGTACTAGGTAATGAAATTGAAACCCCCGAACACTTTTTTATCGATTGTAACGGATGCGATTACATTAGGCAGAAGTATGAAATTAGAAAATGTGAAACAAACTCAGAAGTATATGAGCTATTTAATAATAAAGTTGCACATGATTTGAATCAACTTAGTTCGTTGATTGCTGAAGTATTATTAATTAGGAAAAATAAAATATAACGCCCTGAATGTTTACTCTCCTATTATTACAAAATTATTCTTATGTGTTTTATAAATATGGAATTAAATTTCTGTTAATTAAAGTAGCACCATTTATTAATTTTAATTAGAGTTAACTCAAATTTTGACAGTTAAATTGTTATAACGCATAGAAATTGTACAGAATTTTCATTGTAAATATTTGTAACTTGATTTTATGTCAATTATTAAATAAATAAATAAATAAAATATATATAAAACAACTTTATATTTTCTGAGTATAATCACCAAAAAATTCTTATTTTTATATAAAATAAGAATCAATCTGCAGTTTCTTTGAAAAGTTATCCTTTACGCCGGGTTTAAAGATTTCGTCCGCAAATTTCAAAGCTAATGGCGAAATAATTTATTTTTACCTGACTGCATCAGAAGGAGGGTAATGTGTTTCGAAAGTATGTATATGTATCTACTGATTATGTCTGTTTCTGTGGCGCAGCCTACTGCCTAAACAGCTTGACGAATTTTGGTAAGGAAGGTGTCGTCGGATTCGTCTTAATCTGGGGAGTGCTATATGAAATTTCGAAATTCATCCCCTAAATAGGGGATGTAAAATTTATATAGTAAATCATTGGGTCTAGAAACGTGAAATTTTGCAGACGAGTACTTTATGTAACGTGGGGGAGCACTAAGAAAAGATTTTTGGAAATTCGTCCCCTAAGGGTAAAAATTTGGGGATGAAAATTTATGAAAGGTAAAATTTTGTATAGGGCCACAGGGGTCCTTTAATAATGTAGATGAGTATTAAGAGGGAGAATTTTTGAAAAATTTATCCATTAAGAGTGTAAAATAGGGGATGAAAATTTATATAGAAAACCGCTGGGTTTAGAAACGTAAAATTTTGTACACAGGTTCCTTTAGTAACGCAAGCAAGCACCAGGGGTGGGTTTTTAGAATTTCGTTTCCTAAGTGGTTAAAATAGGGGATGAAAATTTATATAGAAAACTGTTGAGTCTAGAAACAAGAAATTCTAGAAAGAGGGTCTTTATATTATAATGTAGGTGAGCACAAAGAATGGATTTTGGAAATTCATCCCCTAAGGGGGTAAAATAGGCGGTCAAAATTTATCTAAAAAACCTACTGGGCCCAGAAACGTGAAATTTTGTACAGGATTTCCTTATGTAGCATAGGTGAGCTGTACAAAAACATTTTCAGAATTTTATTCCGTGAGGATATAAAAATTTATATAGAAAACCATTGAGTCTTGAAAAGTGAAATTCTGCATAGGGGTTGAAATAGAGAAAAAGAAGAATGACTAAAAAGTAAAGCAGTCGGAGGCATCAAACTTTTCTATTTAACTTGGTACAACAGGTATGCCTCCGACTGCATTACTTTTTATTTATTCTTCTTTTTCTCTATTTCATCTTGTTTGCACCGTCTTAGTTTACTTTTTACGCAGTCAGGTTTTTTGATTTTTTTAAATAACTTTTTTATTTAGGTCTTTGTAGCGTTGTTTAATTATTTAAAAGAAAAAATATATAGGTTCGCATAAAAGATTACGGTGGCTTGCAGCCTAAATTAGCAGGAATTTAATATTAAAATTTTTTTATACTAGCTCTAATACAATAGCTTTTGTCTACGACTTCATCCGCGTAGTGCAAATTTATACCAAGTGCAAATTTATAAAATTTTATACCCTAAAGCGGTAGAACAAGGGTTGAAAATTTATACAGAAACTAGCTTTTGTCGATGAATTCACCCGTGTGGAGTCGATGACGACATAGTAAAAGTACGAAAACATTTACTCAGCTTTCAATAACTCTACGCGGACGAAGTCGTAGACAAAAGCTATTGTATTAGAGCTAGTATAAAAAAAAATTTTAATATTAAATTCCTGAAAATTTAGGCTGCAAGCCACCGTAATCTCTTATGCGAACCTATATATTTTTTCTTCTAAATAATTAAACAACGCTACAAAGACCTAAATAAAAAAGTTATTTAAAAAAATCAAAAAACCTGACTGCGTAAAAAGTAAACTAAGACGGTGCCAAACAAGATGAAAGAGAGAAAAAGAAGAATAAATAAAAAGTAATGCAGTCGGAGGCATACCTGTTGTACCAAGTTAAATAGAAAAGTTTGATGCCTCCGACTGCTTTACTTTTTAGTCATTCTTCTTTTCCTCTATTTCATCTTGTTTCCATCGTTTTAGTTTACTTTTTACGCAGTCGGGTTTTTTGATTTTTTTAATTAACTTTTTTATTTCATTAGTCTACTACATATTTCTGGGCCATATAACAATACTTTTTCTACCTCGTATTCTGCCCTTTGTGCGATGTTGTCTGCTTTACTTAACAGTTACTTTTTGTAGTAAAATAGACAGATTCCGTAGGTACCTAGTTATTTTGTAATTTGGTAAACTTTTTTTTACTGGAAATAATTTTAGTAACATATTTTACACAAAATTTGCTCTCAAAAACGTAATCAGAAAAATTTTTCACGAGTTTGACGAAAATGTCCCTTTAATAATTAGAATTTTTTACACTATAATTAATGAAAGAGTTATTCCCTGGTATTTACTAGATATTTACTTCATATTACTTCGTTGTGTAAAATAATATTTAAATTTTGATTTTATTATTAAATATATTATGTCACAATGAATAAGATAAAGCCATATTTTTTTATTGTCAATATGTATTTTAATTATTGTTAATAATATGTATGTTAATGTAATAGGTAGGCACGCGTATATATATATATATATATATATATATATATATATATATATATATATATATATATATATATATGTATATATATATATATACACATATATATATATATATACATATATATATGTATATATATATATATATATATATATATATATATGTATATATATATATATGTATATATATATATATATATATATATATATATATATATATATATATATATATATATATATATATATATATATATATATATATTTACAAACATTGAAAACAGACCTGAAGAATAGTGAAAAAAAAAGATAGTAATCTTTAAATGAATAAATAAAGATTTGATTTGATCCCTTCCGGTTTCGCGAACACATATGCAATTTTAGTTATACGTATAAAAATTTTTACACATAGAGCACGTGCCAGAAGAAGGTCAATCTCCTCCTAAGATTTTTACCTAGGTTATTTAAATATATCAAATAAAAAAAGCAACCTTAACCTATTATGGATACCTGTATTCTTTTCTGAATGACTTTCTATAGTTTCTTTATAAATTAAAAGAAAAAGAATTACGGTGAAATGGTCTTGTTATAAATTAAAAGAAAAAAAGGGTAGTGGGTACTGGATGAGTCCGTGTGCCAGGTATATGATTCACTTGTAAAAAGGTCATTTTTATTACACTACGACTCCGTCCTCATCCATTGTTAGAGGTTTTACCACCCTATTACCTGTGTTTATTAATATGGCCTCATCCAGTGGATTGAGGGCACATTTTTAAAAATGAATTCTAATCATAATTATATAAGTTTTATAAGAAATCGCTTTTTATTTTACTTTTTTAAGTAATATTTAAAAAGTATCAAACCTATACATATAATAAAACTGTAATGAGACCATTTCTGTACATGGAATATTTTTTTGAAAATTGTACTGGGTGATAGTTATTGACTTAGATATCAAAACAGCGATTTTTAAAATTTTTGCCTGTCTGTCTGTCTGTTTGTTCACGCATCATGCAAAAACGACTGGATGGATTTTAATGACAGCGATAACTTATTACAAGGGTCAACATCTATATAGGATACTTTTTACTCCGGAAAAATGTCTCATTCCCACGGGAAAATACAAAAACCATTTTGAGCATGTGCACTCATCACACGAAAACTATTGAACGCGTTTTAATGAAATTTTTTCTTGATCTACATTTATTAGATCCACATCTGTAGCCAAAATTATCGATACCACGTTTATTAATGTGCATTTTGCCGCCACATTTAACACATTGAATTGTTTTTTTTACAATGCCCCAATCAATAAGACATTTAATTAGTCCCTTTTCATCAATGAATTTTCTAAATGATGTTATGCTATTAAAATTCATTTTTACACGTAATGACACAATTTTCAGAACAAACTGAATTGAACAAGACTTTACTGTCGAATGCCCTCAATCCACTGGATGAGGCCATATTAATAAACACAGGTAATGAGGGTGGTAAAACCTCTAACAATGGATGAGGACGGAGTCGTAGTGTAATAAAAATGACCTTTTTACAAGTGAATCATATACCTGGCACACGGACTCATCCAGTACCAACTACCCGAAAAAAAAATTACGGTGAAATGGTCTTGACTCGGTTACTTTTTTACTATTTTTAGGTATAACTCCTTCCTGCTGTTGAATATATCAATAAATACGTTTCTATCTCAAAAAGTATGTTTTCTTTATTATATCCCTGAACCATTAAGTTATATGTCCGTGTAAATAAAAATAATAAAAAATAAATAATAGTGACCGAGTCAACGTGGTAAAACGTTGTTGAGTCGGTCACCTACTTAAATTGCATTACAACATCGAAACGAACCTTTTCAGTCCAAATTCGGGGACATATTTAGACATCAGAGCTTGTTTACAACAGTTGGTGATTGGTTGCAAAGCTTGCAAAGTCAGATGTAAAAGAAATATCGAAAAAAATCAGTGAGACACCACATACAAAGAGTAAGATATTTTATTGGTTAACACAGAGTAAGGGAGAGTATTTTACAAATTAGTATGATGTAATAAAATAACATAGGCTTATTTTAACATCTTAAATTATGTTATATACATCAAACAAATATTTAAATTTAAAAGAAACAATATTTCTCATCAAAAGTGAGAGTGACCGAGTCAACAATAAAATTTGTTTACGCCGAATATTTTTGTTGTTGTTAAGGATACGATTATACACCTTTCGAAATATTGATGCCGATTAAATTTAGAATCGAATAAAACCGACTCCTTTCGATTTATTATTCAATGTTCGATTATGTATGCCTTAACCAGACAAAGATATTTCGTTGCTGTTTTTAGGTTATTTGGTTAACTTGGTATTATATTTAAGACAAACCAATCAGAGTTGAAAGACATTTACAGCTGCTTAGAGTGTTTATAAACGATGAAAACGAGACCAATTGTGAAAAGTTAGGTTGTCTGGTCTCTTAATAACAAATGTTTTTAACAATCGCGACATGGGTGACGAGTCAACAACCCCTGACCAAGTCAAGACCATTTCACGGTATACAATAAAATCTACAGAGGTAGGTATGTGGAATTAATTCAATTACAAAATTATATTGTTTAACTCATCATACTATTACACATAGTTATGCCAAAATTGTAGATATTTTTATCAAAAAATTCTAAAAGAAGGATATGTTAATTCAAAAAGAAGGATGTGTACTGTCGTGTCTGTAGGTCCGAAATCCGCTATTTTATGAAACATAGTTACAGATTTTACCGTTTATTTTCTATTCCAAAGGATATGGCATGATAACTATAGGTGAATCTGCCCCGGAAGCGAATTATTTAGTAACTATATTACCGGTATGGCAAGGCTGTAACTGTAAGTAATTGATAACTACAATTTTGGCGGCCAAAACTGAGTAGTTATGGAGATAACTAAAAAAAATTAAAAAATTGCAAAAATTTTTTTCTTGGTAACTACTCAACTTAGGAAAATAATTCCAAATCCACATGAAGGCAAACACTCTCAAGAATATTAGACATATTTATTATCGTATCAGTCCTCGTTATTAAGGATAATAACAAGGAGAGCATCCGATCCAATGTTATTTTTATAGGGTTCTAATTGAGCGACCAATTCAAAAAAAAATTTCAGTAACTGTGCCCTAATGCACTTAATTACTGCACCAGGTCTCATCAAAATTCAAGGGCTGCAACATGGTAAAAAAACTATTTTTCATTTCTAATCTGCTGAACCGCCCCTCCAGTGGGACCGACCCTGGAATTATATACATCAATCGAAAGTACTTTAATAATAAAGTGTTGTGTCTCATAAAGTTTTTTTCCTGTCTCCTATAGTTTTCGAAATAATCAAGAATAATCGAAAGAGGTATATTAAGTTATAGGTTATCTGCCCCTGATAGAAAGTCTCAATAGTAACTGTATTGTCGTTTCTGTGACACTCCAGGTACTTTATATGTATAACTTCCCTAGATCAAAACAAAACCATTGTAGAAATATAATAGAAAATTGTCAAAAAATGTGGTGTAGTTGGTATTTTTAACATGTAGAATATTAGAATACAGTTTCGTTCGGGTCAAAATCTCCCCAAATAAACTTAGAGGGCTGAAATATTGTGTACAGGTTAAGCTAATAGCCAGCCATTTGTTTTTGGAGGTTTCAACTTTTAACCCTTACCCCCACGATTTTTACGCCAATATTTCCTTAATTTTTTTTCTTTTCTTCTAACAGGTCTAGAGACTCTCTAAGGAAACCTGGAGGGCTGAAATTTTGTACGTGTACATATTGAATTAGTATCCAGCTAGTGACTTTTAGGGATTCCACATTACTTTTCCCCCACTTCTCCCATTTTTACATCGGAATTCAATGGTATTTTTAAATGTGTTTTAAATGTATTATTTTTATTCTAAATACAAGTAGGCGAGTAGTAATTTCAAAAGATTTAAAAAAAAATGAACTTACTTTTATAACAAATGCAATACACAAATATTAACAAGGGGAGTATCAAACATGGGAATCACAGATTTGGGAAAAATTAATATATGTTGTGGAATATATTTCTCTAACTATTGTAGTGATAATAATTTAGGCCAATGCGACTTTATTTAGAAATTAAACGCAGGAAAAATTTCGAATAACATATCGTGTTTGATATGTACCAGTTAGTTGGTATTGTCTGCAACAAGGGCCGCTGGTGGTGTGGTTAGTGCCTGCTCTCATGTATGTAACTTTTTTTAATTTACAGACGGAAAGGTTCTTTGTTCGAATCTATACCTTTCCAACATAAATAATTTTCTTTTCAATTTTTTTTAACTTTTTCAATATAGTACAATGGGTCAATTAATTACATTGAGGATGTTATAATTTTTTCTAAAGGAGATATGGTATTCTTTTTTATGTCATTATTATAAAAAAATTTACAATTGCCATTACTTTAAATAAAAATAAAATGAAGAATGTCTAAAAATAGTATAAATAATTTATAATAAAAATCGCTTTAATTGTATGTAAAAAAAATCAGTAATTTAAAAAATACGATAAAATTACTGTTACATATAATGACAACATGTACAGAAAATATTATATCTCCTTTTTCAGAAAATAATTATAACATCATAATGACATAAAAAAGAATACCACATCTCCATTTAAAAAAAGAATTATAGCATCGTCAATGTAATTAACCATTGTACAATATTTAAAAAATTTAAAAAAAAAAAAATGAAAAGAGTATTATTTATGTTGGCAAGGCATAGATTCGAACATAGAACCTTTCCGTCTGTATATTAAAAAAAGTTACATACATGAGAGCAGACACTAACCACACCACCAGCGGCCCTTGTTGCAGACAATACCAACTAACTGATACATATCAAACACGATATGTTATTCGAAATTTTTCGTGCGATTAATTTCTGAATAAAGTCACATTGGCCTAAATTATTATCAGTACAATACTCAGAGAAATATATTCCACAACATATATTAATTTCTCCCAAATCCCATGTTTGATACTCCCCTTGTAAGTAATTTGAAAATGTTATTAAAGTCACTGTTTATTTATAAGGTAGGAATTTTGGATTTTTATTATTTATAAAATAGAAATTTTGGATTTTTTTTTTGTCGGAGTTCCTTTTTTAATATTTAAAAATAAAACACAAAGGCAATTGGCGGATAAGCGTGGGTAGGAGATTCAGCCCTTAAAAACTTAAAGCCCCGATCAACCGGACACTTATCATCAGTTTTGAAACTAACAAAATGACAAATCGCTTGTAGACTTTCAATTACATTTCGCTTGTAGACACTCAATACCGAAAATGAAAGGAAAAATTCGACTTCCGCGATGGGGACCCGCTGCTCACGGCGTTTTTTTTCTATAATAGCGTGTACTCAATAGCTTTGATACCAAGAGAGCTACTTATACATAAGCACATATAATATACCTCACAATTATATCGGTGAGTTATGAACATAACAATGATAAAACAATATTTTCATATAGTTTTCAAACATTTTAAGAAACTCAACAATAAATCATTTTCAAATTGTGTGGAGCTTTTGTTTCTATACGTAACTACTTAACAAAATTTTTTTATTAACGTTGTATGAGTAATTATTTTTGTATAATATGAAATATAGACGAATCAAACTTTAATGTGATTCAAATAGGGTAGCGAAAGGTAGGTAAAGGGTTTCCATACAGAAAATAATTTTTTTCCCGTTAGAATAAGTTCAGCACATTTTGAATAATAAGTAGAAAAATGTAAACCTTTTTTAAGAAAACTATTTTTCCAAAATAATTAGAAGGATGTCTCTGTATTTTAATACTTGTGACTCGTAGTTTCACTCCCATAAAATTATCTGAATTATGGGTCAAACTGGGTCTGAATTATAGGAAATTCTGTGCAAAGTCAGTTATTGTAGTTCTTGGCTTCCCATGGCAAACGATACCATCGCTAATTTCCACACCTTGAGACTACATAATTTAAATATCCGTATATGCTTCTGTATAAATATCTGTACCTACAATTTTAAGAGTATTTCTAAGTCCTTTTTGGGGTATGAAGGCACTGAGGGACAATTTTAACCTCACTTTCATTTATTTACGGGATCTCAATACTAGGTATTTGAGCAGAATATTGTCAAAATTCTTTCAGCATTTAATTTGGATCCTATTTAATAACGCTGACGGACAATTTTGATTTATCCTATTTTTAAATTTGATATTTTTGAAATTTTGTACAAAATTACTTCCGTATAATACTTCGCTCTGCTCATCCAACGATTCTAAAGTAACAATATTTTTATTTCAATAGCATATCTAGCTCTGTTTCTTATAGTGTGTCCCTCGCTCACTCAACTCTTTTAAATCAGCCACATTTAAATAGTGTATCTAATTTTTATATAATACATACCTTCAGACCCAAGCCCTAAGCGTATGTGTAAAAAACTGTGGATAGCAGTGTGTCTGAGTGTGTCAGATACCGCTTAAGGCATTTAGTTGGTCGGTGTCGATCACCAAATGCACAACACATTGTAATGTATTGTTAGACCATTGTTGCTTGAACTCCACGTTCCTCTGTCCGCATATGCGTGTTATGTAGTTGTGTGTGTGACGATTCACACAGTTGCAAACATCAAACCAACACCACTACAAACAGTGTGTACTTACACAACATAGTGGTGGGAAGTAGAGGGTTTTTTTTTGTCTACACTGGTATCACTAGTGCAGAGATAGCAACTTGGTTTCTGATTATTCTGTGTTCAGACCTTTCCGTAGATATCCATATTGATACTGATAGTTTTAGGAGCAGCTTAAATTGAGATGCCAGGGTTCCGCAAAACAATTTTGAACTCGCGCTAATTTTTTTCAGAGTCTCAATAACATTAAATTCAAGTTTAGTAAAAATTAATATAGCCCTTTATTTTTAGCTCTTTATAGAATCCCAAAGTACTGCTGAGGTAAATTGAGCCTTTTATTGCAAAGAAAAAAGATCAAAGTCCATCCAATCATTTATTTTGGGAGCTTTCGGGCTCCCCGGATCCTGGATGTCAATTTTAAAATCATGTTAATTTTTTCAAAATCTCAGTAGCATTTAAGCAAAATTTGATAAAGATTAGTTAAGTTGATTATTTTAGTTCCTATAGGACTCCAGGGATCAATTTTAACCCAACGTCCATTTTTCCAGGATTTGGATAGTAATTTCATTTTAGACTTTTTTTCGATCTTATACCCTAGGATTATGTTGAACAATTTTGGCCTTTGTAATATAGTCTGTACCAAGGGAACAAAATTTTTTAAATCGGTTGAGCAGTTCTTGAGATTCCCTGTCTAACATACTAACACACACACAAGGTCACAAACTTTTCTTCTTCATTATATTAGTATGACGATAACAAAGTGCAGCAGTAAAACAATGGAATCAAAGTAAGCGATTTACTAATTTTTTTTATTTTTCCTAATTTTTATTTACTCGTTCTGGTAAATTTTAAGTATTTTCTATCAATATTACACTTACTCCTCTTTCCTATTTTTAATATATTCAATTTTTACTATTATTATTTTAAATACTAACATATTCAATTTAAAAAATACTATATTTAATTTAAAAAATACATTTGTAGCTGTGACTTGTTTTGTTGTTCTTAAATTTTTTTTTTAAATAACAAGTAAACTTAATACCACATGAGAGTTTTAATTAAAAGCTTCTGGTACTTATAAATTAGTAGCTTATACAATTGAAAACATAAGTGGATGAAGAAGTTATGTAACATTTTTATAATTTTGCAATAGAAGCGTTTGAAAGTTTTTATTTACATATACTTCACATTCAATAGCATGTGTTTATTATTGAATTTCTACAAAACTATTAGGCGTAATGAAACCAAATTGTAATATATGATACTTTAGCATAGGATATTACAAAATTTTGCAAAAAATGACTTTTTAAAAAAATGTTACATAACACCTTCATTCACTCATGTCTTCAGTTATCATCTTTAGGAGGCCTGTAAAACTGTATGTTATCAGTTACCGTAATCTTATTTATGAATGAATGGGTACGTATATTTAAATATATGTGTGAACTCGTACATCTATATAAGTAAATATGTACAATATATTATGGTAAGTGTGTATGCAGGGCATTGTAGTAACTTCATTAGTAATTATGTACAGTCATATACATACATTGTACGGAGTTAATTAGATGCAAAGTTTTTGATCTAAAGCATATCTTACTCTCAAGTCCATTGAATTCCACTTATAAATATAATATAATCATACTTGCGTTATATGTGTGTGGTTAGTTGACTATTTCCGGTCGTACAACTTCCGAAGTGCGTTCCATACATTCCATAACAAGCAACTGAAGGTCGATTCACACGCTTTATACAATACATAGTTATATTTACTTACATGTGTATGGTATGGCGTCATTTGGCAATAAATTATTATTACTCATCATCAGAACTGGATTTTTGTACATTTCGTTTTCGATGAATATTGCTGGTTGGTTTGACCTAACGCGGTGCGGCAAAATCTACTTTGTTATTTAAAATTAATAACAATTACTTGGAAGTTATAGGTGAGTGAACTACAGATACCAAATATATATATATATATATATATATATATATATATATATATATATATATATATATATATATATATATATATATACATATATATATATAAGAAGTTCATCAATTTCTTGTAATTGTGGTAAAACTAAATACTGACAATGAGCAAAAAATAGTAAATATCATTTTATTCAAGTTTTACAATGAAAAATCTTAGAGATATTATTACAAAAAAATTAGTACTTCGAAGTGTAAACTGACGAAGTAATTATTAAGGCGTTACATCACTTTGGGGGGAGGGAAATTTTCCCTTTTTTTGGCTTAAATGATTAACATCTTTAGAATGATATTCAAAAGGAATTATAACTGTGGAAATATTTTAAAAATCGTTTTGAACCTGATTTCTGAAACGACTTCGAGCGGTTCAAAACGTTTCAAAGCGCCATTACTTTGTTCCATTACCTTATTTCTTAACTTTTGCTCTATTCCCATAAATAAGTCAAAAATTAATGACAAGTTGTATAAACACACAAAACGATAAACACGTTTTGAAAATTTTATGAGTTTTGTTCGTAATTCTTAAGGAGATAAATAAATCTGTCCTAATAATTATGTGGAAAATCAATTATGAAAGCCTCTTAATGTTTGTATCATTGAATCAATAAACTAAAGGCTGTTGATATCGAATATAGCATATCCGGTTTAAGTTCAGAATTCGCGTATATATTATTGCGATAATACGAAACGTTACTCGCAAATATAGTGTCCTAAAAGACACTTTCCAAACCTTTTAAATATCTTCATATCTTCAATGGTTCAACACAGAGCACATTATATTACAATATCTTCTATCATTATATTACGTAGAACACCAATAAGTACAACTAAATTTAGGTGGGTATAAGATATTCTTAAATGTAAATTAAACTAAAAAGTTGGATTTGAGTTCAAGAAATTTACTGCAGTGACTAATTTTATCGGAGTTGAAAATAGGATTCGAGTGAAGGGCCAGGTCTGTAAATAGCTAAATAGGCAAAGTAGACGATTGCTTAGGGGTCTCGACATTCTGTAGAGGCGGGCCCTCGAGCGTGAGAAAAAAGATTACGATATCTATCGAGATTTTTTTTCTTGATAATAGTTGACCAACACGGACTTATATAATAGTATTAAAATTTAATTTAGATTATAGGTGGTGCCGCCACTTTGTTTTGTACACTTTCTTTTGTAAAATTTTTTTATGTACCGGAAATACGTATAATAGATTTAGGAAAGTTTTATATAGATTGCTTTATTTGTTACGGAGAAAAAAATTCTCGAATAATACCTTGCTTTATAACATTTCAAAGTGACGTAAAGCCTTAAATAAGTGCTGTTTGAAGTGACGCACAAATTACTTCGATTTTATAAAAATGCGCACATAGTTGGTAAAAAGTGGAAAATATTGTCTAGTCGTCAACTATCTTCAAAAATTGTCCCAATATTTCGATTGAGATGAATCACAAGGAACCGCCTAAGGACCAATTCATTCAAGCCACTAAAATTTCGTCAAAATCGATCGAATAGTTTTGAAGTTAGAAGGTTTTACGTACACGCAGACGGACAGGCTGACAGACACAAAATCAGTTATTTAAGGAATTTGTGATAGTTTTGATTTTGAAAGACAAAAAATTTTTACCCCTTAAAACTACATATTTAAGAGGTTTATGTTATCTTAGAATAGGGAGCAAATAATACTACTTAGGCGCTCCTATGTGTGTAAATTTACTTCTAGCCGAGTAACTGTGTGACATGAGTTTGAATTCTGCTCATTTCGAAAAATGCGTCAACTCTCTCGGATCAAAAAATTCGACTTCAAGTCTCATATGAATATAAATATTATGATTTGAAATACTATGTCGATATTAATAGTGTTGTGTAGCTACATACTATGTATTTGTCTGTATAGTCATAATCTCTAATAGCAGAACGAAGGGAAGAGAGGAAGAAATTGACGCTAGAAATGGGCATTTAAAAATTAAATCTATTATAAATACTCTCGATTAATACATACATATTTTATCAACAAAACTTCTTTTTTGTTAATGACAAAAAATACTAAAAACTAAATATCATATGAATTTCTAATAAAAAGTTAAAAATTTTAAAATTTTAAAATAGATATATTGTTTCTTATACTATAAATTAATATCGATTTTAATTAGCCATGCTGTTATGAATTACTATAATATGTAAGTCATTTCTTATTAAATCTTTATTGTTATTTATTTGAATTATTAATATTTAAATATAAAACCTTTAATTTGCAAATTTATGCTATTAATTATTGATATTTTATTAAAGTACGTATAATTTTCAATATTTAACTAAAAAATTGTATTATACAATATTACTTGTTACTTTTAGAGAAAAATATATTATGTAAAAAACAGACTGATCACGATACAGCAACGACAGCGTCATGGCTCTTCATCTGATAGACAGATAGTTTATAATTACTTTAGAAAATTATATAAAAATTTTAATCACAGTCCAATTAGTATATATGTATGTAACATGTCTATAGTAGACATTATTTTAAGCAGATTTACGCAAATTTAATTCTAGTTTCAAACACGGTACATTTAATTTAATTTCTTTTTTCATTGCAACCTTCTTACGTGCACGATAATGGTATTTAAATATGGCTGACCTGGTCGTAGCTGTATCAGATTTATTTGCTTCTGTTCTATTACGCGTTACGGTAGATCGATTTGTTAACGACAATTCGTCGTTATTGTTGGAAGATGATGGTCGACTGGCACTAGAAGAGTAGCCTTCGTATTCTACTGATAAATTTGATGTTACATCTACTCGAATTATTTGTGTTGTCTCTGGACTTGGCGAACGGTCCTGCGATCGTCTCGTTAATGATATTGAAATGGTTTTTTTCTTCTTTTTTCTTGTCGTTGATGGGCTCGCTATTATACCGTTGCTATCGTCGTTATTGTCAATCGCGTTTTCAGTGGCAACGGGCGATGATAACGCTGGTAATGTGGGTGGGTAGTTGTCCATCTTATCAATAATTTTTTTGTTTCTGTTATTATAAAAAGATGAGTTTTTATGCAGATATTTCCGTCGTATGTTCTTCTTTTCTTTTTTCGTAATTTGTTGCTTATCAGTCAAGAGGGATGACACTGTTGCGTCATTTGTGTATTCGTGAGTTTTTGACATTTCTGTTATTAACGATTTATCATCGATATCAAAATATGAAATGGTCTGTTGGGGTTTTTGTTGTAATTTGTTATTTTGTGCAAACGACTGGGCTATTATATTTGTAATTGTTGCGGTCGATGTTAAGTCTTTGTCCGTGCTTGCTGATCTTGAACGTGACGTGATTGTAGAGGATGATGCTGATCGTCGAGGTGAACTTTCCGTTGTTTCTGAAAATCTTATTTTTTGTTTACTGGCTGTCTTCTTTTGTTTTAGTTTTTTATTTTGATCGTTGTTGCTACAAAAATGTTGGAAATGAGTGCGTAATCTTTTATTACTCCATTGCTTCATACTAATATGATTAGCTGAATTATTTAAAGTTGATGCAGTTTTTGGTAACATTAAATTCAATATTTTAACGTTTTTTTGAATTGTTGGACTTTGTATGAAATTGTTACCACTGGAATTATATCTGAAACTAAATAACAATATATCTTGAATAGCAATTTCACAAATAATTTTACATAATCAAAAATTTTATTAAAATAACATTTTCGATAAGAGGTTGTCATCTACTTCAATAAAAATTCAGATAAATATTTACTTCAGAACTGATCCATTAACTTCTCTACACGGCCGACGATTGAAACTTTTAATATGATTTGATATTTCTTTTCTTTGAGATAACTTTATTGGAATACTTTTCATTATAAGGGAAACCGAATTATTTTCCTCCGAACAAATCTGAAAAATAAAACAACAAACATTGAAATTAAAAATTGCATTTATACAAACAAGATAAAGTTAAAACTAGCTTTTAGATCAAGTCAAGTTTGCATTAAGGAGAAAGATATTAATTAGTGAGCGGATATGTATGGCATCTCCACGAGATGAGAATTTTTGAAACTTGTACTAATGGTAAGCCTAAAATTTTCAAGAAAAATTTCTCTCTTATTTCTAATTGTTGGGTTGTGAGGATTTACTACACTAGTGAACCTTTTTAAATACACGGAGACTCGGCCAAATCGGTGACCCACACAGTGTGATCTCTTTTTGTTAGTATTAAAACGAAATATATAATAACTAGTGCATATACGTATATATGTGTGTATAGGTACATCTATTAAAAATGTAATTTAATCAACAGGATTAGTTAGACAAGCAGCAGTGTTAGATACAGTGTAAAAAAGAGATGTAAAAATAGCATACAAACCATGATGATTATTGTTCGTTAGTGTGCCATATAATTAAAAAATTCCCAGAATCCTATCTTCCACAAATATCTACCGACGACGATGATGATGATGATGATGATGATGGCGATGATAAAGATGATTACGATGATGCCAACAGTCAAAATA
This sequence comes from Brachynemurus nebulosus, assembly GCA_035578155.1. Taxonomy (NCBI): domain Eukaryota; kingdom Metazoa; phylum Arthropoda; class Insecta; order Neuroptera; family Myrmeleontidae; genus Brachynemurus; species Brachynemurus nebulosus. Next base: position 101,124,812 of record JAPWDM010000001.1, read on the forward strand.
CAAAAACAGAAGGACCAGCGCACCAGCAGGAGTGACGGTGACGTATTTATGCAACATACACACTAGTTTGATGCCCTCAGCCGCCAAACTGACGCGCCGCTCATGTAAATCATTGCACTCTTAACAATTTCTTCAGATTGTTTGTGGGCTACAATAAAACAAATGACCATCGATTGTCTTTTTCTTTTTTTTTTTTTGTTTCTTATTTTAATTTGAAAACAAAATTAGTTAGTTGGGGCCATTAGTGATGAATGCATAATAAATTCAGCATAATATAAAATTCTGTTAAGTTACGTGTTTAAAGATGTATGTATAACTTTTTTATCTAAATATAATTTACATATGCTAATAATTGCATGAGTAAAGACAAATACAATTTGATTGCTGTATTTTTTGCAGTCAGAAACGAAAAGGTTTGTAATCCATATACAAGTGTTTTTAATGTCTTATTGATCGACATTATTCGTAAATGCTGTAATTATTTTGTCTCAGTTTTACAAATACCTTTATATTCATAATTCGTTATGTCATATAATTTCCAAAATATATTGAACACACCAATGAACACTATTATGTTATACTATTAGACAAAGCGTAAAGCCAGTTTGTTGGCATTTTTCTTGAAGCAAGTAACAGGGTGAGACGGGTGAAATTTAAGGAATATAGTATAATGTCAATTTTTGAACAAATGCGACTATAATTATTGCAAGACATAATTTGTGTACGTAGGGGAGAAGTGGTATGAAAGTGACACGTATTGAAAGGGGCAATTCAAATTACGCGCTAAATATAAATCCCGCCAAATCAAACGTATTTGTGTTGGGTGGCAGCACCAATGCGGATGTTTGTTCCTGATTTCAAGCCACTGTCATTTAAAACATGGTAATGCTGTGCTTGTAAATTTTTTTATGTTCCAAAGTAATTTTTTTTTTAAATTTTTCGGAACTTTTTCTGATATACTTTATATAATTTTTTGAAATTTTTGTAATTATATTCAGTTAGTTATTCTTTCAATTAGAGGAAAACAACAGATCAGATATCTTTTAAATAAAATTGTAGATTTAAAGCTTAAATTTTTAATTTGGGACAGAGCAAACAATTAAAGGGACAGAGCAAACAGTTATGAAAGGGACTATCTTTAAGACTAGTGATTTCGAATTAGTTTTATTTGAATATCCACATGTCACAATTTTTTCTCTATTATCGTGTTTTCTTAGTGTCAATAAATAATTTTTTTGGTAATTATGCAGAAGCACGGCTCCACCTAATAGTCCGATTTTAATGATTTTTTTTTAAATATTCGTCATTACGGCGGATTAGTTTAAAAAAAATACTACAACCCTATATCGATAATGGAAAGGCTGGGAAACTGTTTTAAAATTTGAAAAAATTCAATTTTTTCAAATTTTCTTTTGTCATTTTGTGTGTCTGGCGTTTGTATGAATTTTTGAATGCATATTTCGATAAAATAGATCAAAACAAACACTTTTTAAAGAATAAAAAATCGATATCTCACTTCGTTTTCGAGATATCGAACGCGAAATTAGAAAAATTTGCTTAATGTTAACAACTACGATTATCCCAACGCGGTAATTTGAGTGCATATTCTGGTAAAATCAGCCAAAATAAACACTTTTTCAAGAATAAAAAAATCGATATCTCACTTCGTTTTCGAGATATTGAGCCCGAAAATAGTGGAAATTGACTTGAGGTTGATAACTACGACTCCCTAAGAGCCGTGATTTGAGTACATATTCTAGTAAAATCGCCTAAAATAAACACTTTTTAAAGAATAAAAAAACGATATCTCATTTCGTTTTCAAGATATCCAACGTAAAATTTCTAAAAAATTTACTTTAAGTTGATGATTACGATCACCTGGAAACCGTGATTTTAGTGCATATTCTGTTAAAATCGGCCAAAATAAACACTTTTTCAAGAATAAAAAGAAAAAACGATATGTCGCTTCATTTTTGAGATACTGAGCGTGAAATTTGTGGAAATTGACTTTATATTGATGACTACGAGTTCCTGGAAACCGTGATTTGAGTGCATATTTCGATAAAACTGGCCAAAATAAACATTTTTCCAAGAATTAAAAAAAATCGATATCTTATTTCATTTTTGAGATATCGGGTGTGAAAATACACACACATAAAACAAAATCTTCCCAGCCCTTCCAGATAAAATGAGAATTTTTATCTGCTGAAAAGTTAATTGATCTTTTTTAAATTAAACTCTCCTAATGCCGCATATGCTCGAGTTTTCATTGTTGCCCAGCGAACTGCACGCAATATGAAACTGCGACGCCGCTGCTGGAACTACAGCTATACGAAAAGATGATGGCCGTATGGATCAAAATATGTCGCAAAATTAATTGAATAAAAGTGGTAGTTTTGCAAAGTATAGTGTGTTGTTAATTATTAGCATAAGAATTATCATAAAGTAACCTTCAAGTTTATTAAATTCACGGGATGGGGCATAGACGATGGGAACAAAGAATAGAGACCGACCGATCCCCCCAAGAATTAAAAAAATTGATAACGATTTTTTTATTCTTGAAAAAGTATTTATTTTGGCCGATTTTACCAGAATATGCACTCAAATCACGGCTCTCAGGGAATCGTAGTTATCAACCTAAATTCAATTTCCACTGCTTTCGAGCTCAATATCTCGAAAACGAAGTGAGATATCGATTTTTTTTAATTTTTAAAAAGTGTTTATTGTGGTCTATTTTATCTAAATGTGCACTCAAGAGTTCATACAAACGCAGACGCACAAAATGACAAAAGAAAATTTGAAAAAATTGAATTTTTTCAAATTTTAAAACAGTTTCCCAGCCTTTCCATTATCGATATCGAGTTGTAGTGTTTTTTTAAACTAATCCGTCGTAATGACGAACACTTCATCACCATGAAAAATCATTAAAATCGGAGCGGTAGTTTTTCTTTTAGAGCCAAAAATAGGTGGAGCCGTGCTTCTGCATAATTATCATTTTTTTAAACTTTCTTCTGGTATAAAAATTTCGAACAAAAATAATCAAATGAAAAACAACGATTTTAATTATCGATTACTAAAACCACGCAATTAATAATCATCGATTATTGAAATCATTTGGTTATTTCCATTATTGAATCAAATTTACTAATATGTAAGTTCAGTAAGATGACACTCGCAGTAGTATGAACCGTATGTCTTATGTACATAAGGTGGAAATTTGAACAACATGAATGATATTTAGTATTGTTCCGTTCATAAATTATCATGTCTCTTTCAATACAGAATATTGACGAAAGGGACAAACTAATAACAAAGAAATTTTAATTATTGGATTTTATTTCATGAGTAAGATAACTGAAGTTTCTAATTCCGTTCGTAACTATTTAGTTTGTTATCTCATTTATTTATTAGAACGCTTAAAACAAAAACGTGCCTTTCATGCCACTTCTCCCCTACGTTTTTTGAAAATAATGCGAATACCACTTTCTTTTTTTCAAAATTTTGCAGTGTCTTTACGAATCTTTACCAATCTTTACGAAATCTTATATATATATATATATATATATATATATATATATATATATATATATATATATTATATATATATTATATATATATATATATATATATATATATATATATATATATATGTATATATATATATATATATACATATACATATACATATCTATATATATATATATATATATATATATATATATATATATATATATATATATATATATATATATATATATAGATATAGATATGTCGAATACCGAAAAGTAGGGTAAAACCGACCACTCTGTTTTACCTCGAAATATCGAATTGATCTAAACGATTTGTACCTTTAACATTATGGATACTTAGAACTTACTACAAACGGCAGTTATATGCAGAGTTACTTAAAGAAAATTAAATTGATGTTAAATGTTATAATTTTTTTATACATGTAAAATAAGTAATTGTTGCTATATTTTAATTAATTTAATATTAATTTAATATTTTTTGTAACTACCCAAAACCATCATGCAAAACAGGTGTTTTATTTTTTAAGTTATCTTAAACATTTTTTGTTAACCTCAAATTAAAAAAATTCGAACGTCGTAGGTTAATACCGACCACAGTGATCGATATTATCCGATAATAGCAGAAATAGGTATGTATTACCCGAAATATGTAAGAAAAAGTAATCGAAACACATATGCGGAATGAAATATTTATGGTATATGAGCTATAGTAAACAAAAATAAAGTAGGAATAAGGCGTGTTGCAAAATTGTTTAATATACATATTATAATTATGGTACTTTACAGGCCAGCTAAAAAATAAAGTTCAAGATGTAGAATAGTAGTAAGGATTGGAGAGAACGGGACCCACCTTCCCACCTGCCGACTTTTTGAGTGACCTCGGCAGGAGGCAAAACTACCGAGGCGGTTCTAGAAGCCTCCGGCGGTGGGTGGAGCAAAATTTGGTCTCCAACCTAACGATATCTAGTGAAATTTTTTCTAACCTAACAGAACCCAATGGAACTTGACCTAACCTAACGAAACCTAAGCGAACTTAGCTTAACCTAACAAAATTTTTTTCTAGCCTAAGAACTGAAAAATTCCCTAACAGATGGCGCAGCCACCTTCAAGCCTGTGAATTCGCTACTAGATGGCGCAGCCACCTTCGAGCCTGTGAATTCGCTACTAGATGGCGTTGCTAGTCTGGATTTCTGTGTGTAAGTTTGAAAAATTGTCAATAGATGGCATCGAAAACCTTTTTTTTTTGATAGTTAAACTAGCCATTAAAAGATGGCCTTGCTTTCATAATTTTATAATATTTTTATCTGAAAACAGGCTTAAACTGTCAGCTGACGTCACTAAAGGTAAACTGATATCAAATAGCGAAGACTTCTGTCTAATATGCAAAAATGAATTTTATCATATGATTGTATATTTTTATCTGAAAACAGGTTTATACAGGTTTTCCTCTAAATAAAAACACATTTTTCTATTTTTTATTTTTAATTTTTATTTTTTTATTAAATAAAAACACATTTTTTTTTTTTATTTTTAATTTTTTTAATTTTTTCTTATTTTAATAAATTTATTTTAAAAGAAATATTTTACAATAAAAATGTTTAAATGTTATTACAATAATATTTGTATATGGATATGACATTTTCCATGGCGCAAGTTGCTCCGGAATGATGGCCGCATCGAGGACTAGTGTATGTTGATGTTATGATTCTCAACTTGGGACAAATTGTTATTTCTTCAAAGTTCATAATGGGCGCTGATGGTAGCAGTCGTTTCAAATAGCGTACTTTTTCTTCTCCTTTCGTATAAATGATTTGAGTTCCGTGCAGATTGTTTATTAAAATGTACTGTAGTTCCTCGTATTCAATATGTCCGTCCATCCAGGAGAACCCATGATGATTTTTCCGCAACCAGCGAGCTGTGCGTTGATCTTTTTCACTTAATTCGCAAAACGGTATTGGTGATTTGAATACATAGTGCTGTAGTATATAATCTTCACCACAATTTTCTTCGGAAGAATCGAATTTCAACACAGCCAATTCCTTTATGTAGAATTTCCCATTTGTTGAATTTGGAAATCCTTGGAAGTCAACAATTGCTGCGTCGGTCTTCATTGTGCGTTGTCTAGAGCGAAACTGGCTGATTTATAGTCGGATTGCGATGCTTTTATACATTTTTTGTAACAATATTCGTCAATGGATTATATTGAACCACACGGTCATGTAGTAGAAGACAGAATGCTGATGTATTCTCCGACACCTCCTTCAACGTTTTAAATTCAATTCGAATATCCGTCGGTCAACTTTTCAATGATTCGTTATCGTGTTATTTTATTGTGTAAAATCAATTAGTTTGTCGACCCCGAGTTGGTGTAGTGGTTAGCAACTCCGCTCTTATCTGGTAGATTGTGAGTTCGAAACCAACCGGGGGAGATTCGTCATCTACATTACTACGCCGCTCATTAGTTTATCGTAGAATTGTTGGTATTTCAGAGTTTTCAACGAGTTGTTTAATAATTTCCTCTCGACGCTTCGCTTTACTTAGTTCTCTTAATTCTGCGTTAGAACATTGAAGAAGATTGATGTAATGATCCGTAAATTACATACAACAGAAATATTCCGATATTTCAATATTTCGTCTATAATTGAACTTGAAAAGTCTACAAACCACCTCTATAAATTCAATGGTGTTTGTTGAATAATTTTTTACTATTTTAATACACAAGTCAACCAATTGGTGATCTTTGATTCCTCACAGAACACTTTCTTGCATATGCACAAATTTTTAATATAATTATAAATTTTACAAGTTAAAAAAGTGATCATTGTGTACCTATTTTTGTTTAAAACTATACTTAATAAAAAAAAATTTTAAGAAAAAAAACCGATCTTTTGATTTACACCGATCCCCTAAAGAGAAATCAAACTAATTTTTGATATTATATCTTAAACTTGATGTATATATAAAAATTCCATTTACAATTATGGTACACCATATATACTCGTAAATTTTACAAAAATGTATCACTCTGTACATTTTTTAAATCTGTGTGCATATTCTTTGATGTTATTTAATCAGCTAAATCTTTAATCAACTAAATCAGCTAAAATTGTTACATACTTACGTTATAAATATCTAAGTGTGTATTTTTCTTTTAAATAACATATAACTTAGAAATACTCATGATTACTTTACTATAGCTGTAATCACGCGATATCATGTTATAAAATACATAAGAATTTACTCATTTAATGTAAAAATATTTGGTCATCAACAATTAAATAAAAACGAATTTTTTTAAAATATATATAGTAATATAATATTTCGCATATATACAGTACTCTGTTAAAAGTATGGGTTTCTACACCGTTAAAAACATATATTTTACAATATCAATATATTGTAAAAAATCATATTTCTTAATATTTTTAAAACTGAATATGTAATATCAAGAATTTAAAACAGTTTTGAAACATTAATTTCTCCTCATAATATTTTTTTTTGTCTTAAATTAATAGCACAATGTTCCATATATTTTAAGAAAATTTTTCTTTTAATATTTTATAACTTATCTAAAAAATTTATAGCTATTTTTATCAAAAAATTTATTACTTGCTATTGTTAAAAAATTATTTAAATATATCTATAGGTATTAAGTGACCCCTAGTTTTGTGAAAGACGGTAGTAATAGCAATTCATCTTAAATACGAAATTATTTTATCAATGCTAAATAAGCGTTTTTTTTTCTCATATTATCATACTCCAATATATTGTATATTATTATAATTTATAAAAATGTGTTTTATTTATTAAAAAATTTAGCAAAATTTTAAATAATATCGCGTCAAAATAATATTCAGAAGTCAATAAAAGACAATAGCAGTAAATTTATTAAGATAACTATAAATAAATATTAATCTAATGTTGAAATATTTATTATTAAAAATAGTACTGCTTAGTAGAAAATTAGGTACCTATTGTTTTGTTTTCAAATTTACCTTTTTGCAATTAAAGAAAATTTTAGTAACTATCGATGCCTATATAAAACGATACCCATAAAAGACAAGCATGCTCTGATCTCAACAATTTTTTCCCATGTTAAATTTGTATGTTCTTATTTCGCTGAAACTTATTATGTTTATATATTCCCCGCAATATTTTCTACCATAAACAATAGTTATAGCAAGCTAGGTAGGTATTGAATAAGTATTTTTTGTTTGTTAATTTATTGATGATAGAGAAAAAAAATTTATGATTTTATAGACAGTGAAATACATTTAAACTATTTTTTTGCAGTTTAATTTTGTAAAAACACCTAAAAATTATCAGTCACAGACAAATATTTCTAAGCAAACGAATTGAAAATGTAGTTTTATATCATAAGAATAAATGCGTATATATAGGGTGGACAGTAAATAACTCTCATAATTTTTAAAGAGCGGATGAAAACTTTAATTTTGGATTACGAAATTTTATTTTTTTTCCGGAGTTAAGCTGCATTCAATTAATTAACCCTTTCCTGCACAACAGTTTTAGATCATTACTGTGCAAACGATACTTCAAATTAGCAAATCATTAATAACATGGGTAAATACTTATTAGCAAGAATTACATAGTTTACACATATGTTCTATCGCACCAGAATGTTAATAGGACAATGCGATTTAATTGCCTATATTCAGGAGCAAGCAAAAACATTACCTATTTTAATAACTTAGAAAATACACATTACATAGTTCGTTGTAAGAACAATCATTTCGGTGATCTTTTTTTTTTTAACGAATTACTAAATTTGCTTAAGGACTATGGTATGTAAGAAATAACAACACTCACATAATTTTAAAATAATTAACATATAGCTATTGGAAAAGTTACAAAGATTTTTTTAACAACTTATTAAATGCTGATAGCTTATTTTAATATCTCCTATAGGGCCTTAAGTATAACCCTTCACCCGAAATTTTTTCATCACCATCGTTGGCGACTGTATTCTCGTCATCATCAGCTTCTCCTTCGCTCGCAGTATCTTCGCTATCGCTAGTAGATGTTTTTTCATCATCATTGAATACATATTTTAACACTGGTTCAATAATATCATGCTTTTCCAATTCCCTAGTTATTGAGATAATCCGCTTTCCAATGTCACTTTCCTTTAAATTATTAAAATGGCTTCGTTTTTTCTCGTTTTCGATATAATCCGCGAAGCTGGGATTTATAATATGACTCCTTTCCATTAAATTGCACACAGTATTAACCATTTCTTCTCCAATTTGCGTCTGAGTCGCTAAACTTCTTAGATCATCAACTAAATGGTTCGGGTCATCAAAATATTCTTCTCCATCAACAGGTTTCGAATGGCCATTATGAAGGCTAGCATTTTCATCATCATATTTGAAACGTTTAGCTCCGCCATTTGTTGAGTTAGATGTCGAAGGTTGTTCCTTTTCTCCTGAATTTTTATTTTCTTGCTCTTCATCCTTTGCGCATGCGTTCTGAAGCTCTTTGACCATTAATATGTCTAGAGCAGTTTGTAAGAGACCAGCCATCTTTAGAGTAAAACTTGTTTCTTTGTAGTTATCAGGCGGTGGTAAATGCTTTTGTTCATCAGATCGATTATCTTCATCATTCGCCGATTGTAGAATATTATGCGAGTTTTTTAAAGCGTGGAATTTACGTCTGATTGCTTCTGCTGCAGCCATCATACTTTGATTAAAAGTATTCAAGTTTCTTGTAGATAGATCTGTATCATCTTCCTGCTGATTTTGAAATACTGGTGCTTTATCTTCCTTTTCTTCATTTCTTGCTTCAAAACTATATTCGGTTTCATTATCATCATTTTCATCATTAGATTTTGACGATTCGCTTTGTCTCCTGTTCTCCGCGCTGTTCACTTGTGTCCCATTATTTACCGTGGTATATTCAAACTGATTATTTGCGATCTGGTCATTATTGTTTGTTTCATGTTCCTGAGTATGCACTCTTCTTTTCATATGACGTAAAAGAGAACTTCTCCGCGAAAATGTCTTGTCACAACGTATACAATTAAACATTTTGATAGATGTGAATAGTTCGATTTATAACATAACACTGATTAGTTTTTATATGGACATGATCTTATATAGTACAACCAGAGCAGAATTGACGTAAAGTAACGCCAACAGTAAAGCAGCACAGAAACTGGTGGATTTTAGAATTTGTTTTTGGTATCATTTTGGTGTCTTTTGATGCAGTTTGGTGTCATTTGGTGCAGTTTGGTGTCAATTGGTGCAGTTTGGTGTCATTTGGTGCACCTTTGGTGCAGTTTGGTGTCATTTGGTGCACCTTTGGTGCAGTTTGGTGTCATTTGGTGCACCTTTGGTGCAGTTTGGTGTCATTTGGTGCACCTTTGGTGCATTTTGGTGTCATTTGGTGCAGTTTGGTGTCATTTGGTGCACCTTTGGTGCAGTTTGGTGTCATTTGGTGCACCTTTGGTGCAGTTTGGTGTCATTTGGTGCACCTTTGGTGCAGTTTGGTGTCATTTGGTGCAGTTTGGTGTCATTTGGTGCACCTTTGGTGCAGTTTGGTGTCATTTGGTGCACCTTTGGTGCATTTTGGTGTCATTACTTTACGTCAATTCTGCTCTGGTTGTACTATATAAGATCATGTCGATATAAAAACTAATCAGTGTTATGTTATAAATCGAACTCTTCACATCTATCAAAATGTTTAATTGTATACGTTGTGACAAGACATTTTCGCGGAGAAGTTCTCTTTTACGTCATATGAAAAGAAGAGTGCATACTCAGGAACATGAAACAAACAATAATGACCAGATCGCAAATAATCAGTTTGAATATACCACGGTAAATAATGGGACACAAGTGAACAGCGCGGAGAACAGGAGACAAAGTGAATCGTCAAAATCTAATGATGAAAATGATGATAATGAAACCGAATATAGTTTTGAAGCAAGAAATGAAGAAAAGGAAGATAAAGCACCAGTATTTCAAAATCAGCAGGAAGATGATACAGATCTATCTACAAGAAACTTGAATACTTTTAATCAAAGTATGATGGCTGCAGCAGAAGCAATCAGACGTAAATTCCACGCTTTAAAAAACTCGCATAATATTCTACAATCGGCGAATGATGAAGATAATCGATCTGATGAACAAAAGCATTTACCACCGCCTGATAACTACAAAGAAACAAGTTTTACTCCAAAGATGGCTGGTCTCTTACAAACTGCTCTAGACATATTAATGGTCAAAGAGCTTCAGAACGCATGCGCAAAGGATGAAGAGCAAGAAAATAAAAATTCAGGAGAAAAGGAACAACCTTCGACATCTAACTCAACAAATGGCGGAGCTAAACGTTTCAAATATGATGATGAAAATGCTAGCCTTCATAATGGCCATTCGAAACCTGTTGATGGAGAAGAATATTTTGATGACCCGAACCATTTAGTTGATGAACTAAGAAGTTTAGCGACTCAGACGCAAATTGGAGAAGAAATGGTTAATACTGTGTGCAATTTAATGGAAAGGAGTCATATTATAAATCCCAGCTTCGCGGATTATATCGAAAACGAGAAAAAACGAAGCCATTTTAATAATTTAAAGGAAAGTGACATTGGAAAGCGGATTATCTCAATAACTAGGGAATTGGAAAAGCATGATATTATTGAACCAGTGTTAAAATATGTATTCAATGATGATGAAAAAACATCTACTAGCGATAGCGAAGATACTGCGAGCGAAGGAGAAGCTGATGATGACGAGAATACAGTCGCCAACGATGGTGATGAAAAAATTTCGGGTGAAGGGTTATACTTAAGGCCCTATAGGAGATATTAAAATAAGCTATCAGCATTTAATAAGTTGTTAAAAAAATCTTTGTAACTTTTCCAATAGCTATATGTTAATTATTTTAAAATTATGTGAGTGTTGTTATTTCTTACATACCATAGTCCTTAAGCAAATTTAGTAATTCGTTAAAAAAAAAAAAGATCACCGAAATGATTGTTCTTACAACGAACTATGTAATGTGTATTTTCTAAGTTATTAAAATAGGTAATGTTTTTGCTTGCTCCTGAATATAGGCAATTAAATCGCATTGTCCTATTAACATTCTGGTGCGATAGAACATATGTGTAAACTATGTAATTCTTGCTAATAAGTATTTACCCATGTTATTAATGATTTGCTAATTTGAAGTATCGTTTGCACAGTAATGATCTAAAACTGTTGTGCAGGAAAGGGTTAATTAATTGAATGCAGCTTAACTCCGGAAAAAAAATAAAATTTCGTAATCCAAAATTAAAGTTTTCATCCGCTCTTTAAAAATTATGAGAGTTATTTACTGTCCACCCTATATATACGCATTTATTCTTATGATATAAAACTACATTTTCAATTCGTTTGCTTAGAAATATTTGTCTGTGACTGATAATTTTTAGGTGTTTTTACAAAATTAAACTGCAAAAAAAATAGTTTAAATGTATTTCACTGTCTATAAAATCATAAATTTTTTTTCTCTATCATCAATAAATTAACAAACAAAAAATACTTATTCAATACCTACCTAGCTTGCTATAACTATTGTTTATGGTAGAAAATATTGCGGGGAATATATAAACATAATAAGTTTCAGCGAAATAAGAACATACAAATTTAACATGGGAAAAAATTGTTGAGATCAGAGCATGCTTGTCTTTTATGGGTATCGTTTTATATAGGCATCGATAGTTACTAAAATTTTCTTTAATTGCAAAAAGGTAAATTTGAAAACAAAACAATAGGTACCTAATTTTCTACTAAGCAGTACTATTTTTAATAATAAATATTTCAACATTAGATTAATATTTATTTATAGTTATCTTAATAAATTTACTGCTATTGTCTTTTATTGACTTCTGAATATTATTTTGACGCGATATTATTTAAAATTTTGCTAAATTTTTTAATAAATAAAACACATTTTTATAAATTATAATAATATACAATATATTGGAGTATGATAATATGAGAAAAAAAAACGCTTATTTAGCATTGATAAAATAATTTCGTATTTAAGATGAATTGCTATTACTACCGTCTTTCACAAAACTAGGGGTCACTTAATACCTATAGATATATTTAAATAATTTTTTAACAATAGCAAGTAATAAATTTTTTGATAAAAATAGCTATAAATTTTTTAGATAAGTTATAAAATATTAAAAGAAAAATTTTCTTAAAATATATGGAACATTGTGCTATTAATTTAAGACAAAAAAAAATATTATGAGGAGAAATTAATGTTTCAAAACTGTTTTAAATTCTTGATATTACATATTCAGTTTTAAAAATATTAAGAAATATGATTTTTTACAATATATTGATATTGTAAAATATATGTTTTTAACGGTGTAGAAACCCATACTTTTAACAGAGTACTGTATATATGCGAAATATTATATTACTATATATATTTTAAAAAAATTCGTTTTTATTTAATTGTTGATGACCAAATATTTTTACATTAAATGAGTAAATTCTTATGTATTTTATAACATGATATCGCGTGATTACAGCTATAGTAAAGTAATCATGAGTATTTCTAAGTTATATATTATTTAAAAGAAAAATACACACTTAGATATTTATAACGTAAGTATGTAACAATTTTAGCTGATTTAGTTGATTAAAGATTTAGCTGATTAAATAACATCAAAGAATATGCACACAGATTTAAAAAATGTACAGAGTGATACATTTTTGTAAAATTTACGAGTATATATGGTGTACCATAATTGTAAATGGAATTTTTATATATACATCAAGTTTAAGATATAATATCAAAAATTAGTTTGATTTCTCTTTAGGGGATCGGTGTAAATCAAAAGATCGGTTTTTTTTCTTAAAATTTTTTTTTATTAAGTATAGTTTTAAACAAAAATAGGTACACAATGATCACTTTTTTAACTTGTAAAATTTATAATTATATTAAAAATTTGTGCATATGCAAGAAAGTGTTCTGTGAGGAATCAAAGATCACCAATTGGTTGACTTGTGTATTAAAATAGTAAAAAATTATTCAACAAACACCATTGAATTTATAGAGGTGGTTTGTAGACTTTTCAAGTTCAATTATAGACGAAATATTGAAATATCGGAATATTTCTGTTGTATGTAATTTACGGATCATTACATCAATCTTCTTCAATGTTCTAACGCAGAATTAAGAGAACTAAGTAAAGCGAAGCGTCGAGAGGAAATTATTAAACAACTCGTTGAAAACTCTGAAATACCAACAATTCTACGATAAACTAATGAGCGGCGTAGTAATGTAGATGACGAATCTCCCCCGGTTGGTTTCGAACTCACAATCTACCAGATAAGAGCGGAGTTGCTAACCACTACACCAACTCGGGGTCGACAAACTAATTGATTTTACACAATAAAATAACACGATAACGAATCATTGAAAAGTTGACCGACGGATATTCGAATTGAATTTAAAACGTTGAAGGAGGTGTCGGAGAATACATCAGCATTCTGTCTTCTACTACATGACCGTGTGGTTCAATATAATCCATTGACGAATATTGTGTATCATGAGTATTTCTAAGTTATATGTTATTTAAAAGAAAAATACACACTTAGATATTTATAACGTAAGTATGTAACAATTTTAGCTGATTTAGTTGATTAAAGATTTAGCTGATTAAATAACATCAAAGAATATGCACACAGATTTAAAAAATGTACAGAGTGATACATTTTTGTAAAATTTACGAGTATATATGGTGTACCATAATTGTAAATGGAATTTTTATATATACATCAAGTTTAAGATATAATATCAAAAATTAGTTTGATTTCTCTTTAGGGGATCGGTGTAAATCAAAAGATCGGTTTTTTTTCTTAAAATTTTTTTTTTATTAAGTATAGTTTTAAACAAAAATAGGTACACAATGATCACTTTTTTAACTTGTAAAATTTATAATTATATTAAAAATTTGTGCATATGCAAGAAAGTGTTCTGTGAGGAATCAAAGATCACCAATTGGTTGACTTGTGTATTAAAATAGTAAAAAATTATTCAACAAACACCATTGAATTTATAGAGGTGGTTTGTAGACTTTTCAAGTTCAATTATAGACGAAATATTGAAATATCGGAATATTTCTGTTGTATGTAATTTACGGATCATTACATCAATCTTCTTCAATGTTCTAACGCAGAATTAAGAGAACTAAGTAAAGCGAAGCGTCGAGAGGAAATTATTAAACAACTCGTTGAAAACTCTGAAATACCAACAATTCTACGATAAACTAATGAGCGGCGTAGTAATGTAGATGACGAATCTCCCCCGGTTGGTTTCGAACTCACAATCTACCAGATAAGAGCGGAGTTGCTAACCACTACACCAACTCGGGGTCGACAAACTAATTGATTTTACACAATAAAATAACACGATAACGAATCATTGAAAAGTTGACCGACGGATATTCGAATTGAATTTAAAACGTTGAAGGAGGTGTCGGAGAATACATCAGCATTCTGTCTTCTACTACATGACCGTGTGGTTCAATATAATCCATTGACGAATATTGTTACAAAAAATGTATAAAAGCATCGCAATCCGACTATAAATCAGCCAGTTTCGCTCTAGACAACGCACAATGAAGACCGACGCAGCAATTGTTGACTTCCAAGGATTTCCAAATTCAACAAATGGGAAATTCTACATAAAGGAATTGGCTGTGTTGAAATTCGATTCTTCCGAAGAAAATTGTGGTGAAGATTATATACTACAGCACTATGTATTCAAATCACCAATACCGTTTTGCGAATTAAGTGAAAAAGATCAACGCACAGCTCGCTGGTTGCGGAAAAATCATCATGGGTTCTCCTGGATGGACGGACATATTGAATACGAGGAACTACAGTACATTTTAATAAACAATCTGCACGGAACTCAAATCATTTATACGAAAGGAGAAGAAAAAGTACGCTATTTGAAACGACTGCTACCATCAGCGCCCATTATGAACTTTGAAGAAATAACAATTTGTCCCAAGTTGAGAATCATAACATCAACATACACTAGTCCTCGATGCGGCCATCATTCCGGAGCAACTTGCGCCATGGAAAATGTCATATCCATATACAAATATTATTGTAATAACATTTAAACATTTTTATTGTAAAATATTTCTTTTAAAATAAATTTATTAAAATAAGAAAAAATTAAAAAAATTAAAAATAAAAAAAAAAAATGTGTTTTTATTTAATAAAAAAATAAAAATTAAAAATAAAAAATAGAAAAATGTGTTTTTATTTAGAGGAAAACCTGTATAAACCTGTTTTCAGATAAAAATATACAATCATATGATAAAATTCATTTTTGCATATTAGACAGAAGTCTTCGCTATTTGATATCAGTTTACCTTTAGTGACGTCAGCTGACAGTTTAAGCCTGTTTTCAGATAAAAATATTATAAAATTATGAAAGCAAGGCCATCTTTTAATGGCTAGTTTAACTATCAAAAAAAAAAGGTTTTCGATGCCATCTATTGACAATTTTTCAAACTTACACACAGAAATCCAGACTAGCAACGCCATCTAGTAGCGAATTCACAGGCTCGAAGGTGGCTGCGCCATCTAGTAGCGAATTCACAGGCTTGAAGGTGGCTGCGCCATCTGTTAGGGAATTTTTCAGTTCTTAGGCTAGAAAAAAATTTTGTTAGGTTAAGCTAAGTTCGCTTAGGTTTCGTTAGGTTAGGTCAAGTTCCATTGGGTTCTGTTAGGTTAGAAAAAATTTCACTAGATATCGTTAGGTTGGAGACCAAATTTTGCTCCACCCACCGCCGGAGGCTTCTAGAACCGCCTCGGTAGTTTTGCCTCCTGCCGAGGTCACTCAAAAAGTCGGCAGGTGGGAAGGTGGGTCCCGTTCTCTCCAATCCTTACTACTTAGAATTAAAACTAGATTGAAAGCCTGTGTTCAATAACTAAGAGGAAAAGGAAGTATCAGAACATCTAATTGCTATGTCCAAAATATTTCATGACCTAACTCTATATATTGTACGACGACTAGCTTAGAAGTACGCACAGAAACAAGCTTTCGAATTCCATTGAACAAAAGAAAAGGAATTTGTTATATTCATTCAAAGACATTGGTTATATTCATTTTTAAGGGAAACAGAAGCATGATAATAAAAACTCAAATAAAGTTGTTAAACAGAAAAACAATTTTCAAAAATCAGGTCTGTGTAATAAAAGTGAAAAATGCCCAATATACCAACATTATGGCAAAAATAATGATAATATAATATTTGTTTTTAGTGTATTAAATGCACTTTAGTACACGGTATACACCGTAATTAATAAGAACAGAATATGTTTCTAGCAGAATTAAGCCAACAGAAAACTTTATTTAGTATGATCGGTTTTACCCGTACTAGTGGTCGATATTACCCGTACAATATAAGGTAGTGCAACTTTAACAAGCTGTTCTTCTTTCTTGATTAATAAAATAACAACTCAAGGTATTTAAATTCTGTTAAATGCGTTTGTTACCTAAGATGTCAAGTTACAGTGAATTTCATTTATAACGACTTCGGTTGTAACGACCTTTTGGTTATAGCGACGTAATATTTAAGTCCCTTAAATTTAAAGTACAATTTTGTAGGAAAATAATCTGGCTATAACTACTTCGGATATAACGACGATTTCGGGTATAGCGACTAGTTTTATTGAACCATTTGTTACAAATTCCTAGAAATCCCATCCGGATATTGCGACCGAGTCAACACACAAAGACCAAGTCAACAAACAAACAGACAAAGGTTTGGGAAACCTTCGTTAACATTGACAATCAAGTTATCACCACTAGTAACCTAACTGATAATGAAATTATTGAAAGCGTGGTTCCATCATTAACACTAGACGAGGACGATGAAGAAGAGGAAGAAGATTGCAATGTGGATGAGATTCCTACAACTAAGGATGCGTTGTGCGCTGTAACAATACTTAAGAGATATTGTTTATTTGGTGAAGAGCAAGACAATATAGACATCGAAAGAGTTATGAAAATGGAACACACCTTACATCGTATGTTAGCACAGAAATCTAAACTAAAACAATGTAATATTACAGATTTTTTAAAAATACCCATGTGTAAAATGCGTATAGTATTATTAAGTAGACATTAGGTGATATAAGTGAAATGTGCGGCCTTATTGTCTGGCAATAAATTTTTTTTTCCATACTTATTTTCTTTCTTTTTTTCTACCTATGTATATAGCGACGGAATTATAGTGATCCCTTCATCGTCGTTATAACCGAAATCCACTGTATTTATTTTTGTACTTTTTCAATAAAAATATTTTAAAACCAGCCTATACTAGAACATTTTTCTTAAATGGTCGGTATTCGACTACTTTCCCCTATATATATATATATATATATATATATATATATATATATATATATATATATATATGTATATATATATATATATATATATATATATATATATATATATATATATATATATATATATATATGTTTTTATCATTACAATAACTTTTCAAGAACGCGTTATCACCAACTAAATATATATATATATATATATATATATATATATAAATATATATATATATATAAATATATATATATATATATATATATATACATATATACAGTGTCATTCACGAAGGTGGCAACATATGGAAAACTTTTCTATACTAAGTTTCTCAGAAAATTTTATTCTTACTAAAAGTTGGTGCATGTTCTTAAATTAAAAATGCACCCATTAAAATTTGAACAAACTCATGACACTGTATATATGTATATACATATATATATATTATATATATATATATATATATATATATATATATATATATATATGTATATATATATATATATATATATATATATATATATATATATATATATATATATATATATGTTTTTATCATTACAATAACTTTTCAAGAACGCGTTATCACCAACTAAATATATATATATATATATATATATATATATATATATATATATATATATATATATATATATATATATATAAATATATATATATATATATATATATATATAAATATATATATATATATATATATATATATATATATATATATATATATATATATATATATATATACATATATACAGTGTCATTCACGAAGGTGGCAACATATGGAAAACTTTTCTATACTAAGTTTCTCAGAAAATTTTATTCTTACTAAAAGTTGGTGCATGTTCTTAAATTAAAAATGCACCCATTAAAATTTGAACAAACTCTATTGTATACAGGGTGGACTTAAGAATGTGAAATTGGCGTAAGAGTCAAGTACCCTAATTATTGAAACTTAACAAAAATTTTACTGGGAAAAGTTGTTTAGAATTAAAAAAAAATGTAAAATACAGAATCATAGCCAACTACAACTAATAAAAAATTTTCCTATATTCTTCCGTTTTTTCCGTATCACCCAGTACATTATGAAAGCGGACGTACTTAGACGGCTACTATTTATATATTACTGCAAGACTACACTCTTAATTTTTAAGTTCAACTATCTACTAACTTGAAATTTAAGTTTATTAATATTATAATCAAAATACACAATTAATCTGTTGCCATCACAAAAGTCATAAGTACTGAAATAAAATATACCAATATTTTAGTACTATTTGATGTAAACATTAAATAATTAATTGTTTTTAAACTATTCACATTAACTAATTATTTAACTTTTACATCGACTAGTACTAAAATATTGGTATATTTTATTTCAGTACTTATGACTTTTTTAATTTAAGAACATGCACCAACTTTTAGTAAGAATAAAATTTTCTGAGAAACTTAGTATAGAAAAGTTTTCCATATGTTGCCACCTTCGTGAGTGACACTATATATATATATATATATATATATATATATATATATATATATATATATATATATACTATATATATATATATACTAAATATATATATACTATATATATATATATATATATATATATATATATATATATATATATATACTTTTTTAATTTAAGAACATGCACCAACTTTTAGTAAGAATAAAATTTTCTGAGAAACTTAGTATAGAAAAGTTTTCCATATGTTGCCACCTTCGTGAGTGACACTATATATATATATATATATATATATATATATATATATATATATATATATATATATATATATATATATATATATATATATATATATATATATATATATATATATATATAGTGTCACTCACGAAGGTGGCAACATATGGAAAACTTTTCTATACTAAGTTTCTCAGAAAATTTTATTCTTACTAAAAGTTGGTGCATGTTCTTAAATTAAAAAAGTCATAAGTACTGAAATAAAATATACCAATATTTTAGTACTAGTCGATGTAAAAGTTAAATAATTAGTTAATGTGAATAGTTTAAAAACAATTAATTATTTAATGTTTACATCAAATAGTACTAAAATATTGGTATATTTTATTTCAGTACTTATGACTTTTGTGATGGCAACAGATTAATTGTGTATTTTGATTATAATATTAATAAACTTAAATTTCAAGTTAGTAGATAGTTGAACTTAAAAATTAAGAGTGTAGTCTTGCAGTAATATATAAATAGTAGCCGTCTAAGTACGTCCGCTTTCATAATGTACTGGGTGATACGGAAAAAACGGAAGAATATAGGAAAATTTTTTATTAGTTATATATATATATATTTTATATATATATATATATATATATATATATATATATATATATATATATATATATAATATATACAGTCAAACCTGGATAAGGGAGAACTGGGTAAGCGAGAAAACTCTGTAAGTGAGAGCAATTGCCAGGTCCCGTAACTTTACCACTGTAAAACCTCTTTGAGTGAGAAAGAAAAACCTGTGTAAGTGAGACTCTTTTTTCGCTTATGGACCTCTACAACTGAGACTGCTAATTGCCTATACCTCTATAAGCGACAATTAAACGTATTTAACATTTGCTATTTATGACTCATTCTTAAATTTCAAAGAACTTATGCATATTTTATTAGAATTCCCGAATGTGATTATGTTCTTGTTTTCTTATAATTCGACGAACTCATTTTCTATTCAAATATCCAAAATGCTTTCTTTTTTTGTAAGCTTATCTATGTCCAAATATGTATATGTACATTATTCTAATAAGTAGTATTCATATAATACATGCATGTTTCTCAATACATATTGGTTGTATTTTTTCTAGACCTCTATAAGTGAGATAAACCTCTCCCGTACCTCTATAAGCTAGAAACTCGGGTTAGTAAGAAACCTCTATAAGAGAAAAATAGATCGCGGCCCCTTCAACTCTCGCTTATCCAGGTTCAACTGTATATGTTTTTATCATTACAATAACTTTTCAAGAACGTATATATATATATATATATATATATATATATATATATATATATATATATATATATATATATATATTTTTAGTCGGTGATAACGCGTTCTTTGAAAGTTATTGTAATGATAAAAACAATGATGGTGTAAAAACAGTAAAAAAAAATATTTGGAAATCCGGCCAAATTTTGAACCAAAGGTGTTTTTTAACAGAAAAAAATTGATACTAAAAAAAGGGGCCCTTAAAGATTTTTTTAATCCGGCTCTGACCATCGCGCCTTTGTAAAATAATTTCCTGCTTGTAAAAAGACATCTGGGAACCACCTTTTTTAAAACAGCAATAATTTGTTCATTTTGTATAAACTGTAAACATTGCTTACAATGTGTGTCAAAAAATGCTACTAAACACTGAAATGTTTTTTATACGTACAATATTAGTTATGAATAAATTTAATTTTTTGCGAAAAAGAAACTATTAACTAATAACTCATATTATAACTATTAACTATTAACTAATAACTCATTAAAATAGTATATTTTGTAGGAAGCGTTGTAAATTCCACATTACCTAGATGGTCGTGCCTTATGTTGTTACTTCCTGCACTTTATTTATGAGAAATACGAAATTTACAACAAATAATATACATTTGGTATTGATACGAATACAATATATATTAAAATCATGATTAACTTGAACTGTATAAAAAATAGCCTTTGTTCAGAATCTCTGCAATTATTTCATATTGAAATTGACCAACAATGATGATAACTACATTTTTATTTTATTTAACGGATGTTAATCTGATTAAAATATAAAAATATTTGAACGTATTTAAATAATTTACTTGAAATAATTATTTATCATATACTTTGAAACACACTGTAAGGTCCATTATTCACTACCTGACTAACAACATCCTATGTATGTATAGCATTATGTCCACTAAATTACTATCTAACCTAAATGTCCTTAAAATTATTTTTGTATGGCGCCATAGAACACTGGAATCCAACTAATATCAAAAAACTGTAGATCGCTTGGAGTCACTTGTTGGTCAGTCACAGTTTAAGGCATGTAGTCAGTTGGTGTCGGTCACCGAACGCACAATGCATTGTAATGTATTGTTAGACATTGTTACTGGAACTGCACACGTTGCTCTGTCCCATAATAGGTGTTTTGTAGTTGTGTGTGTGAATACGCACACAGAAGCAAACATCAAACCAACACCACTGTAAACAGTGTGTACCCACACAACATAATAATGCAAAGTGGGGAGGATTTTACGTCACCTGACGGCTACAGTTGGAATACTACCTATTATACCTATTCATAAAGTTGCGGAACAGCTGAAAATCTCAGTTAATATTGACTTTATCGAAAAATGACCCGGGAAAAAGTTTCATGAGAAGAAATGAGGAACTAGAAAATGACTTCGAGTTGTCAATGTAGTCAATATTAACTGAGATTTTCAGCTGTTCCGCAACTTTATGAACACCCGGTATATTAGTTTGATCCCTTGTATGGCGCACAGAACATCGAACCTGCCTACTATCTCTATCATGTAATCGGTGGTGTGCAGTTCTGAGCAAGTTAAGCTCGTTCACATATTCACTCGTTCACTGGCAGTGATGATATGTATTGTGTACTAAGTGTTAAAGATATTACTTTTACTTTCATTGTTGTATTGTATTATAAATTTTTTGTAAATTGAATATATTAATTTTAGCTTAAATGTATAAGTTGTTTGTAAATAGTGTAGTTTTTGGGTGTAGATATTAGTGGATGATTTGTAAAAATTAATTTATAAGTTTGTAAATAGTGAATTTTTTATTGAATAGCGCTAAATTTTTGATTTTATTTTATATAAATTTGTGTTCAAGAATATTCAAGGCGTGTTTTCGAGTCCGTGGAAACTGTTTCCAGCATTTATTATTATAATAGCTTGACTTTTTTTTATCAAATTTCATGTGAGCATGATTCGCATAATTAGTTTTAAATAATTTACATTTTTATTATTTAAGTAGTATATATATATATATATATATATATATATATATATATATATATATATATATATATATATATATATATATATATATATATATATATATATATATATATATATATATATATATTTATTATTTAAGTAGTATATATATAATAATATTATAATTATGTACATAGTGTAAATAATAAAAAATATGTAATATCCACACAAGCCGGTTATCTCAAGCCGGTCCACACTGTTATCTCACTTTCGAAAAGTGAGTAATATTCAAGCGAGTGGACTAGACCTAAAGGGGAAACTACGTTAAAAAAATGCGCTTTTGTTATACCTCCTCGGTGGTGTGGAATATAATAAATAAAATTTGAGACATGATCAGTTAAAAAAATCATTACCATAATATAGTATCAATAACTATTTTATAATTATTTTATAGCTAAAAGTTATGAAAAAGTTTTCTCCGATTTTAGCTGGGAGACACTGTGCATATTTATGTTTTGTTTGTAATTAATAGTAACTAGAAGTAAATGTTGATCAAACTGAATTTTGAATTCGAGAATATCATTTTTATCTTGTTACTATTGTTTTAAGCTATTTTCCATGAAAAAGTTCCTGAATTAGTCAAATAGTATGATTATGTCAACACAGTCACCCTCTAATTACTAATCCCTAAACTTAATATTATGAAATTGAGAAAAGGCACGTCAATTAGATTTTTTCACGTAGATTTGAAATCTGTAAACAAAATTTTAATATATTGTATTTTTTACCCTCTTTTCGTTAAGTTAACCCCTAAATTTTAACCCCCAACCACCCCTGTTGATGTAATTTAAACAAGTTGCATATCAATAGATAGCTCTTTAAAAAAGAGCAATATCGCCAATTTAAACTTTTGCTCTATCTTTTACCGTTTTCGAGATATTTGACAAATTAAATTTTTACCCCAATTTTTGAAGGGTGATTCCCCTTCAAACCGTCTTACAGCCGCTAAAAAAAATATGTGTTTCTTATTTTTCGATGTTCTACAACATATCAGAGAATAAACAAAATCGGACGGGTACACCCCCGTGATGTTCCTTGTAAGAATTCAACTTGAGCAGCGATAGGAGACACTGACCACTTTGCCCCATTATAAGCCTGGCCACTTTAGCCCGTTAGACGCCATGTCGGCAAACCACAACTAATTTCAAGAAAGAATTTTCTGATTCATCGATTACTATATTATTTTAAAGGTAATTAGACAGAGTTTTTAGCTAGCCAGATTAAAAAATTGTATTCGTAATTAGTAAAAAAAATAATGAGGATACAACTTAAAACTTACCTTACATCAGCACTCGAAAATTAAGAAAATTCGTTATAATTCATGCAATCTAGTGAACTGATCACTGACGTTTTAATAGAATACTAATGGCTTCTCTACAAGCTAGTATTCAACTTCGCCACAAGATTGGAGTAGTTTCCGGCGAGTAAAGACCAATGGTCACTTGACCTACACTGGCAACTTTACCCCAGTCTCCCCTATTTCTAAAATGGAAATTCACTTAAAAATATAGAAGTTATTTGCAATCAATAATAATGCAATATAATTCATCTTATTTTTTTCTTCCTTGTATATTGTGAATACCACACATATTTCGAAAAAACGCAAATCCCCTATTTTTTGGTGCTCTTTCTATTTATGATGGTAAAAATTTGATACATTGAATCATTCAGGCTGTACAAGAAAATTTACCCTGATTTTCTCCCCTCCAGCCTCTCTTATAAATCGGACCTTGGTGTAACCTATACATATACAGGAGAATTTCTTATGTCAGCACTTCTTCATATTTTTCGTTATCCTAAATTTTGATCGTAAGTAACGGTAGGTCGTAGTCAAAAAATAACGAAATTTTTGAAGGTTTAAGTGAAACAAGTTATGGATATTCCAAACGAGTAGAAGAGCAATGACAGTACGGCGGGACACTACGTATGAGAACACCCTGACCCAAGGTGTGCCCACACTTTTGACGCCATACTATACTTAATGCTATAGTACACTACCGTGTCAAAATTGTGGGTACACCTTGGGCCAGGGTGACCCCATACTTTTGAGGACGGTAGTGTGCCGCCGTATTGTTATAGCTCTTTTATACTTAAACGTATTGCGATTGTTAAAACCTACTTTTCATTATCGAAACTTATCGATACCGAATTACTTATCATATAAATTCATTACAACTGGTTAATTTAGGCTTCATTAGTCCAATTAATTGGATCAGCCATAACACATTTTAAAAAAAAAATAATTTTCGTAACTTTTCGTAATGGAAAACTTATGATCGTATCTCGTGAACAATGCGTCGTAGCGAAAAAATAACGAAATTTTTGAAGGCTTGAGCGAAGCAAGTTGTGGGTATTCCAAACATTTTACGACTAATTAAATATAGTTTTCGCTATCGAGAATTATCAATATCGAATTACTTTTTATAAATTGGTTACAACTGGTTAATTTTAGGCTTTTAATGGAATATTTTAAAAAAATTAATTTTCGTTATCGTTAGTTTTCGTAATCGTAAACTTTTAATGTAGGAACTTGGGTTACACGAATTTACACTGTACAAAAGTTTGCTGTATAGAATTCCTTAGAAAAGTTAAAGAAAAACATGATAAAAGAAACTGTCGTGTAAGAATGTGTGCGCCATCTTACACGCCTTTATACTGCGCCATCTTACACGCCTGCCTATTGTCAACAAAATCATCCTGTGGGAACCATCCACGCGTATTGACACAAACTAAAGTGATCGGAGCTAGTTCGTGACTAACTTTACTAGCCACACGAACATTTGTAACTTTTAACTTGTTTCGACATAAACCGTAGTAACACATTCCAATTCGAGTAAAATAATATCAAATGGTACTAAAAATTTTAAACTTATCTAGAATATTAGGATTATGTCGTAAACTAACCTTTTTTGGTGAGCAATTACAGATACCTGAACACTTCAAAACACGATTAAATTTTGTTACAAATTTCGTTCGTGTTTCGAGAAAACAGGAGTGCCTACTCTTACCGACCATGCCATCTTACACGACCCTACCCTAAGGGTCTGAGTTTTAATAAATTTTGAAATATTTGTAACTGATAATACAGTATCAATATGTTTTTGGGTTTCTAAAGAATATGGTTTGTCAACCCGATCAGCGTAATTAACCCTTTTGAACAAACCATATGGTAAAATTTTTTTTGTCTCAAAATGCAGTGGCGTAGCGAGAGGGGTGCAAGGGGTACTATTATGACCCGGGCGCCACTTTCAGAGGGGCGCCAAAAGCTTATAGGAGGAGCGTCAAAAGCTAATAGGAGAGGTGCTATTACTTTTAATTTTTTTTTTTGCGTTTGTCATTGGAATTTCGCTACGTGAAAGCGTAGGGAAATTACGAAATTACTTGCCCAGGTTATGACTTCAAATATATAGACACACAAACAAATCTCTGGCGAGCAAGAAAAAAAAAGGTCGTTAAGGCAACTTTTAAGGAAAAATTTAAAATACAAATTTACGAGAAAAAATGGTTTCCAAAATTTTAAATACACCATTTCACTACCTAAAATTTTTAAAATTTTAGAAGTTAAGAGAGGGCGCAAATAAAGTGTCACGCACCGGGCGCCAGTTATGGTCGCTACGCCTCTGTCAAAATGCCGGACTTTTTACTGCCAAGTGATTAGTACAATAGATAAGGCTACAAAAAAACAAAAAGGAAAAAATCAAAGATCCCAACATTAAAAAAGTGAACCCTAGGAATTTACAAAAAATAAATTATAGTAAACTATGTTGATAAAATTGAACATTATTTAGAATTATACCGTATTGTCACAGATGGCGGCACCTGTACCAGTGAATATATATATATGACAGCATTTTGAGCCGCCATATTGCAGGACGAGTTAACTCGTCTTAATCATTTAAAGTGTTAAAAAAGTAGAATGATTTAAATAAACAAAAAAATATCTTTTTTATGTCTGTAAATGGACTTAAGCCACATTCATAAGTAATGAAATTACGTTTTCAATTCTTAAAAAAGCCCAAGTCCATGAAAAAATTAATTTATCTTGAAATAAAAACAAATGTATGATGCACTTTTATGTTATAAAATTAAAAAATGTTCAGCCTTTATTCTCTATCAAAAAAATTGTTACATTGAAAGTTTTACAACTGGTTATTTATTCTTCTCTAGTTTGTGTATGCGAAATAGCTTCAAAACAATTATGGTGTTCAGGTGGTATATAACGTAATAAATTCTTTAAATTGTTGTATTTTAGGATTGTGATTGACTTCATTTTTTCGTACAGTGGTGTTAAGAAGTCAGTTATATAGAGTTAAGAGCTAAAAAAATACACATTTTCAATAATTTTTCCTAGAAAAACCTTATATGCAATCGATCTGAAACATTTTACGCATTATCAAGCATTCCTTTAAGTACATAAAAAATTATATTTTCCTTTTTGCCGATGCATTTATTTTACTTTTGACAATGCATTTTATACATAGATAGTGTGAAAGTTTGTTTGCACACATATTCTTCATATTCATTTGAAACTCTTAGAATGGGGCTTAAGTCGCTTTCAAAAAAAAAAAAAAAAAAATTTTATCATTTCATTAATCAGCAAGCTTACGTTTTACAAAATTTTGGTGATCTTAAATATATTAGTTATGGTTTACTGCAAAATGAGAAACTTGATCCACTTTCAAAATAAACGCCTCATGTAATTAATTGTTTACATAATTAGATATAATTGTTTATACATATATGATGTAAGTTTATGTTGAACGGACAGTAACATCATTGGACGAATTCTTCTTTCTGTGGTCATTTTTGTATGTGCAATTGTAAACAAAATATAATTGTTATAAATATTAATTATTTTTTTAATTAAAACAAAAAAAAGAAAGAAGCAAAATGAAATTAGAATTTGATTGTGTTATGAACTGTCAGACGAAAGTAATCAATCATTAAAATAAATATATAAATATATTATTAATTCTGTTCTAATATATTTTTATAAAATAATTAAGCAAAACAAAAAATAACATTAATGACACAATAATAACATATTTTCTTGAGAAACAGAAAAACGACCTTCTAAAATAAACTTTAGTTGCAACATAAAAATGATTTTAAATTCGGAGATCAGATGAAACGATTATTATTTGAACCGCAAGCGTGCTCATTCACATTTTGCGTTATATATTTAATCGCTTTTCAAGTAATTACTAGTTCTTGTTTTTATTTTGCCGTCATGTCAGTCTGATGTCTGTCTAGTCTAGACTGTCAATCAAATAGACAATAATGTTCAGTTGAATGCATAAAAACGAGATGTTGTTTGCATTTTTTGGGTACCATAGTTGAAAATCTTGCAACTTTTATAATTTCGTCATATTCATCCGTCTGTCATATTCTCATTATTTCTACATTTTTAGACCGATATGAAGAAGAAAGTTTGCATGCTCAAGTTATAAAAGATCTCAATTAAGGCATTACATCACTTCTGGAGAAAAAATTTCTTCTTTTTTTATTGGCTTAAATGATGTATTAACTCCTGTAAAATAATATTCAAATTATAACTGGAAAAATTTTAAAAATCATTTGAGACTATTTCTGAAACGATTCCAAGCGGTTGGAAACGTTTAAAAAACGCCACCTCGCTGCGTATAGCATTTTGGAATCTCTCAGCCTGGTCAATAACTTTTTTTCATTACTTAATTCCATTAGGTACCTTACTTCGTTACTTTTGCCATATTTCCATAAATAATTCAACAATGTGTGAGATCAATTTTAAAAGAGAATGTTTCATTCATTTTATAGGTATTCATACATATTGATGTATGTAATTTAAATAATTTAAAAATTTAGCGAGATGAGCAGATGGTGTAACTAAAAAAAAAAAAAAAAAAAAAAAAAAAAAACAAAGCGTCGTTGTTTTATTAAAATAAATAAACAGATAAAATAACTGTAAAACTGTTGTGTTTTCGTCTATTTCGTATTTCGCTAATCCTGACCCTAAATATAAAATTTGTGCCTTGACAAATGGCAGGGTATAAACACAAAAACTATTGTTATTGTCCGTTGGTCTAAAGTTATTTCAAGACTCTGAATTGCGGCACAACTTTTTCAGAGGTTGTAGAAATGAAAAGATGAAGTTCAGTCAACAAATAATTTTTATTAAATAATTTCAGTTATATGTAGGCAACAAATTTTCGAAATAAAAAAAAAATTGAAGTAAAGAAAGTGACCCCACAGTAAATGAAATGCATGGAGGCATGTTTCAGTATTCGAAAACATTTATTAAAAAATCAAGTCAAAATCACTAATGCCCGTATTCACCATTGTCAGTTAAATATTTATTCTACAGAATTTATCTTAACCATAGAATATTTAAACAAATTGGTAATCACCATTGTCAGATAATTTTATCAATAGAATAAAACAAGAGAATAACTATTCGCTCGATTTTGAACAGATAAATCTTTTAACAGTAGAATAATTTGACAGATTATACCTAAATAAATATTTGTTGCATTTAAAAAAGATATTATTATTGGTTTTTGGTGATTTTAGTTATATTTATTTAGAATTAGCTTAAATAAAATGTTGAATAATAGGTAAGCTAAAAAAAATAAGAATTTGGATATGTCTTATGTCGATTTTTCTGAAGTTACAAAATTTCTTTCTATTTATTTAGAATTCTTCCCTCATCATCAGAATCTAGTTCATCATCTTCATCTGATGACGAGAATCAACAACAGCGCCCAAAAATTTACTTGGAGAGGATACATCCATTCGAAAAATACGATGCAGTCAGCTTCAAAATGAGATATCGGTTTTCGAAGGAAGGTGTTCAAGCCATTCTTGAACTATTAGGAGACGATTTGGAACCAATAAATGACAGAACTAAGCCAGTGTCGGCAATTAATCAACTTTTAGTAGCTTTACGATTTTACGCAACTGAAACCTTCCAAATGTGTATATAGGCGATATATTTAATATAAGTCAGCCTACAGTTAGCCGAATTGTGCATAAAATATCACATCGTATCGCCTTATTTCGGCCCCAGTTTGTGTCAATGCCAGCCGATAGAAATAGCCGAAACAAAATTGTTAATAAATTTTATAATATTGCGGGATTTCCCGGTGTATTGGGCGCTATAGTGTTGTAAAATGTAAATGGCAACACTATATTTTTTTTTTTTTACTTCAAATATTATCGAGTGCTTGTGAGACACTACTACGTATGACAAACTTTTGTTTGCATTTCAACACACGCAGTATTGATATGTTCACTAATCGTTCAGCTAAACTGAAACTTTAAGCACTCGATTTCTTTGGTATAGTATGACCAAAAACCACATGTAAATTAAAAATCACAAAGTGATTGAAAAAATTATCCGGATCGGCCGGGAATACTAATACACATAGGTGATTGAATGGGTGTCGGGCTTGGCCGCTTACCGAGCATGGGATCGTTGGTGTAGAGGTTAGCACGTCTGGCTAGTTACCAGAAGATCCTGGGTTCGATACCCGGCCGATCCGGATAATTTTTCCAATCACTTTGTGATTTTTAATTCACATGTGGTTTTTGGTCATACTATACCAAAGAAATCGAGTGCTTAAAGTTTCAGTTTAGCTGAACGATTGGTGAACATATCAATACTGCGTGTGTTGAAATGCAAACAAAAGTTTGTCATACGTAGTAGTGTCTCACAAGCACTCGATAATATTTGAAGTTAAAATTGTAACTGTTTCTCGAATCAGAGAGAGTACTAATACACATAGGTGATTGAATGGGTGTCCGGCTTGGCCGCTTACCGAGCATGGGATCGTTGGTGTAGAGGTTAGCACGTCTGGCTAGTTACCAGAAGTTCCTGGGTTCGATTCCCGGCCGATCCGGATAACTTTTTCAATCACTTTGTGATTTTTAATTTAACTATATTTTTTATTTATTGTCATAGAATCCTTAGACAATTTAAAACTAATAATAATTGAAAATATATTTTATAATACAAGAAGGTGATGCAAATTAAAACAGTTGAAACTGTTGAATAAAAAGTTGAACATATAATATGTAAAAAGAAAAATGTATGCACTAATTTATTTGAAATAAAATACCAAATTTATTTTTTAAAACCCTTTTAATGAAATTTTAACAACTGGTTATGGGCCCAGTTTACGTTAAAAAGGAGTAGTGGGATTAGTGCAGTTCCTAAAAAAATATTTGTTGCGGTCAAGCAAATAATTTGTGGTCAAGCAAATAATAAGACACATACAGTGTGGTTGCGGTCAAGCAAATAATAAAACAAATACATTGTGGTTGCGATTAAGCAATAATACCAATAATACAGTTGCGGTTAAGCAAATAATAACGAAAAATGGAAGTGGAAAATATAATAGGAAATATGTCAACGATAAAATTAGAAGGTGCTAGAAATTGGGCAACATGGAAATTTCAAATAAAAGTTTTATTAAAAGCGATCAATGCATTTTGTGTGGTGGATGGGACGACACCATGTCCAGCCAAGGACGACAAAAATTTTGATGGATGGATGCGTCTAGATGCAAAAGCACAAGGAATAATTGTGACTAGACTAGCAAACAACGTAATGCTGCAGGTTACTAATTGTGAATCAGCCAAACAAATGTGGGATAAATTAATAACCATTTATGAACAAAAGTCAGATATGTCATTACATATAATTCAACAGAGGTTTTTTGAAATTAAATATGGTGGTGAAGATATGGCAACTTATTTAGCCAAAATTGAAAATATAGTAAGTCAGATAAAACAAGCAAAGGGTGATATTCAGGAAAATATGGTAATGTCTAAAATTCTATGCTCACTACCAGAGAGTTTCCGTCATTTTGTTTCTGCCTGGGAATCTGTTCCTTTAGAAAAAAGAAATTTATCAGAATTAACATCTAGATTATTGATTGAAGAACAAAGAAATATAACACATGATGAACAAAATAAACAGATAGCATTACAGAGTAAAAGCCAACAAAGAAAATGTTTTAATTGTGGAAAAACTGGCCATTTTAAAAAGGACTGTCGTGCTAAACGTTTTAGTAACAAAGTTAACGGTAAATGTAAAGTGTGTAAAAAATATGGACATACAGAAGAAAAGTGCTGGTTTAAAAATAAGGAATCAAAAAGTGACAATACAGATTCCACAAATAGTGCTAAACGAAACGCATTTATTATGTCAATGTCAATAAGTGCATTAACTTCAAGAGCTGAAGAATTAAATCATTGGTATTTAGATAGTGGTGCGTCCGAGCATATGTGTTTTAATAAAAAACTTTTTACAAGTTATAAGAATTTAATAATTCCAAAAGACATTGTGATTGGCAATGGAACGGTTATAAAAGCTGTGGGTTATGGTAACATAAAATTAGAGGCATATGATGGTAAAAATTGGATACCGTCTACACTGAATAATGTACTTTATGTACCAAACCTTAAAGTTAATTTATTCTCAGTGGGTGTTGCACTGGATAAGAATTATCAGTTGATTTCAACAGCACAAGAATGTAAATTTATGAAAGAAAATAATGTTCACGCAATTGCAAGACGTGAAGGTAAAATGTATGTTATGATATTTAGATATAGTACAGACAATGCATTATCGGCGTCGACAAATCAGTTGTCAGAATGGCATGCAAAATTAGGCCATCAAAATATACAACAGGTGAAAAACATTTTAAAAAGATGCAACATAAATTTTAACAACTCAGATAATAATAAACAAAAAGAAGAAATTGAATACATAGATATTAATATTCTGGATGATGAAAGGGAAATATATGATTATGATATTCAGGACAGTGATGGAGAAAATAACGAAAATAACGAACAAGAACAGGAAATGGCAGAAAACCAAGAACAAGAAGATTATTATGATCAACTTGATAGTTCAATAAATTCATTTTATGAACAAAACGAAATAATTACTGAACAAGGAAATTCATCAGATGAAGATATTCATAAGGGTACAGATGAAGTACAATTAAGTTCAAGTACATATGAAGAATTAGAACAGTTAAATGAAGAACAGGAAGAGACAAATATAGAACAAGAACCAAAAACAAATGAACAAGAACAATTAAATGAAGAAAAGGAACAGACAAACATAGAACAGAAAGAAGCAAATGAAAAACAAGACCAGTTATCAAGTTCGATTCAACTTGAGAAAAGAATATCAAGGAAGCCAAAGTGGATGAATGATTACGAAATTGCGTTGGATAGCAATGAATCTAATTTTTTATCTTTCAGTTGTGAAGAACCAATTTCATATAAAGAAGCTATGAACAGACCAGACAGAATTAAATGGGAAGAGGCTATTCAAAAAGAAATGAGAACATTGGTAGAAAATAACACATGGGAAAAAGTAAAAGTAGTACCCGATGATAATGAAATTATAAGTAGCAAGTGGGTGTTCAAATTGAAGGAGTCACAAGGTAAATGTGTGTATAAAGCTCGATTAGTTGCAAGAGGCTTTGAGCAGACTGGAGGTGACGAAGGGACCTATAGGGTAGACCGAGGCGAATTGGATCACAGGGCGAATCGGATCAAAATAGCAAATAGAAGAAAATTTAAATAACCGCGCTAGACTGAACCCAGCCATAACAACACATAATTCGGTCTCTCCCCACGCATCTATAACTATAATCAGTATTTTGTTACCACTTGTATTTCAGTACCGGTGACGCTCGCCAGTTATGTAGATGTAAGGTTATTGCATTTTTAGTGTCAATTGTAAGATACGCAGTTATTATTGC
This sequence comes from Brachynemurus nebulosus, assembly GCA_035578155.1. NCBI lineage: Eukaryota > Metazoa > Arthropoda > Insecta > Neuroptera > Myrmeleontidae > Brachynemurus > Brachynemurus nebulosus. The sequence goes on from JAPWDM010000001.1 coordinate 101,158,540, forward strand.
TAGTTGTTTTAAAGAAAAAATTTGTTAAATTGTAATTTTTTTTGGATAATATTATTCGGTAAGAGTCTAATTTTAGAAATTCATTTGTTTTTTAATGATATTGTGATAGGTTTTCTAATCAACACATAGTTTCTAACGACCTTTGATATGAGGCGAATATGGATCATGTCTTTCGGGGCGAATTGGATCAGTACTTAAAATGTTTATTACTTATTTATAAATAAGTTTTCATTGTTTTAGATGGTTCGGACATATGTAAAAAAAACTGACCAAGGTCAGTGGGATCAAGAAGATATGAGAAAAGCTGTAGACAAAGTTCTGACTAAAAAACTTACTATACGTAAAGCAGCTGAGACTTACAATGTGCCTTATACCAGTTTGCAAAGAAGAGTGACTTCTAGTAGGGGTGTACTCAGTAGTCGAGGTGGTCAACCAACAATGAACAAGGACACTGAAAAGAAGTTTGCTGATCGATTGTTACATTTATCAATTCGTGGGTTCGGCATAACTCCAAAAGCTGTTCGTAAATACGCTTTTGAATATGTCGAACGTCAAAATATAAAACATAATTTTAATAAAATATCTGGGATGGCCGGAGAAGATTGGTTTCATCGATTCATGAAACGAAACCCACAATTAAGTATCCGAAAGCCAGAAGGGTTGTCAAGAGCACGAATAAATGGTATGAAAAAGGAAAAAATTGCAGATTTTTTTAAAACGTTAGAAAAGGTAATAGATGACAATGACTTGAGAGCAAAACCTGAATGTGTGGATAACGTGGACGAAACTGGAGTTCCACTAAATAACCGCCCTCCTAATATTGTTGCCAAAAAAGGATCAAGGGACGTTGTCAGTATGACGAGTGTAGAACGAGGTGAAAACGTAACTGTTTTAGCCTGTATGAATGCTGCAGGACAGTACATACCACCGTTTGTTCTTTTTAAAGGGGTGCGGAAACGAGATGACTTTATGATAGGTATGCCTTCTGGGACTGAAATTGCGATGACAAAAAAAGGTTGGGTCACTGAAGAAGCATTTAAGCTATGGTTACAACATTTCAATCGATACCGAACTAAAGGAAAAGTCATTTTAATTTTAGACGGGCACGCATCTCATACAAGCTATGCAGTAGTAGATTTGTGTGAGTCTTTAGAAATCGAACTGGTACTGATACCTCCACATACATCACATGCTCTCCAACCACTCGATGTTTCTTTTTTTAAACCCTTGAAAGCCTATTACCATCAGCAAGCCACCTCATGGCAACACTCACACCCGTACAAGGGAATAACAAAAGTCGCTTTTGGTGGACTGTTTAAAAAAGCTTAGAATCAGGCTGCGACAGTTGGAAATGCAACCAAAGGATTTGAAAAAAACTGGAATATTTCCTCTAAATCCCAATGCCATACCAGATCATAAGTTCATTGAGAATACTCAGAATAATATCGATACACCTGAATTTAGCAATGAGCAGCATTTGGACTCGGATCACTCTTTGACCAATGCACAAGTTTACGATGCACAACCATCTACAAGTAAAGAACAGATTCAGGGCACACAACCACCGACATGTTCAAGACGGTTCGAAAACGAACGACATGACAGTATTGATGTTAGAAACACTATAAAAGAAATTCTTCCCTCTCCATTAAAGAATCCAACTATAACCAAAAAACCTCGTAAACTGACAAAACCGACTTCGCATTTGACATCGCCACAAAGTAAGATCAATCTCCTTAAAAAAGAAACAAAGAAAAAAGATGACACTAGAAGGAAAAAATCCGAAGTTAAGGAAAAAGCTAAAGGTAAACAGAATGTGAAAGTTAAGGAAAGGAATAAAGCTACACCAGGTATAAAAGTGAAGGGCAGAGCTCCGTCAAGAAACTGGCATTGTATTTTTTGTTCAGAAAAATTTGTGCACCCGCCAACAGAAGACTGGATTCAGTGTAGTGAATGTGAAGAATGGTGCCACGAAAACTGCGCTGGTAGAAAAGGTAACAAAGGATCATATACCTGTGATTTATGTGCCAATAACAGATTTATGTGATGTCTGATCTCATAATTAAGATGTTATTTAACTTTATGTATGATAATTGGTAAATGTTAGATCCGATTAGCCCCAAGATTTGGGGTGAATCGGATAATTTCCGGTGTTCAGTTTTTTGTTTATCGAAAAGAAAATTTAAGTAATTTATAATTTTAAGTTTATACAACATAAAGTAGAATAAATACTGATTATGATTAAATTAATAAATATAATTTTTCTTTGATAAAAGTTGTATTTTTTTAACCTCAAAGTCAAATTGATCCGATTCGCCTCGGTCTGCCCTACACCTGTTGCTAAATTGACCACTTTTTGAACCTTAATGGCAGTTGCAACTCAAAAGAAGTTACCTGTTCATCAAATGGACGTCACTTGAGCTTTTTTGTATGGCGAATTGAAAGAAAAAGTATATATGAAATTACCTGATGGAAAGGTATGTAAACTCAAAAAGTCCATTTATGGGTTAAAAAAGTCTCCAAGGTACTGGAATAATAAATTTAATGAGTTTATGTTAAAAGAAGGTTTTATAAAGTCAAAATCAGATCCTTGCTTATATGTAAAAAGACAAAGAAATAGTGTTATTTATTTATTGATATATGTTGATGATTTATTATTTTTTGGAAGTGATAAGAAAGAATTAGAATTGTTTAAGAACAAATTATGTCAAAATTTTAAGATGAAGGACTTAGGTTTAGCTTCTAATTTCCTAGGTATAAATATTGAACAAAACTTAGATTCATATGTAACAATAATAAATCAAAGAAAGTATCTTGAGAAATTGTTGGATACTTATCAAATGTCGGATTGCAAATCTGTATGTACGCCCTTAGAACAAAATTTTAACTTTGAATTGTTGTTGAAAAATGAACCAGAAAACGAATATATAGAAAAGAAATGTAGAAGTTTATTAGGAAGTTTGTTATATGCTTGTGTAACAAGACCTGATTTATCTGTAGCTGTAAGTTTCCTAAGTAGATATTTACATTGTGCTAGTATGAGTTTAAAAAGAATTCTAAGATACATAAAAGGTACCATTGGTATGTCATTAATTTATAAGTATAGCAACATATGTAATTTATGTAATCTGAAAGGATACTGTGACGCTGATTGGGGTGGTGATATTAAAGATAGAAAATCAACTTCGGGTTATATTTTCTATGTATTTGATTCTCCTATATCTTGGAATACCAAGAAGCAATCGAGTGTTGCACTATCCTCTTGTGAAGCTGAATATATAGCATTAAGTCAAGCTATTGTAGAAGCTTGTTGGTTAAAAAATCTCCTCCATGATTTTGGTTATGAAATGTCCATAGAGTTATTAGAAGATAATCAAAGTATAATTAAAATTGCTGAAGATAACAGCAGTAATAAGAGATTAAAACAAATTGATATTAGGCATCATTTTATCATGGAGAAGATTTCAGGTGGTTTGGTGAAGCTCAATTATATTAGAACGGATTGTAATGTTGCAGATTTGTTCACCAAAACACTTGGTGTTAATAAATTTGTAAAACTGCGAGATAATATTTTAAAAATTAATAAGATATAAAAGATTAAGGGGGTCAAATTTTGACATAAAAAAAAAAAAATATAATCTCAAAAATAAAAGAAATAAAAAATGTGTTGAGGGGGTGTGTTGTAAAATGTAAATGGCAACACTATATTTTTTATCTATTGTCATAGAATTCTTAGACAATTTAAAAATAATAATAATTGAAAATATATTTTATAATACAAGAAGGTGATGCAAATTAAAACAGTTGAAATTGTTGAATAAAAAGTTGAACATATAATATGTAAAAAGAAAAATGTATGCACTAATTTATTTGAAATAAAATATCAAATTTATTTTTTAAAACCCTTTTAATGAAATTTTAACAACTTATAGATTGTACACATATACCAATTGCATCTCCTGGTGGTGAATATGGCGAAATCTATAGAAACAGAAAAGGATGGTTTTCTATTAATGTACAGATGGTGTGTGATGCCAGCTTAAAATTTTTAGATATTGTAGCAAGGTGGCCGGGTTCCGTCCATGACGCAACTATTTTTAATGACTCGTTATTACGAGCCCAAATGGAAAATAATGAGTTCGAGAATTGTTATTTACTTGGAGATAGTGGGTATGGATGTAAGAAATATTTATTGACTCCATTACTACAAGTAAATAATAACAATGAAAACAATTATAATGAATCTCATAAAAAAATAAGAAATGTAATTGAGCGAGCATTTGGAATGCTCAAACGTAGGTTCCCGTGTCTTGCCACGAAATTACGGGTAAATTTAAATAAAATTCCGGCAATAATTATTGTAGCCTGTGTAGTTCTTCATAATATTGGGTTAGAACTGAATGAAGATGAACCCCCAGCAGATCCTAATATCGAAATACCCATATTAGAAGATCCTGAAGGAATTATTGAAAATTGTGGCAGAGAAAATAATGCCGTTAGAAATGCCATTATTAGGGAGGTTTTTGGGTAGCTTTTTAGAAATATGTATATTAAAACTCAAAAAGTACATTTTTATATAATATTTATTTTTTAGAATTTTTATAAAAATAATGTAATTTATTAATATCTAATTGTAAGTACATATAAAATATAAAATTAATCAAATTATAAAACTATTTATTTATTTTTTCCTTTAATAGAGCTAATTGTTCTCTTTCTTTAATAATTTCTAAAATTTCCATTTCTTTTTTGTGTTTTTCTAATTTTAATTTTTCAGTATAATATCGATAATATCTCTCCTTTTCACTTTTCTGTCTTTCCATACTAATTTTTTTATGTTGCATCTTACGGGTTGTCTTTTCTTTAAATAATTTTGGTGACAATGTTGTGGTACTGAAAGATTCAGTGTGTGCTGACAATGTATTCACGTGTAATGATGATGCTGCTCTAGATGCAAGCAATTCAGTATTTAGATATAGTACAGACAATGCATTATCGGCGTCGACAAATCAGTTGTCAGAATGGCATGCAAAATTAGGCCATCAAAATATACAACAGGTGAAAAACATTTTAAAAAGATGCAACATAAATTTTAACAACTCAGATAATAATAAACAAAAAGAAGAAATTGAATACATAGATATTAATATTCTGGATGATGAAAGGGAAATATATGATTATGATATTCAGGACAGTGATGGAGAAAATAACGAAAATAACGAACAAGAACAGGAAATGGCAGAAAACCAAGAACAAGAAGATTATTATGATCAACTTGATAGTTCAATAAATTCATTTTATGAACAAAACGAAATAATTACTGAACAAGGAAATTCATCAGATGAAGATATTCATAAGGGTACAGATGAAGTACAATTAAGTTCAAGTACATATGAAGAATTAGAACAGTTAAATGAAGAACAGGAAGAGACAAATATAGAACAAGAACCAAAAACAAATGAACAAGAACAATTAAATGAAGAAAAGGAACAGACAAACATAGAACAGAAAGAAGCAAATGAAAAACAAGACCAGTTATCAAGTTCGATTCAACTTGAGAAAAGAATATCAAGGAAGCCAAAGTGGATGAATGATTACGAAATTGCGTTGGATAGCAATGAATCTAATTTTTTATCTTTCAGTTGTGAAGAACCAATTTCATATAAAGAAGCTATGAACAGACCAGACAGAATTAAATGGGAAGAGGCTATTCAAAAAGAAATGAGAACATTGGTAGAAAATAACACATGGGAAAAAGTAAAAGTAGTACCCGATGATAATGAAATTATAAGTAGCAAGTGGGTGTTCAAATTGAAGGAGTCACAAGGTAAATGTGTGTATAAAGCTCGATTAGTTGCAAGAGGCTTTGAGCAGACTGGAGGTGACGAAGGGACCTATAGGGTAGACCGAGGCGAATTGGATCACAGGGCGAATCGGATCAAAATAGCAAATAGAAGAAAATTTAAATAACCGCGCTAGACTGAACCCAGCCATAACAACACATAATTCGGTCTCTCCCCACGCATCTATAACTATAATCAGTATTTTGTTACCACTTGTATTTCAGTACCGGTGACGCTCGCCAGTTATGTAGATGTAAGGTTATTGCATTTTTAGTGTCAATTGTAAGATACGCAGTTATTATTGCTAGTTGTTTTAAAGAAAAAATTTGTTAAATTGTAATTTTTTTTGGATAATATTATTCGGTAAGAGTCTAATTTTAGAAATTCATTTGTTTTTTAATGATATTGTGATAGGTTTTCTAATCAACACATAGTTTCTAACGACCTTTGATATGAGGCGAATATGGATCATGTCTTTCGGGGCGAATTGGATCAGTACTTAAAATGTTTATTACTTATTTATAAATAAGTTTTCATTGTTTTAGATGGTTCGGACATATGTAAAAAAAACTGACCAAGGTCAGTGGGATCAAGAAGATATGAGAAAAGCTGTAGACAAAGTTCTGACTAAAAAACTTACTATACGTAAAGCAGCTGAGACTTACAATGTGCCTTATACCAGTTTGCAAAGAAGAGTGACTTCTAGTAGGGGTGTACTCAGTAGTCGAGGTGGTCAACCAACAATGAACAAGGACACTGAAAAGAAGTTTGCTGATCGATTGTTACATTTATCAATTCGTGGGTTCGGCATAACTCCAAAAGCTGTTCGTAAATACGCTTTTGAATATGTCGAACGTCAAAATATAAAACATAATTTTAATAAAATATCTGGGATGGCCGGAGAAGATTGGTTTCATCGATTCATGAAACGAAACCCACAATTAAGTATCCGAAAGCCAGAAGGGTTGTCAAGAGCACGAATAAATGGTATGAAAAAGGAAAAAATTGCAGATTTTTTTAAAACGTTAGAAAAGGTAATAGATGACAATGACTTGAGAGCAAAACCTGAATGTGTGGATAACGTGGACGAAACTGGAGTTCCACTAAATAACCGCCCTCCTAATATTGTTGCCAAAAAAGGATCAAGGGACGTTGTCAGTATGACGAGTGTAGAACGAGGTGAAAACGTAACTGTTTTAGCCTGTATGAATGCTGCAGGACAGTACATACCACCGTTTGTTCTTTTTAAAGGGGTGCGGAAACGAGATGACTTTATGATAGGTATGCCTTCTGGGACTGAAATTGCGATGACAAAAAAAGGTTGGGTCACTGAAGAAGCATTTAAGCTATGGTTACAACATTTCAATCGATACCGAACTAAAGGAAAAGTCATTTTAATTTTAGACGGGCACGCATCTCATACAAGCTATGCAGTAGTAGATTTGTGTGAGTCTTTAGAAATCGAACTGGTACTGATACCTCCACATACATCACATGCTCTCCAACCACTCGATGTTTCTTTTTTTAAACCCTTGAAAGCCTATTACCATCAGCAAGCCACCTCATGGCAACACTCACACCCGTACAAGGGAATAACAAAAGTCGCTTTTGGTGGACTGTTTAAAAAAGCTTAGAATCAGGCTGCGACAGTTGGAAATGCAACCAAAGGATTTGAAAAAAACTGGAATATTTCCTCTAAATCCCAATGCCATACCAGATCATAAGTTCATTGAGAATACTCAGAATAATATCGATACACCTGAATTTAGCAATGAGCAGCATTTGGACTCGGATCACTCTTTGACCAATGCACAAGTTTACGATGCACAACCATCTACAAGTAAAGAACAGATTCAGGGCACACAACCACCGACATGTTCAAGACGGTTCGAAAACGAACGACATGACAGTATTGATGTTAGAAACACTATAAAAGAAATTCTTCCCTCTCCATTAAAGAATCCAACTATAACCAAAAAACCTCGTAAACTGACAAAACCGACTTCGCATTTGACATCGCCACAAAGTAAGATCAATCTCCTTAAAAAAGAAACAAAGAAAAAAGATGACACTAGAAGGAAAAAATCCGAAGTTAAGGAAAAAGCTAAAGGTAAACAGAATGTGAAAGTTAAGGAAAGGAATAAAGCTACACCAGGTATAAAAGTGAAGGGCAGAGCTCCGTCAAGAAACTGGCATTGTATTTTTTGTTCAGAAAAATTTGTGCACCCGCCAACAGAAGACTGGATTCAGTGTAGTGAATGTGAAGAATGGTGCCACGAAAACTGCGCTGGTAGAAAAGGTAACAAAGGATCATATACCTGTGATTTATGTGCCAATAACAGATTTATGTGATGTCTGATCTCATAATTAAGATGTTATTTAACTTTATGTATGATAATTGGTAAATGTTAGATCCGATTAGCCCCAAGATTTGGGGTGAATCGGATAATTTCCGGTGTTCAGTTTTTTGTTTATCGAAAAGAAAATTTAAGTAATTTATAATTTTAAGTTTATACAACATAAAGTAGAATAAATACTGATTATGATTAAATTAATAAATATAATTTTTCTTTGATAAAAGTTGTATTTTTTTAACCTCAAAGTCAAATTGATCCGATTCGCCTCGGTCTGCCCTACACCTGTTGCTAAATTGACCACTTTTTGAACCTTAATGGCAGTTGCAACTCAAAAGAAGTTACCTGTTCATCAAATGGACGTCACTTGAGCTTTTTTGTATGGCGAATTGAAAGAAAAAGTATATATGAAATTACCTGATGGAAAGGTATGTAAACTCAAAAAGTCCATTTATGGGTTAAAAAAGTCTCCAAGGTACTGGAATAATAAATTTAATGAGTTTATGTTAAAAGAAGGTTTTATAAAGTCAAAATCAGATCCTTGCTTATATGTAAAAAGACAAAGAAATAGTGTTATTTATTTATTGATATATGTTGATGATTTATTATTTTTTGGAAGTGATAAGAAAGAATTAGAATTGTTTAAGAACAAATTATGTCAAAATTTTAAGATGAAGGACTTAGGTTTAGCTTCTAATTTCCTAGGTATAAATATTGAACAAAACTTAGATTCATATGTAACAATAATAAATCAAAGAAAGTATCTTGAGAAATTGTTGGATACTTATCAAATGTCGGATTGCAAATCTGTATGTACGCCCTTAGAACAAAATTTTAACTTTGAATTGTTGTTGAAAAATGAACCAGAAAACGAATATATAGAAAAGAAATGTAGAAGTTTATTAGGAAGTTTGTTATATGCTTGTGTAACAAGACCTGATTTATCTGTAGCTGTAAGTTTCCTAAGTAGATATTTACATTGTGCTAGTATGAGTTTAAAAAGAATTCTAAGATACATAAAAGGTACCATTGGTATGTCATTAATTTATAAGTATAGCAACATATGTAATTTATGTAATCTGAAAGGATACTGTGACGCTGATTGGGGTGGTGATATTAAAGATAGAAAATCAACTTCGGGTTATATTTTCTATGTATTTGATTCTCCTATATCTTGGAATACCAAGAAGCAATCGAGTGTTGCACTATCCTCTTGTGAAGCTGAATATATAGCATTAAGTCAAGCTATTGTAGAAGCTTGTTGGTTAAAAAATCTCCTCCATGATTTTGGTTATGAAATGTCCATAGAGTTATTAGAAGATAATCAAAGTATAATTAAAATTGCTGAAGATAACAGCAGTAATAAGAGATTAAAACAAATTGATATTAGGCATCATTTTATCATGGAGAAGATTTCAGGTGGTTTGGTGAAGCTCAATTATATTAGAACGGATTGTAATGTTGCAGATTTGTTCACCAAAACACTTGGTGTTAATAAATTTGTAAAACTGCGAGATAATATTTTAAAAATTAATAAGATATAAAAGATTAAGGGGGTCAAATTTTGACATAAAAAAAAAAAAATATAATCTCAAAAATAAAAGAAATAAAAAATGTGTTGAGGGGGTGTGTTGTAAAATGTAAATGGCAACACTATATTTTTTATCTATTGTCATAGAATTCTTAGACAATTTAAAAATAATAATAATTGAAAATATATTTTATAATACAAGAAGGTGATGCAAATTAAAACAGTTGAAATTGTTGAATAAAAAGTTGAACATATAATATGTAAAAAGAAAAATGTATGCACTAATTTATTTGAAATAAAATATCAAATTTATTTTTTAAAACCCTTTTAATGAAATTTTAACAACTTATAGATTGTACACATATACCAATTGCATCTCCTGGTGGTGAATATGGCGAAATCTATAGAAACAGAAAAGGATGGTTTTCTATTAATGTACAGATGGTGTGTGATGCCAGCTTAAAATTTTTAGATATTGTAGCAAGGTGGCCGGGTTCCGTCCATGACGCAACTATTTTTAATGACTCGTTATTACGAGCCCAAATGGAAAATAATGAGTTCGAGAATTGTTATTTACTTGGAGATAGTGGGTATGGATGTAAGAAATATTTATTGACTCCATTACTACAAGTAAATAATAACAATGAAAACAATTATAATGAATCTCATAAAAAAATAAGAAATGTAATTGAGCGAGCATTTGGAATGCTCAAACGTAGGTTCCCGTGTCTTGCCACGAAATTACGGGTAAATTTAAATAAAATTCCGGCAATAATTATTGTAGCCTGTGTAGTTCTTCATAATATTGGGTTAGAACTGAATGAAGATGAACCCCCAGCAGATCCTAATATCGAAATACCCATATTAGAAGATCCTGAAGGAATTATTGAAAATTGTGGCAGAGAAAATAATGCCGTTAGAAATGCCATTATTAGGGAGGTTTTTGGGTAGCTTTTTAGAAATATGTATATTAAAACTCAAAAAGTACATTTTTATATAATATTTATTTTTTAGAATTTTTATAAAAATAATGTAATTTATTAATATCTAATTGTAAGTACATATAAAATATAAAATTAATCAAATTATAAAACTATTTATTTATTTTTTCCTTTAATAGAGCTAATTGTTCTCTTTCTTTAATAATTTCTAAAATTTCCATTTCTTTTTTGTGTTTTTCTAATTTTAATTTTTCAGTATAATATCGATAATATCTCTCCTTTTCACTTTTCTGTCTTTCCATACTAATTTTTTTATGTTGCATCTTACGGGTTGTCTTTTCTTTAAATAATTTTGGTGACAATGTTGTGGTACTGAAAGATTCAGTGTGTGCTGACAATGTATTCACGTGTAATGATGATGCTGCTCTAGATGCAAGCAATTCAGTATCGGATGATGACGATGTTGGAACGGGAATTTCAGTGTGTGGTAATGGTGATGTCGTAACGGAATCATCTATTCGTGTTGGTGATACAAGTGGAGATTTCATAGGTAATGGAGATAATGATGTGATTGGAGTAATATTAGAATTATATTCCATTTGTTCTGAATCATAAATATTATTTAGACTGGATAGTTGAGGACCCAGTACTGCCAACAATCTAGTATCCATATCTGTTAAAATTTTTTTTTCGGGCCCCCCTCCAGTTAAGTAGGTTTCGACCTAAAAATAAATTAAATTATTAGTTTCTAATTTTGCTTCCATTTTAAGTAAAATTAAAATGCAAAAATATATTAAACGTTTATTACCTTTTGGTCTGAATTTCTTTTTTTTGAAGTTTTTTTCATGCTTTCCCACAACTGCTTTAGTTGGGGACCGGTTCGCATGCCAGTTTTAGAAACAGAATTAAATCTTGCATAGGGGGGCCCTACACAAATTAAAAGGTGGCGGGAATATATATATTCCCGCCACCTTTTAATTTGTGTAGGGCCCCCCTATGGAAGTTAAGAGATGAAATTTGGTAAATGGGGCTCATTTTCGAGGCACCTCATACTATCAAAGTGGGGTCAAATTTTGGGAAAATTTTTGATCCGACCCAACCTTTAAGGGGGTGGTGGGGGGCGGTCAAATTTCGAGGCACCTCATACTATCAAAGTCAATAATTATATATATATATATATATATATATATATATATATATATATATATATATATATATATATATATATATATATATATATATCAGACATTTTTTTCTACATATTCGTGTTCTACGGGCCCGAAAACGGATAGCGCCTCTACTCTCGCCTCTCGCCGTTCTTGTCGTATAGACTGTATAAGTCTAATTTTTTCAAGGAAAAATTCGACTAAAAATATATTCGTAATAAGAATAAAATTTAACCTTTGGTTTACTAACTAAAAGATAAGCCAATCTTGGTGAATACCAGCATAAGAGCAATAGTTTAACTCTTTTGATGAACAATTTTTCAAAATCAATTAGGTAGTTCATTTTTATACCCATCTAAAATAGTCTGTTTCCAAAAGAATTTTCAAAACCGGCTGGGTAATTTATTTTTGGTATTTTTGGAACCCTAGAATCCAAACGGACTTTGTATAGCATAGTTGCTATCCATCTAAGATAATTTAGTTCTCTAGCAGTGAGAAAATTTTCAGAATCGGTTCGGTAGCGTATTTCTGACGTTTCAGAATCTACAAGATCCGGGTGGACCCCATTAAAAAATCAGCTCGACCGTATATTCTGGGCGAACCTTATGTAATATAACCTATATATATATATATATATATATATATATATATATATATATATATATATATATATATATATATATATATATATATGTATATATATATATGTATATATATATGTATATATATATATGTATATATATATATATATATATATATATATATATATATATATATATATATATATATATATATATATGTGGTGCCATGCACAACACATAAAATTTGCAAATTTCAACAAAATCTATCACCGTGAGATCAACGCAACATAACTACACACAGGATGTGAAAATGCAGAAAACAGCATAATCCACGAGCCAACTACCGGATGTTCCCTAGACGTATTAAAATAAAATATATTTTCTATTTCATGCAATGTATTTGAATATAAAAATAAATTCTATCTTTGTTGAATAAGTTTTGCTAACTAAACATAAAAATTACTATAAATTCGATGTAAATTCATTATTTTCAGTTTTGGCCATTTTAATAAATTTTGATAGTCTTTTCGTCGTTATGTTCAGATCTTTTTATTTAATTATTTTAATTGTTGTAATAATAATTTTACTTTAATAAAATTAATTTAATTTGAACTTCGTTTTATTAATCAATACCAAATCACATCAAACAAGACAATTATAAGTTAACGAAAAAATAAATAAATAAAATCTTTGAAGTAAATAAAACTTAATAAAAATAAATAAAATTTAAATAAAGTGAACAAGTAAATCAATAAGGACTTCAATTCAAGCCAAAGCTCCGTTTCTTTCGTTTTCGATAAAACAAAGTGGCGATCCTCAACATTCCAAACGGGATCTCCGGTGTCGTCCGGGTTTAATAAGTTTCATTAAAGTTTCGGTCACGACAAATCTGGCGATCCTGCCAGGATAGTTATCCTTCGGTCGACAAAAAGGACAATAAGTGAAAAACGGGACACTGTGAATACAGACTGTGAATTTACTGTGCACTACCAGCTTGTGGAACCAGCCCAGGTCAAGACGGTGTACAAAAGGAAAATAACGAGCAACCAAACATTGTGCGCTACCAGCTTGGAGTCGAACCAGGTCACGACGGTGTACAACAACTGGAAAAACAACAGAAAAACCCAACTACAGAGACAGGTCAAGACGCTGCAACAAAACAGTCGAGCTTGTACAAAGGTAGGTGGATTGTTGATTTTTCTCTCTGCTTTTAAGTTATTTTTCCAATCATGAATCCTGATTCACAAAATCCATCTCGATCACAATCCCCAGAAGTCTCCGAAGATAACGATGTTCCAATGGAACACATTCCTATTTCATTCCTTGCGCAAATGGTAACCCCATTCAACGGAAACCCTTCCGAACTACATAATTTCATACAAAACGCCGAAAATGCCCTCAACCTAGCAAATGATTCACAACAAAGAGCGCTAACGGCACTTATATTTTCAAAAGTCTCTTCAGACGTTAAAAATAAATTAAATGCTACAAATATTTTATCATTCTATGATTTAAAAATAAAATTAAAACAAATTTATCAAATAACAGAAAGTCTCACATATTTGCAAGAACAATTAGAAACGTGTAGGCAAAAACCAAATGAATCTATAAAAGAATTTTACTTAAGAATTGAAAGTTTAAATTCAAAAATTATTCAAAAAGTAAAAGAAAATAATATTTCAGAATCATTATTATTAGGAAAGCTAGCACTCATCGAAGAGATGGCATTACGACGGTTTACACACCATTGTAAACCCGAAATATCAAATATTTTACGCCATAAAACTTATTCTTCGATGAATGAAGCTTTATGCATAGCAAGCGAAGAAGAAGCATTTCTAAACGTTCAGAATCAATTTAAAAATCTTAACGTTAGTAATTCTCAACCTCGTAAATATTGTAAAATATGTAAACGTTCAAATCATAATACAAAGGATTGTAGGAGTAAATCAAATTACCCATCGTATAACAATCCTCCAAATCGATCGGATAATAATCGATCAGTAATTAAACAATGCACATATTGCAATTTTAAGGGTCATACTATTGAAGAGTGTAGAAAAAAACAATATAACGAAAAATTAAATAACCCTAATCCAAAAGTAGCACATGCAAATGATAATTTAAACTTAAAAACGCTCGGGTTGACAGAAGCCGCAACAACGAGCAAACAAGTAGAATCGGCTTCACAAAAATTCCAAATGGCATAATTGATAAAAAATTAATTTTTAATTCCCCACATTCAAAAACTAACGAATTTATTTTCTTGATCGATACTGGTGCAAGTGTCAGTCTGATAAAATTGGATAACATAAATCCAAATTATAATACTGAAATAGATACAAGTATTAAACCAAATATTAGCGGTATAACAGACGGCGTAATACAACCTTACGGACTTGTTTCAATCTTTTTGACTAAAAATAATTTTAACTTTCATCATTATTTTCATTTAGTAGATAGCGATAAGGTCCCATTTCATGGAATAATTGGTTCTGATTTTTTGGCAAAATATAACGCAGTTATTGATTATAAAAATAATTTAATTTCTCTCGATCCAATACTTAATGTTTTCCAAATTAATATTGATCCTGTACGAAAACAAGAAATTATTAAAATTTTAAGAACAGACGGACTTACAGAAATTGAAAAACAAAAATTAGAAAACACTATTTTACAATTTCATACTATTGTGAAATTAGATGACGACCCACCAGGTTGTACACAAAAAATCGAGCACGAAATTAAATTAATTGACAATGTACCAATTAAAAATAAAATTTACCCTCTTCCAAAAAAATTAAGGGACGAAGCACAACGACAAGTAGATGAATTATTAAAAAAATGGTATTATTCGTAAAAGTAAAAGTCCTTATAATTCACCCGTCTGGATAGTCGATAAAAAATTAGATTCTTCAGGTATCCAAAAGTATCGAATGGTTATTGATTATAGGAAGTTAAATGAAAAAACCATCCCCAATAGCTACCCTATTCCACGTATCGATGATATTTTAACAAACTTAGGCGGAAACAAATATTTCAGTGCACTTGATTTGGCAAGTGGTTTCCACCAAATTCCTGTAAAAGAAGAAGACATTCCCAAGACAGGTTTCACTGTAGGAAACGGCCATTTCGAATTCCTAAAAATGCCATTCGGATTAATCAACAGTCCTGCTACTTTTCAAACCCTTATGAACGAAATATTTCATAAACAAATCTTAGAAAATAAATGCATGTGTTACCTGGATGATGTAATTGTATTAGGTAAAAATTTAGATGAACACATACAATATCTCTCTGAAATATTTAGTATATTAAAAGAAAACAATTTAAAAATTAATATGGATAAATGCGAATTCCTTAAACAGGAATTAAAATACCTAGGCCATGTAATTTCCTTAGAAGGAATCAAGCCGCAAAATGTTTTCAGTTACTACGGACGCATCGAACGATTGCGTAGGAGGCGTCCTTACACAGGAATATGACGGGATTGATATGCCAATTGCATATTACTCCAGTACATTAAATCAGGCTGAGAGGAACTACCCTGTAATTGAACGCGAGTGTCTTGCGATTATTAAAACAATTAAAAATTTTCACCATTTCTTATACGGTCGCGAATTTTTAATAAAGACTGATCATCGTCCTTTGGTATGGCTAAATTCCGTAAAGGATCCGACGAGTAGATTGGTACGCTGGAGGCTAAAGTTACTTAATTATCAATATAAAATTCAATACATCCCAGGCAAAACCAACTACACCGCGGATACTTTAAGTCGTCCAATATTAGTAGCTATGCTAAATAAAGAAAAATCATTTGAAAATTTCCAAAGATTTAATAAAACATGTAACCCCAATATAAAAATTAATCGAGGTAATGACATAAATAATATTAAATCACTAATAATACCTATTACAAAAGATCTTCAAATAAAAGAAGAATTAAAAACATTTATTCTAAATAATTTTAATAAAAATGATATTACAAATGCTAATATAGGTCAAATAATACGAAAAGATAAAAATAATCAAAGCATAATTTTATTAATATTAAAACAAAAAATGAAAGATCAATTAAATCTTAAAATATTATATCAAGCGTTAGAAGAAATATCTTTATCATCCGAAAATAATACAATTATTAATTTAAAACATATCGATAAAACAATAAGTGAAAAATACATAAATAATTTACTATCGTATCATTTCAATGATGACATCGAAATAATCGATATAAATAATATTGGTTTTTCTTCACTATTAACTGAAGAGGAAATCCAAGAAGCATTAGAAAAAGAATTAGGTGTAAGCAGTAATACAATTGAAGAAGATTTAACAGAAGAAGAAATACAAGAAATATTAGAAAAAGAATTGAACGAAATTCAACAAGAAGGTATGGACAACGAAACTAACAATCAAGAAGAAAATGAAGGACCAATACCAAGCACTTCAGGTATGAATAACGCAATCGAAACGATACCAATAGATGAAGAAACAAGTGACGAAGAAATTGTTAATGAAGAAACTATAAATGAAGAAACAACTAACGAAGAAATAAATAATCAAGAAATAAATAATGAAGAAACAGTGGAAACTATCATCGTCAGAACAGAAGCGGAAAAACAACAGTTACTACGCGAATACCATGATTCACCATTAAGAGGTCACCCAGGCATTGCCCGCACATACAGCGAACTTCGACAAAAATACTTTTGGAAAGGTATGAAAACATACGTCGAAAAATACATCAAGAACTGTCCCATATGTCAAAAAACAAAAACAACTCGTATTGGAAAAGCACCAATGGTAATCACCACAACAGCAAAGAACTTCAATGACGAAATCTCAATGGATTTTATAGGCCCACTTCCGGTAACAAGGAATCAAAATAAGTTCATCCTTACGATCCAGGATAATCTGACAAAGCACCTTCAAGTTTATCCACTTCAGGATAGAAAAGCAGAAACAACAGCAATCTATTTTCTGAAATATGCAAGCACATTTGGTTTTCCGAAATCCATTCTAACGGATCAAGATCCTGTTTTTACCAGCTCCGTCATCAAAGAAGTCAATAAATTATTCAACATCAAACAGAAGACCACATCTCCGTATCATCCTCAAACAAATGGTTCGCTAGAAAGAACACATTCGTACATTGAAAACTATTTAAGATCATATATCAACACTGAAATGAACGACTGGGATGAAATGCTGTATTTAGCCACATTTTCATTCAACACCCACAAAAATCGCTCCACTGACGAAACACCATACAAACTTGTATTTGGAATCGATCCGAATATTCCAACATCGTTTGAAAGAAACACAAATGCAAAAACATACCAAGAATTATCACAAGAAGTGCAAGAAAAAATCAAGAAATTACGATTAGCTGCAAGAGAAAATTTAAAACAAAGCAAAATCAAAAATAAAGCTCAATACGACAAGCAAACAAAAGTAAGAAACTTCCAAGTAGGAGAATACGTCCTAGTAAAAGAAGGCCAATCCGCTCCAGGGAAATTATCCTGTCGCTACAAAGGTCCATTTAAAATCATATCTGTCCATCCTGATACCCACACAGTTAAAGTTAGATACAGAAATACAAATAAAACATTCCACGAAAATAACCTGAAACCTTACGTTTCAGATGGCGAAGTTATCAACGTTGTTACCAATACTACTGCTTATACACCAAACGACGGCAGAAATACAGGTGGAACAAATTAACACCTCGCCGGGAATTTTATTCAAGAAACTAGGGGACGCGAAAATATGTAACCAAAAATTCACACTAATGCACTACATCAATACAACTACATTCGAAGAAAATTTAGAAAAGGCTCAAGAATACTACCACAAATCATACATTTTCTGCAAAATGATACCAAGTAATCACTCCAACGCCGGGACTTGTAAATTACAACAAAAATTATTAGTACAGCAAATGGAAGAAATAAAAACTTTAATCAAAACTATTCAAGCTCATCACGTACGTAGACGAAGAGGACTTTTAAATGTAGGTTCTAAAATATTAAAATGGCTTATTGGATCACCGGATTCTGATGACGCGACATTCTATACAAATTCGATAAATTCTATTATTAATGATAGGAAAACAACACATCTATTAATGAAAGATCAAATAAAAATTCTATCAGAAACAATGAATACTTTAAATAAAACGTTAAATACTATTCAAGACGCGGAACAAGAATTAAATATTAATATTAAAACTTTTAATCAATACATATCTAATTCTTCTAGCATAATTAATCGCAATTCACTTGAAATCGAGCTTTTAGACCATTTATTGCTAATAAAACAAATAAATGATTTAAATCTAAAACAATTACAATCTTATAGTATGACACTAACATTAATAAGACACGGGATAATTGATTACAACATAATTACTCCTACAAATCTTATGAATGAATTAAGTCAAATTTCTTCTCTTGAATTACCAATTAAAGTTAGCACAGAGACTATTGAAAATTATTATAAATTAATGGAAGTCAAAGCTTTTATGACTGATAACATTTTAGTAATTTTATTAAAAGTTCCAGTAGCGCAAATTACTGAATACAGTTTATATCAAGCATTTCCACTTCCAACACCATTACAAAATTCCTCACAAGTATCCTATATTACCATAGATTTTCCCTACATAATATCCAGCAGAGGAAAGTCACAATTCGCTACTCTAAAACAGCTCGATCCATGTACACTAGTCAATGATGTGTACATCTGTAAAAATATCGACACACTACAAAGAAGAACCGACAACATTTGCGAGTTAGAAATGTTCGATCTTCAAGAAGCATCCATTCCCAGGTCATGCAAGAAAACCACCATATACGCACAGTCCGAAGTCTGGAAACAAATATCCCAAAATCAATGGTTGTTCATCTTATCAAAACCGACAAAGGGAACCGTACTCTGCACACAGTATCCAGATGAAGAAAGAAGCCTACATGGAATTGGACTTCTCAAAATTCCAAACAACTGCCGCTTCATGACACACAACGTCGTACTACAGCCCGAAATGTCAATCAAAAACCTATCCGTCTACATACACATTCCAGCAGTCGACATCCTGGAAGATGATTGCTGCAAATATTTACATAAAGAAGAGGCCCTAAAACCACAATACTTAAAGCCCATAAAATTAACAAATCTGGACCTCAACGAAGTCAAATACACTCAACATCAATTGGAGAAGATGGACGAAAATCTTCAAAGCCAGTTAAACAAACCATTTATAATCAAGTACGAAAACGTCATTTACAACTGGTTATGCTACATTGGTACGGGAATCATAGCTGTACTACTACTTTACTACTTTTATAAATATGGAATATTCAAAGTAATAGCGACGTTACTAGCAAGATTATTCAAATGCCTATGCCCATGCACCAAATCGGGAGGCAACACATTTAATTTTTACAATTGTCTATTCGGAGAGAACCGGAGGAATCAAGTCCAGCCGTACAATCACGAAGTGGTCTTCGAGCCCAGCAGCCAAACAGTACTTTTGAAGGACCGAAGAATCCAAACTTCAGCATCATGTGTATCTGGACGCCGTCCCATTCGCCCAGTCAAATTCTAAGGTCCCGCAGGAACCTTTCTAATGGGGGAGGAGTGTGGTGCCATGCACAACACATAAAATTTGCAAATTTCAACAAAATCTATCACCGTGAGATCAACGCAACATAACTACACACAGGATGTGAAAATGCAGAAAACAGCATAATCCACGAGCCAACTACCGGATGTTCCCTAGACGTATTAAAATAAAATATATTTTCTATTTCATGCAATGTATTTGAATATAAAAATAAATTCTATCTTTGTTGAATAAGTTTTGCTAACTAAACATAAAAATTACTATAAATTCGATGTAAATTCATTATTTTCAGTTTTGGCAATTTTAATAAATTTTGATAGTCTTTTCGTCGTTATGTTCAGATCTTTTTATTTAATTATTTTAATTGTTGTAATAATAATTTTACTTTAATAAAATTAATTTAATTTGAACTTCGTTTTATTAATCAATACCAAATCACATCAAACAAGACAATTATAAGTTAACGAAAAAATAAATAAATAAAATCTTTGAAGTAAATAAAACTTAATAAAAATAAATAAAATTTAAATAAAGTGAACAAGTAAATCAATAAGGACTTCAATTCAAGCCAAAGCTCCGTTTCTTTCGTTTTCGATAAAACAAAGTGGCGATCCTCAACATTCCAAACGGGATCTCCGGTGTCGTCCGGGTTTAATAAGTTTCATTAAAGTTTCGGTCACGACATATATATATATATATTGAAACTACTGAGCCGATTTTGACCAAATTTGGTAACTATCTGTAATTTGATGCAATTTCAAAGATAGAATAGTTTTTATCTCAATTATTGACCTTAATATTTCTTTTTTGCAAATTAAATTTTTTAATTTTTACAATATATTATCTATACTTAAAATCTAAAAATCTTAAAATCTATATAAATCTGAAAATATACATACGTATGTTTGTTTCCATAGTTTCAAAGTATTCAAAGTATGCATTGGCAAAAATCTGAACATCTTTTACAAGTGACATAAATTAATAAAAAATTTTACTATTTATTTAAATAAATATTAATGTAAATTTTACGAAAAGAAATGTTTTCGTAGAAAAAATATAGTGTAAAATACGTGAGATATAAGCCATTTTTCCCACTTATTGTACAATATGCTATTATTATTATAGTGTGTATTGTGTTATAATTGTGCAGTGTATCTCATCAGTGCAGTGTAAACCATCAAAACGGGAACCTATGGAAAAATCTCAGAGCGTGAAAATTAGATATATTAATGGTTACTTTCGAGTCATATGGCGAGCGGGGCGAAGCCTTACATGGAATTAACCTTTTATAGAATTTTGAACTGTTTAGCGAGCGAAGCGAAGCTTTTTATTCTCGCGCCTATTCTCAATCCCATATCATTTAAAATTGGCTAAACTATTTTCAGCTTTATTTGTAAATCGTATGGCGAGCGGAGCGAAGCATTATATGGAATTAACCTTTTATAGAATTTTGAACTGTTTAGCGAACGAAGCGAAGCACTTTATTCTCGCTTCTATTCTCAATCCCATATGATTTAAAATTGACTAAACTATTTTCAGCTTTATTAATAAATATTGATTTGATTGTATCAAAATGATAAGAAAAAATTAATTCAATCAATTATAACTACTGAGCCACAGTAACGCGTGGCTGGGTCAGCTAGTATACTATAGTTTTCGATTTTTTCTAGATATTCAAATATACAAAAGCGTTTGCTGGACTGTTTCAAGAGAAAACTATTAGGAAACTCCACCACTGTAGTTTTCGTTGAAGGGTAGGATAGACTACTACGCTTTGTGCTTGAGACGCCAGAATTACTTTGTATTGCGATAAGAACACAACATTTCCAAAATAAGTGCTACATATGCAAAATGTTTCTAGGCAATGTTCTTGTGTACTCACAGTAAAGGACCTAAAATGACTTATAAAGCTGCTGCTAAATATATGCACAAGTCAGAAGACTTTGTATGGAAATGGGTGTTGCGATATAATGGTCAGAAAAACGTCAACAATTTTCCCGAGAAAGAAAAATGGCGAGGGCCTTCTGAAAAAGAAGATAAAACCATTTTGAAGTTATTTCAACGAGTCTTTTTTGACACTGCGACGAGGGCAAAAATTATTGGCTAAAAAAACGTTAATATTAGTATAATGACTCTGAATAAGCGATTAAACGAAGTAGATATTTATTGGCGTAGTACGATGCTGAAATCTTTCCTCAAATCGGAGAATGTCAAAAAGTGACGCTTGTGGGTTATGCAAAATTTGAATCGTGATAAGAATAATGTAATTTTTACTAACGAAACGTGTTTGTACATATCAGGTGTGCCGCCATCTTCGAGCTCTCTGGCGGTCGTTACTGCAACAAATGTGAAAAATCTTATAAAAAGTATGCCAAAACGGTGTCCACGAATTCTAGGCAATAACAAAGTCTGGACAACTTACTAAAAGTAAATGCATAAAAGTGCTTTTAGTGTAGTTTAAATCGATTTATTCATTTCTGAGAAATAATAATTTTTCTTTTAAATATGCAGACGACGCTCTTGTGTGACAGACTGTATATATATGTATATTACGTTCTCTCTTTAAATGAGGACAAACCATAATTTCCGTGCCATAATGTACTCCTAAATTTTCTTTTTGAAATTTAAAAATTAGGCGACAAGCAAAAAAAAAAAAAAAAACAACGAAAAACAGCCACTCGCGAGGCCGTGGGCGTGGGCGATGTGGGCTACGCCACTGTACATATAGATTAACTAGAAGTTTTTTTTTATTTAAAAAACATTGGCCGTTGGATTGATCGTCCATTACAGCGATTAATAGAACAATATGATAAATAACAAAATACAAAAGAAATAACAAAAATGATAATCACATATAGATACAAGGTATGGTTCATTTCAGTTAAATTTAACCATGCTTCGTCACTTTGAATTTAAATAATTTCCGTTTTCTTAGCTTTATCTCCTTCATTATTGCATTTATGTAAATTTTAAATTTGCAGTTTGTTTTTAGAAAAGAAGATTGATTTGTTTCGAATATAAGAATTATTTAATTTTTTAACGAAGACTCATGATCAATTGTATCTGAAATGAGGTATATATCATATAATACATTATAAAAAAATAAAATATTATTCTAATTAAATTGATACATATTATAAAGGTAGCAAGTGATAAACAAAGCACAGGGATCAAGAGGACATTGTCGCTGAGACCCATCGGGACTTTCACAAAAAGACAAACAAATGTGGGGGGGGGGTCATAGAAAGGCTAACATTACACAGAGAAAAAATTCCAGTAAAAATTACTGAGCTGCCTCCGGTAAACGAGTCTTAAGTGACTAGTCCGTAGGAAATTATTAAGCAAAAATATAAAAAATGCGTTTCAAACATTATTTTTTACGATTCATTTGAAAATTTTTCCTGTACACCTTAAGAATTTTTCCTATACACCTTAAGAATTTTTCCTATACAGCTGCGTAAAACTCGATGGGCTAGTAAAATTTCAAGTGGACACCGGGAAAATTTACTTAATTTTTTGTAAAATTATCTGGACATATGAATAATTTTTACTGAGTCGTTGTGCATTTGTTATTTGTCACACACCACTGCATAGCCAAGCATAACATAAACTGAGAATAACAAGCATGCGCAAGCAAAACAAGCATGCGCAATAGCACCGAGCATTGTCTAACACGGCCAACACGACTTCAGACAGCAAGTAACCAGTACTCCCCAGTTTGTTCGTTTAGTTGTTCAAATGTTCAATAGCGAAGGTGACTGGATGTTTATATAGTGTTATTTTTTTTATAATAAATTTTTAAAACAAAAAATTGTTGTGTTTCATGAATTTTTGTTTAGTTTTGATATGTTAATTGAAATATGTTTTTATACAAATTATTGTAATGTGCCTATTGTTTTATCATGTAATATGTCAAATAAAGAATTTATATATTTTTTTCCACAAATAATAAAAAACCACAAAAAATTTTTTCTATATTAATAATTTGATTTTAATGCTTACCCTTCTATCAATATCCTTTTAAACTATTTTAATTCAATTATTTATTAATAAATAAAAAAAAGCCTTATTTATAAATAATACGGTAATTTTTACTGCGCTATAGGATAATTTAATATTTTTACTATAAATTATCGTATTTTTTGCTTAGCCTGTCACTTATGTCCGCATTACCAGAGAGCTCAGTAATTTTTTACCAGAAATTTCAGTAAAAATTACTGTATTTTTTTCTCAGTGTAGAGAATACAGTGTAGTATACTGCACAGTGTAAAACATAAAGGGAGATAAGACAAACACAGTGCATTAAACATTAAGTTTTGCTGACTGAAAAAACTGGGAGATGGCGGAGAAAATTGTAGTGTGATTTAGCGAAAGAAGAAAAGATAAGTTTAGGGGGAAAGTTAAGTCTTCTTTAAGGATAATGTGGAAGAATCGACTTCTTGGTTGAGCTAAGAGGGGACACGAAAACAGAAGATGGTTAGCATCACAGAGATGGGCTCCACAGCTGCAGCTTGATGTTGGCCTCATACGAAGACGATGGCAAGGAGGTGTGTGCAGTTCTAAGTCGACTAATTGTGGCAATATTATGTCGGCTTCACATGTCAAGCTGTTGAAACCAAAGCTGAAGCGTAACAGAGGGTTGAATATTTGCCAATGTTCGCCCTTTAAAGTTACTGGACGTCTTCCATTCTGTATCCCATTCCTCCAGAAGATGACGCCAGCATTTTGCTCGTAGATCTGAATAGGAAATGAGGTAGTTCTCTTCAATGCCATTGGTGATCGCCTCCTTAGCTAAAATATCGACAAATTCGTTTCCGTGTATACCAATGTGTGATGGGCACCACACAAAGGCAACACGGAAACCTCTATTAATGATTTGATCCATATTATGTGTAATTTGGGAAAGTAGATAGAAGTGATTTGAATTGAAGGATGGATTATTGATTAAGGTAAGGATGCTTTTGGCGTCAGAGAATTATCACAGTTCTTTCTATGTCGTGTCTAAGGATAAAACATAGGGCCTCCTCTATGGCAACATACTCAGCAGTAAAAACAGAGAAATCATTGGAGAGTTTAATTAGTTTTTCTTGAGTGAGGCTACCACAGTATTAGGTCGTTCCTGCGTGTAGTTGGTCGTGCATTTTGAAAGCGTCGGTATAAAGCTGAAGATAATTCGGGAAAGGACCCCTCCGGATAAAATAGGTGAATCTGCCTAAGGTTCAACCTGGGTCGGGGGTGCCATGGTAGGATTCGCCCTTGCACATGTATTCCATAGCTGCAATATTAGGTTAAGGTTGCTTTGCGTCTTCGAGTTGTAGCAAAATGTTCAATTTTTGACTTTTCCCGATTTTTTACCTTCCTCCCCCCAAGTGCATAAGTATTATATATATGTGGGGTTGTAAAAGCTCCATAAGACAATGCATGAAGCTCTCCAAAACACGGTGTCTAGAAGAAGATATTTGCAAAAATTTCTAAATGATCTATAAAAACACATAAAACGCGACCTCGGACCAAAATCAGACATCGATTTTTGAAATCTACGCCTTTGAATTAGTAAATATATGCCTAAAAATATTTCGCAAAATTGGGCCAAGTAAGGCTAATTTAAGGATTTAAATACAAGGGGCTCTAGTGACACTTGGTGTTGCAGCCGTCTTAGTGGGCTTGTTTAGCCATTAAATATGGCGACGCCTCCCTCTCACCCTTAAAAAAAGCAGACGTGTGCGATTAAGGGTCATTACCAGTGTTTTCATCAGTATATGAAAAGGTCTCATAAAATATCATAAATCAAAAAACATGACTTCCGTCACAAAAAGGTAAACTGAAAAGTTAAATACAAGCTATCCTTGAATTCTTATCGCAGTTATTGAACAGTTTTGTTGAGGGCACATGCTTCTTAAGGTTCCTTACCTCCAAATTATCTTTATCCACACTTACCGAGCCATGCCATTGTCCAGGAGGTAGGACGAGGACCTAGTGAGGGTGTTTTTTTAATTTTTGATGTTTTACAAGACCTTTGCAGCAGGAAACACTGGTTATGGGATTTTATCACGCACAGCACATGTGCTTTTACTTAAAACGACAGGAAAGCTTCGTGATTCCTTATGGTTGGATAAAGCCATTAAAAGGACTATAAAGCCGCGTGTCTAGAGCTCCTTGCATTTACAGAGCATTTGCCCTGGTACAACTAGAAAATACAAAGCTAATTTGCCTCAACATTGCCAGATATTTTTGATATTTTTTACTAACTTGAAGCTATATTATGTCACATAGCCTATGTTTGTCAGATTAAAGTAAGAATTTAAACAATATCACCCCTATCTAAATTGTTTCAGATGCTTTTCCATGCTTTTTAGTGGCAGTGCTTGTCTGTCTACCCCAATGGTTTTTCTACGACGTCACCTAGCTTA
This sequence comes from Brachynemurus nebulosus, assembly GCA_035578155.1. NCBI lineage: Eukaryota > Metazoa > Arthropoda > Insecta > Neuroptera > Myrmeleontidae > Brachynemurus > Brachynemurus nebulosus. Next base: position 101,184,993 of record JAPWDM010000001.1, read on the forward strand.
TATTAAACATAGTAACGTATTCATAGTGACTTTAAAGTAAGCAGTCGAACAAATGAAAAACCAATGATATTAACCGCTATTGATAAGGTAAATGTTAAAACCGATTGGGAACGTTTATAGTCGTATGAAAAACCTGATACTTTGTTACCAGTAACTACATCTGTAATAAGATCATTGCCGTGGTACACGCTAATACATTATCCACCTAAGGATCCCTATAAAATGAAGGGAAGCTGGGATATTTCTAAATATATAACACAATGGGAATTCCATTCTCATTGCGGAATGACACTGATTAATTACTTGTAAAACCAAAAAATTTATAATAATTATCAACAATATTTGAGAGATTTTATTAACGGCGAGTCGATAATTTTTCATCGTGTATTGTGGGCTTATAAATTACAGTGGAAAATTTTAAAACTGCAATTGCCAATGGCGTCAAAGGAAAATATTGAAGATTTTATTGGTAAACTGTATGGTGAACAAGACTCCAATAAAACTAGAGTGGATGATTTGGATGAAGCGACCACGGAAAACAGTCCTGACGTTGTAGAGGATAAAGGGGAATGATGATGATGAGGGGAATGATTCAGCACCAGGACCAAGCTCTGTGAATTTGAGAAAAAGGAAAAAAAATTTAGAAGATTTATCATCTAGTGATGATGAAGATGATAAAAAACATAAATACTTAGATGCACTGGATGGTAAATCCTTTAAATTTATTATAGATAAACGTAGTTATACGTTTAGCCTTAATATGTAATTTCAATACTCCGCAATCGTTTCAGAAATTTTTCACGTTGAACTACACAATGTTAAAGAAAATATTGATGCAACAGCGGAGCGACGTCGTTAAAGCCATTACGACCATGGTGAAACTGGTGTAAGAGATCTTAATGAAACACAAGACGAAAATTGTGGATTGGGAGGACTTGTTGGCCCGCTTGAAAGGGGTGGACTCTTGCACCGCGTTATTCCATGCCGAAACGGTTCAGACGGCGAGACAATTATTGAAACAATTGCGCGACGAACAATTAACAGATACCGTGGACAGTTCGTAATCATTGTCGAACATTACCAATCAGGCTGGGAGCATCTCCACGTCCTCCATGACTGCCGCTACTTCCAGAACCGATGTAGATGCAACATCTTCAATAACATCTCTGTGGTGAGATATAGCGGCAAGCAGTACCTCGACCGCGGGGAGGAGGGGTTCTGGCAGCACGTACACAATATTAGAAACTATTTTCTTACGAAGTACAGACGGGTGCGTTTCTTATTCGCGCCAAAATTCCCCCAAGGACATGACGGTTAATTCTATCAAGTGTCATCATGGATGCCAACATCCCCAAGGAGAATCATTGGCGTTATGCAACGCAGGACGCCAAAGTAACGATCAACCTGACGCGGCCGGACGACGAAAAGGCCAGCTTGATGGAGAAGTTTCTGCGTTTAGTTCTACAGGAAATGATTTCGGATCCCACGAATCAACGAGAAAATCGTCCGTCGCGCAATTAGTGGAATTAATCTTTGGAAATATTACAACACCCATTGATAGCTTTTATGTTTCGCCTATTTATTCAAATTCAAAATGGAGCGATCTGCAACATAACCATAATATATACCAATCAGCGATTACAAAATTAAATAGTTATATTTATAATTTATCATTTAATGAACTATGCGAACATTTAAGTCAAACCAAACCATCATTTAGTGCTATATCTGGTAATATTAATGATGTATATTATGATTTAATAACATCCGTTAGCAACCTGCAAACATTTATATTGACTCAATTCGATGGTGATTACGAAATTTATTATTATTTTTTAAAAAATTGTTACAATACTTTAAATAAATCTAACGGGAAGAAAAACACCATATTAATATATGGTCCATCAAATTCTGGCAGGTCATATTTTAGTCAAATTTTAACAGAATTAATGATTAGTGTTGGCAATATTAATAATTTTAATAAAAATGAAAATTTCCCATTAAGTATCATCGAATTGAACTTTATCAAGGGTAGAGGAGTGGCCCTTGGGTATGGGAGAGAACAAACAACTTCCATAATCAAAAGCACTCCTGATCACTGCACGATAAAACATTAGGAGGATTGATGAATCCGCTCCCCACGTAGTGGTTAGAGCCCTCATAGCATTGAAATTAATTTGACTTTTTGCTGCGAGATTAGATAAATGCAGTTTCCAGGAGAGCTAACAATCGAAAGTAATTCCAAGGAATTTGGTGAATGGCTGGAATTGAATAGGGGATTCGTGAAAAGGAATTGGTAACGAAATATCTCTGTGGCGGGTAAACAGAACAGCGGAAGTTTTAAAGACTGCTATTTCTAAATTTAAGTCAGCTAAAGCATTCTTTAGCTGAATTAAACCTTCAGCGATAAGTCTTCTAGCTACGTCAAAATTATGAGAAGAGGTATATATAACTAAATCGTCAGCGTATTGAAGAATTTGAATTTGGGGAGACAAGGCAATGTGAATTTGAGATGTATATATATTGAAAAGTAAAGGGCTAAGGACGGCGCCTTGTGAAAGACCTAGGTATGCTGTACTATGGCAGACAGGATCGTGGTTGACAAGAGTTAAATGACGGTAGAGTAATAATTTGCTGATGAACTGAGTTAATTTAGGTGGTGCATGTAATGTGGTTAATAAGTGAATAAGTGTGTTTACATCAACGTTATCAAAAGCACTTTTGATATCGATGAAAACAGCGACTAAACAGTTGTTTTGTGCAAAAGTGTTAAGGATATTTGTATCCAAAATAGAGAGATTGTCCAATGGATGATATTATGGTTTTCACAACACCATTTCATTCTTAATTTGACTAGGAATGTTCCATAAGTTTGGACATACAAGAGGTCATAGTTCTAGGACGATAGGATGAGGGGAGATTGGGGTCTTTGTTTGGCCTCAGTATAGCTATAACAAGTGAAGTCCTCCACTCCTTTGGCACAATGTTTTCTGCGAACAAGTTTTTAAAAACATCCAATATAATTTGTTTAATATGATTCGGAATATTTTGAATCATACGGTAATGTATACCATCTGAGCCTGGAGCAGAGTCACGAAAGAAGAATAAAATGTATGAAAGCTCTTTAAAAGTAAAAGGCTGATCTAGGGTATGGTTTGACGTGACAGGTGTAAAGGCCTTTGGGTAATCAGGGGTAAGTTTTTTAAGAAATTCTGTCCAAGAATTATTCTGTGGGGTAGCTAAATAAGGGGAAGTAAATTTTGATAGCTTTCCAAATATCCCCAATGGGAGTGTTTTTGGGAGAGGTTTTCACAAAAATGCTTCCAGGAAGCTTTCTTTTTGCTTTGAAAAGCTCTCTTGACCCGTGCTTGTATTCTTTTATATTCGGTATAATTGTTTAAATTGAAATTACGCCGAAGAGTTTTAGCCGCTGCTTTACGCATTTTGACCAATTCAGTACACTCATTGTGTGTAGGTCACTCATTGTAGTGTAGGTATTTTGGAAGAAGTGTGTGAACGAGAATAAGGAATAGATTCGGAAGATGCTTGAATGATAGAATTATTATGGTCGCAAGCTCAAAAGACCTCCAGAAACTGAAGTGAGGGGAACACAAATTGTATTATTTCCATAGTTACCAGCCAAACCAAGTAATCGGTCAACCACTGGTACAATTACCCTATTAAACCGCTTTAACAAGGTTTAAAATTAATTACTAGTAAATTGGCTATTGATGATTCTTTTTAATGAAATGTTTGTGAAATAAAAGAAATAAGTAATTTTAACAAAATTTATGTTTTTGTACGTCAATATTTTATATATGACATAATTATTGGAATCAGACATATAAATTATAAATATTCCTTCTTTTTTAAATAAATAATTAAATTAAGTAAATTTTGAAGGAAAAATTATCAGTTAGTTTCAGAAAACCATACACTTTCTGGCACTGATCTTAAAAATAACGCAGCATATTCAAGTGATCAGGTCTTAATCGACTACGAAGTTGATTTGCAATATGACCAGTGTGCGACAATAAACGTTCACAAGGCGTTGATGTAGCCCTTTTATCTTATATGACTAGACGGACGACGGATGACGGACTCATGCCCTGTGTGCGATTCGTGGTATAAAAAATTCTCACGCATGTGTACTACTAAACCGCGTGAACACGTACTAGCAAAAAATTTAAATTATTTGACATCTATTACCATATTTATAGTCTTGTAGACGTTGCATATTTAAATTTTTTACTGTATATTTGCGCGATTTATTAATGCACATGCGTAAATGCACGGGAATTTTTTATACCAGGAATTGAACATAGTTTGACAATTTTAAATAACTGACGGTTACACTTATAACAGAATCGAAAAGTCGAGTATTAAGAATCGATTCTTGATCGATTTTGAAAAGTCAAAGTCGATTCTCAATGACCGATTCTTTTACGAGAAGAATCGATTCTCGAGTAGAATCGGAATCGATTTTGCCATCCCTATTCGATCTGCGCGGTAAATATTGTAGTTGTTTATTTTGACAGAATAAGATGGTTTTAACCATGTTTCGGATAGTATCGCAATCTCTATCGATTGGAACGTAAAGAGATGCAACAGATCAGGTTTATTTCTATTGAGGCTCCTCACGTTCCATTGGAGGATAGATAGGTTTGGGAGATGTTGGCTGTGAGCCATTATTGATTACGAAACAAAGAAGCTGGTTCATTTTTTTTAGTTAGGTTTTGAGTGTTATTTTGAGAAAAACCAGAAAAACTTGGTAGAGGAGGAAAACTTTGAGGGCTGGCTAAAGAATTGAATGTTTGGGGTCTATTGATTTTTGGCACAAGTGCCGACGCTTCATGGAAAGTAACACTTTCGGCAGCCATTAGGCGTTTTAGAGCCGTTTGAAGGGAAAATTCCGGGCAATCGCGGGAGCGAGATGAGTGATTTCTTTCACAGTAAACACATTTTTTCTGTGGAGAGGATGCATTAGGGCAAGAATTGGAGGAATGTGTTTCAGTACTGTAGTAGATATGCTATATCAATCTCATAAGTTGAGTAGTTTAGTTAGAGGTGGTTGCTGTCAACTATAATAAAGGAAACTGATTACTCTAAATTGAATCGCAATTAAACGTAAACTTGAACATTAAACGTCGAACGCATCACATCGATTAACAGCAATAATATTGTCATTTATTCATTAATTACTATTTTGTTACTAAAGTGTTGTATAATTAGTTTTCAATTCAGAAATTAAAATCTTATTTATTATTTTAAACGTGTTACTTATTTATTTAAAAATAACTTGCGTAACCAAAGAATATTACAGTGGCGACGAGTTTTATGATCCGCGCGCTTTTTTTTAATGTGAATAATACGATTAATAAAACATTTTTAACAAAGAAAAAAACGTGAAACATGCCTGACCAAATATGGGGTAATTTGCCAAATTTCAACCACGTGACGGACAACTGGGTAATTTTTAAAAAGCAATTAGGACAATTCTTTATAATGAACGATATTGATGAAACCAAAATGGCGAGAAGACAAGCAATTTTAATTAATTGTTTAAATCCGAGTAGCTTCGAACTTCTAATTAATCTGATGCATCCTAAACAACCGGAAAGTGTTGAATTTTTCATATTAATAGATGTTTTAGACACCCATTTCAAACCGCCATATTCGGGGTACGCGAAACGTCGTAAATTTTACGAAGCCGTTAAAGAAAAAGGCGAGTCGATACCTGAATGGGCAGCACGTGTTCGATCGTTAGCAACAAAATGCGAATTTAAGGAACATTTGGAACATGCATTATGCGACAAATTCGTAATGGGGCTGGAACGTGGTCCAGCAAAAGACAAATTATTTCTGAAAGACTGTACATTGACATTGGAGAAGGCAATAAACATTGCAAATGCGGTAGAAGTTATCCAACATCAATACGATACGAACATCAAAGAAGAACCAGGAACTTTCGCCGTGTACAAGATGAATGCAAGTAGGAACAAGAACAGTCAAGTCTAGGCTAATTGTAAAACCGAGGCACAAAAGAAAAAGTGCAACATCTGCGGATACACAAGTCATACCGAAGCACAGTGCAAGTTTAAAAATTACCGGTGCAAGAAGTGCAAAGTAAAGGGTCATTTGAAGAAAATGTGTACAAGCAGGGCAAAATCACAAAACACAAATAATTTTCATTATTTAGATAATAACGAACTTTCCTTATTTAATTTTAGGACTGATCATCAGTTAAATCCTGTGGATGTGAGTATGAACGGAGTTCCTATGGTAATGGAGGTGGACAGTGGAGCCCCAATTTCGGCCATATCCTCAAACACATACAAGAAGTATTTCAAGAATGTACGTAGTTAAAGACGGTGGGCCACCCCTTTTGGGCCGGAACTAGATGTTTCTTTTCCGTATAGGATTGGAAAAATTTACTTATTTTCAAGATAAGCGGTTAGATTCACTTCTAACAAAGTATAAAGAGGTTCTAAGTGAGCAATTAGGTAGATTTAATAAAACAGAAGTTTCTCTTAAACTACTTCCTAATTCTGAACAAAAATTTTGTAAACCTCGTGCATTACCAATTGCCATAAAAGACAAGGTAGACACAGAAATAGATAATTTGGTGAGGTTAGGAGTACTCGAAAGAGTTGACTTTAGCGAATGAGGTACATCTATAGTATCAGTACTAAAAAAATCGTTAAGGCTGCGGCACCAACAACCGTAGGACTGCCATGTCACACGAATGTCATGTATCTTTAGATACAGCAATTTCGCGTAACAACGTTTAAAGAATTCTATTCAATCCCTAGTATATATATTGACAATAAAATTAATTAATTTGTTAATAATAATATAATAATTAATCTATTGTATTTTTAAATTTTTATTTTGATTGTATCACATTCCTTATTTCTTATATTTTCAAATAGTATATTTATACGTTATTAAATCAATACTGCAACATTGAATCAATAACGCATAATAAAAATCAATTATCTTAGATATTTAATAATATTTGAGCGAATTAAGATAATACGATATTTTATTCAAATCAAGTTTTCTCAAAACTATCATTTCTGAGATACGTTAGATTAGTGTGACACGGCAGAGGAGAGGTACAATCATTCGTGGGGTTAATCAATTACTACAGGAAATTCATTCCAAACTGTAGCCATATACGTAGTCCTTTGTATTCTTTATTAAAAAAAGATGTAAAATTTGCATTTGGGGTCAAAAGCAACAGGAAACCTTCGAAGAACTTAAACGCTTATTGTCTTCGTCGGAGGTATTAGCTCATTACGATCCAACAATTCCTGTCAAACTTATAGTTGACGCAAGTCCACGCGGACTAGCGGCAGTTTTATCTCACGTGTACGCTAATAAAAGTGAACGACCAATTTCACACGCGTCACTAACCTTAAGTAAAGCCGAGCAAGGTTATTCACAATTAAGTAGGGAAGCTTTAGCTATCGTTTTCGGTGTCAAACATTTCCATACTTACTTGTATGAAAGACGCTTTACACTCGTAACCGACAACAAACCGTTAGTTTCCATCTTTGGGCCAAAAAAGGGTATCCTAGTATTAGCTGCAAATCGATTACGGCGATATGCACTTTTGCTATCGGCGTATCAGTTTGATGTCGAATACGTGAATACAAAAAATAACGTAGCAGATTTTTTGTCGCGTAGCCCCTTAAAGTCTGTAGAAAATGACATTAACGAAGAAAACAACATTTATGTAAATTACGTAATGAATAGTAAGACACTGCCAGTCACTTCCGAACAAGTGAAAGCAGCTACGAATCAAGACGAAACACTTAAAAAGGTTTTAAGTTACTTTATGTCAGGGTGGCCCGAAACGATGAAAGATAATGAATTAAAGCCATATTTTACGTACGTAGACAGGAATTATCTGTTGAAAGCGGTTGTATTTTCTGGGGATATAGAATAATAATTCCTTTCGCACTACGTAAAGCCGTGTTAAACGAGTTGCATAAGACTCATCTAAGAGTATGTAAAATGAAAAGTTTAGCTAGGAACTATGTGTGGTGGCCTAAAATAGACGATGAAATAAACAACTTATCGTTAAGTTGTGAACAATGCTTGAATTATAGGAACACTCCGGAAAGGGACATGCTAAAGTCCTGGAAGTGGCCTACCGAACCGTGGACTCGTATCCATATAGATTTTTTTAGGTCCGTTTTACAAAAAAATGTTTCTAATATTAGTAGACGCTCACAGTAAATGGCTCGAATGTCTGGATATGGGAACATCCATAACAGCCCAAAAAACAATAGAGAAATTACGACCTATTTTTGCTCAATTCCGGTTACCAAGGGAATTAGTTTCTGATAATGGGAAAACGTTCATTTCGTATGAATTTTAAAGTTTCTTTTAAAACATAATGGTATTAAGCATATAACCGCTCCTGTGGGAAATCCAGCTACAAATGGACAGGCCGAAAATGGAGTAAAACTGGTGAAAAATGCGCTTAAACGCGCCTTACACGGGTTAAACACATAATAGTGACAATATTAATTTTTATTTAAATAATTATCTTTTAGACTACAGGAACTCCATTCACAGCACCACAGGGGAATCCCCAACTAATTTAAGAGGCCGCTAAGAAATCGACTCGACTTACTCAGACCACTGAGCAATGTGTCGACGCCTATTGTGAACCCCGAAGTGAAAAAGACAGTGCTACAAAATCAACAGCGCCAACGAGAATATTTTAAGGGTAGCAAGCGACGTAGTTTCAAGGCAAACGACGTGGTGATGGTGAAAAACTACTCTGTTCCGAGGAAAGTATCCTGGAGCCAAGCGGTTGTTGTAAAAAAGATCAGTCGACAAAATTATATCGTAAAGGTCGTCGCATCAAATCAAAAATGGAAACGACATACGAATCAAGTAATTCCTTGTAACAACCCAGCAACAAACTACGTGCCACGCCGATGGCTCCACAATCGTCTTCGCCGAGATGGCGTTTCCGTCAAGCTAATTGGGAAATATACGCTGATTTATTCCGTACACCCGAGCTGACTGGAGACGTAGAAGATGATGTGGAGCAAATTTTCTCCAGTGTTATTGAAGCAGAACATAAGAGTATACCAATGTCGTCCAGCATTCCACACAAACGTCACGTACCGTCGTGGAATGAAGTCGTGAGTGTAGCAGTTGCAGAGAAAAAGCGGGCGTCCAACGAACTCAGACGACGCCCCACGCAGGAAAATGTGATAGCCTACAAGCCTGCTCAAGCACGCTGTAAAAGAACGATCAAACAACAAAATAGGCTATCATGGGAGCAATATGTTTCGGCCATAAATACCTCCACTACAACTTCGGAGGTATGGAGAAGAGTGAGGGCCATTACAGGGAAATCTTTCCGTTCACCTATGCCCTCCCTTCTCGTCGTCGACATCACTGAACGCGCGGAAATAGCTAATTGCTTAGCTAAGCACTTTGAGCGCGTCAGTGGCTCCCAGAATTATGACTCGGACTTCCTGCGGATCAAGATCGAGCACGAACAAAATGATCTTGATTTTTTCTCTGATGAATCCCTCCGGTACAACCAACCGTTTTCCATGCAAGAATTACTGGCCGGGTTTGGGGGTCTAGGGACACATCTCCTGGACCTGATGAAATCCCCTACGCCATGATCCGGGACCTGCCTTATCCTGGTAAGTGTAGGTTACTGGATCTTTACAACGAAATTTTTAGGCAAGGCGTTTACCCTACGCAGTGGCGAGAAGCTACCATCATTCCGCTGCTGAAAGAGGGTAAAGATTCATCGCAACTATTTAGCTACCGCCCAATATCCTTGACTTGCTGTTTCAGCAAGGTACTGGAAAAAATGGTGAACAACCGTTTCGTCTGGTGGCTGGAATCCCACAAAGTCATTCCTAAACATGAATGAGGGTTCCGCCTATATCATTCGACCACGGACCATCTTGTCTCCTCGAGAATGCCATTCACGACGCTTTTCTCCAACGAAAACACTTTGTGGCTCTGGTTTTCGATTTGGAGAAAGCCTATGATATAACCTGGAGGTATGGCATTTTCAAGAAGCTGCACGACTGGGGTTTAAGAGGTAACCTCCCTCAGTCCGTAAAAAGTTTTCTGACTGACCGTTCTTTTCGTGTCCGGGTAGGTGACACTGAGTCTGAAGCCCACTCCTAGGAGAATGGTGTTCCTCAAGGCTCCAACATTAGTGTCACCTTGTTTTCCATCGCAGTCAGTCATATTGCAGCTTCAGCCCCATTTCGTCGTTGCTTGTACGTTGATGACCTCACAATTTTCAATGCAGCTGATTCAATTGAGGATATCCAATAACGGCTGCAACAAGGCATCAATGAAGTGGTGACTTCTTCAGAAGCTCGTGGTTTTCGTTTTTCTCCACGCAAAACATCGGTGGCTCACTTCTGCAGAAAGCGCAACGGACATCCGGATTCTGTCCTCACTTAAAAGGATCCAACCTTCAATGCGTTGATAGCATCAGGTTTCTAGGACTCATATTTGATAAACAACTTGCGTGGCGTCCACATTCTCAAACCTTAGCTGAGAGTTGTCGCAGGACAATCAACATGCTCAAGCGCTTGGCTGGGTCATCGTCGGGTGCGGGCCGGGAGTCCTTGCTTCGCCTGTATCAATCGCTGGTTCTGACTAGGATTGATTACGGCAGCATTGCTTACTCCTCCGCTCGGGCGTCTACGCTTCTACTCCTAGATCCTGTTCACCATGCAGGCATGCGACTGGCTACGAAAGCATTTCGAACGAGTACTTCTATGAGCCTCTGCGTAGAGTCGGGTCTGCCTCCGTTGCGACTGAGACGTGAGCGTCTCTTGCGCAGTGGAGGTATATGCAACACCTGCGTATATTAATCACCCGACTCGTTGAGCGCGTTGCAAGCGATCTGGCACTCTCGTACCATCGATCCACTAGTGCAGAATATCCTAGCGTATCTCTGCATGCTCCACCAGAAGTCGATGACCTTCTTCTGGATACCCGGGCAGGTGGGGATACCTGGCAATGAACTCGCCGACCAAGCAGCACGTCACGCAGCCGAAGTTGGTGAGCCACAGGACATTGCCATACGCCCAGAGGATCTGAGAGTGAGCATACGATCCGCGATTGATCAGAAATGGCAACGTGAGTGGAACCACCTCACGGCTAAACTCAGACAGGTGAAACCTATGGTCCGAAGGACCACGGCACCTGTAAATCTGAGCGGGCGAGAGAGTGTGGCTCTGACGCATTTACGCTTGGGCCACTCGGCGTTAACACATTGTCATCTTCTCGCCGGTGAGGATCAGCCAAGGTGCGCCGCTTGCGGGACGGCGCTGACCGTGAGGCATGTAGTTGGGGAATGTGTAAAAGTTGGGGAATGTGCCATTGCACCAGAGGTTGCAGCTTCCAGATAGTGTAGCCGAAGATCTTGCTTATAATGCTGTCTCTGAAAGAAAGATGCTTGAATTTCTCCGAAATTCGCATCTTCTTCAGAGACTTTAGGGGCATACCATCTCAAATTTTACAAGTCGTCTCTTGACCCACCCCCGATAGTTTGAATTTTAATCCAGTTATGTTTTTATGTGTTCAAAAGATTTTGTGTCTTAATTATTTATTAACAATACCCTGTTCCAGCTGGTCTGGCAAGGTACTTTTAGTCTTTCGTTATGCCACTAAGGGCCTTTTACACCATTAGTGGTACTGTTGTTATTTATACGTGTTATTTTGTTGTTATTTCTTTTTGATGATGTACCACCGATGACCTTTTAAACCCGAGGTGTTGCATCATTTGTTTTCTTTTTTCTGTGATATTTTGTAATGCCGCTGCAGGCCTGTTGTTATGGCTCTACAGCGGTATTGTTTTAACCCCTTATTGCTTCACTGGTCGGCCTGTGGCTTTCCAGTGACGCAATAAGTTTTTTCTGTGATTTTGAGCTGTGATATATTTCTAGTCTTCGTGTGTTTTCTAGTCAGATTCCTCCATTCTGAGGCCCTTTACACCTCCCAGCGATAGCTTCCAGGCCTTGGTGACTGGACGCTCTGTCTAGTACTTATCGTACCGTCACCAAGGACTGTCCGCTCTTTTTAAGCCTTGGGATGGTAGGGCTCATCGTTGGATTTTTATCCGTGAATGTTTGTTGCCTAGTGAATTTATGTGTCCCTGTCTTTACATGTTGTTTTTATTTGGCGGCGCATGCCCTTAGTTGGCGATGCCGCCAATTGCTGCTGACCGCGCCATCCACCGGCAGCAGTACCTCAATTTCAATTAAAAAAAAAAAAGTAACAATAATACGTCTTAAATGTTATATTATTTTAATAATAATAAACATTAATTTAGATTGCAACAAAAGCAATTTCAGCAATGTATAGTAATAACAACAGTCCGGCTAAAACCTTTTGTAGTTATAATACGCACATACTTAAGAAAATAGTGTATATATGTACGCAATATATAGCTCGCCCCTCTCACTTGATGTTTTTGCTGTACTTCTTGGAGTGTGCAGAAAGTGGATTCTTTCTGTAATATAATTACATACGTTCATAACAACGACAAACAAGTTTAGACAAACGTTTAGCTTTATCTGCCGTTTGTCTTCTTTTATCAACACGATGACGGGTCATGACGAATTATGACGAAATGACAACTGGTATACTGTTTTGAGAGCTAATAAACATTGTATGAAATTGACGTCGTAAGACGTGGTGTATGAGCTAGAAAAGTTTCACTTGACATATTACAAAGGGAAAAACTCTAACAAAAGAGAAATCGATGTCAATTTTGTTTTATTATATATATATATATATATATATATATATATATATATATATATATATATATATATATATATATATATATATATAGATATAAAGCAAAATGGACATTGATTGAAAGTCTCAGTTAATATTGACTTTATCGAAAAATAACTCGGACAAAAGTTTCATGGGAAAAAATGTGGAACTAGAAATTGACCTCGAATTTGACCTTGAATCATATTTTTTTCGTTTTTATGACCTTCACACGACCTTGGGATATGAAGTATGAATATGGTTTTCAACGTAAAATTTCTCGCTCTATCCGAATCCGAGGTCAAAAATAGGGGGTTTCCATTTCAATGTTCAAGGTCAAATTCGAAGTCATTTTCTAGTTCCTCATTTCTTCTCATGAAATTTTTGCCCGGGTCGTTTTTCGATAAAGTCAATATTAACTGAGATTTTCAGCTGTTCCGCAACTTTATGAACACCCGGTATAATAGGTAGTATTCCAACTGTAGCCGTCAGGTGACCTAAATCCTCCCCACTTCGCATTATTATGTTGTGTAGGTACACACTGTTTACAGTGGTGTTGGTTTGATGTTTGTTTCTGTGTGCGTATTCACACACACAATTACAAAACACCTATTATGGGACAGAGCAACGTGTACAGTTCCAGTAACAATGTCTAACAATACATTAAAATGCATTGTGCGTTCGGTGACCGACACCAACTGACTACATGCCTTAAGCTGTGACTGACCAACAAATGACTCCAAGCGAGCTATAGTTTTTTGATATTAGTTGGCTTCTAGTGTTCTATGGCGCCATACAAAAATAATTTTAAGGACATTTAGGTTAGATAGTAATTTAGTGGACATAATGCTATACATACATAGGATGTTGTTAGTCAGGTAGTGAATAATGGACCTTACAGTGTGTTTCATAGTATATGATAAATAACTATTTCAAGTAAATTATTTAAATACGTTCAAATTTTTTTATATTTTAATCAGATTAACGTCCGTTAAATAAAATAAAAATGTAGTTATCATAGTTATTATAGACCCTGGGATATGAAGTATGAATATGGTTTTCAACGTAAAATTTCCCGCTCTTTCCGAATCCGAGGTCAAAAATAGGGGTTTCCATTTAAAAAAAAACAAAGTTGACCTCCAAATTCTGGCTCAGGTCAGGTTCAAGGTCAAATTTGAGGACATTTTCTAGTTTCTCATTTCTTCCCATGACACTTTTGTCCGGGCATTTTTCGATAAAGTCAATATTAACTGAGATTTTCAGCTTCTCTGCAACTTTATGAACATCCGGTATATGTACATTGGGTTCATTCCGATGCACAACAATACTATCAAAGTGGGGTCAAATTTTGGGCTAAGAACTGTGCCCCATTTGAAGGGGGTTTTGGGCCATGAGCGTGCAGAGTTAAATTGTATGTTAATATAAAGTACTAAGTTAGTACAGTAACAATCTGATGTTTTTATATCCTTGCATTAAAATTTTTTAACAAGATTTCCAAAGGAATAGTAGCTATCCTCTTTTGTTGTTGCTAACTCAAAAAAGAAAAAAATTATAATGTAAATGAAGTAATCAAAAATATTGAATATAAGAAAAATAATTTTTTGAAAACACAAATTACAGATATAAGAACCAAAACCAATTATTGGCTTGCAAAATTCTTAAGAAACCAAAAGAGAAAAAATATACACCAATACAAAATGTAATAAACAATAATATCAAAGTAACGAAACAATACCTAAAAGATAATACGGATATCCTATTAATAACAGCTGATAAAGGGGGGAAAAATGTATTAGTAAATAAATAAATAAATAAAATAAGTAAATAAAACTGAATACATTAAAAAAATAAAAAAACAGTTAGATGACACACAGAAAATATGGTGAGAATATCTCATATAAAAAATTGTTATTATTAAACAAAACTCACCGAAACCATAACAAGTTCAAATGAGTATATAAAATACCATAGCAATAACAATTTCAAATGAGTATTTAATATATAAAAGTATTATTTGACCAATAATGACATATGCTTGTCTAATTTGTGCCTGTACATCAACAAATAACATTAAGAAGATACAAGTATTAGAAAATAAAATTCTCAGGATCATCACGAAAATTTCGTGGTTCATTTGCAACAGCCAAATTTACAAAGGACTTGGAATTGATACAATCGATGATCACACACATAAAGTCATTGAAAAGTTTTTTGACAACATGGAATAATGCAGTGACGCAACTCATTATAAACTCAACGAACCTTGAACTCACACTTGTCCTAAAATAAAATCGCCCTATCATAATCAATAGTTATAAGTTTATTTAACTAAATCATCAACAATAGGGAGAGACTGAGAAGCTGTTACATGGAACAGTTACCGAAATGGATAAGAACAGATTGAGAAACAAATCGCTAAAAAGAAGGTTGTTAAGAAAACTATTATAAAATTGGCAAAAAACATAGGAAAAAAATACAAAGCCCTTTGATCCCAGAAGATTGAATCGAAGGTGCTGTTACAAATTATTACACTAGAACTCGCAACTGTCCGCCCTGCTTAAAGAAATAATCACAAAGTTAATTGATAAAAAAAAACATCAAAATGGAAACAAAAAAGAAGAGACATATGTATTGGGCCTATTTATGCTAATAAATAATAATAAAAATTAATTTAAAAAAAGCTGAAAACTACTTTTTATCAGCGAAGGGGGGAAGGAGCGATGCTAGGATATTTTAACACAAGATTTTCCAAAAGATGTTCTTGAATCGTATCCAACAGTACAGCAACAACAACAAAATGCAGTTGAAACACCAAAATTACCCATATCAACATAAAAGACTGTTTAAGCATTGATGATGATGCTTGAACATAAAGAATAATTGTCTAATCCCTCTGGACCATTACCAAGAAAGTATATAGTGATATATACTGAAAAGGTGATGAGTTGATGGTGGGAAATTTACAATTTCAAATGGAGTTAATTTTTATGAAAAATTCATCGAACGGGGTATATACAGAAGCAGATCTGAGTCAATATAAACTAATTTCAAAACAAACGAATGTTCATAAACGACATTATGCTCCGTACGAACAAATTCAAAGTCATATAAGGAATAAATAATATCGAAACATTGGTAATCTATTGCTTCCAATAATAAAACAATAAAAATGTGACCGCATGATGTAATACCAATCAAGGACAATATGCTTCTTTTGACTGTTCACAACTACAAAAACAATGTAACCGAACCAAAATATAAAGTTGATAATATTATTCGTACTAGCATTTCTAAACCGCAGTTTGACAAAGAAGGTCTGCCATCATGGATGATTGAATTTTTTAAAAAAAATTAAGGAGTAATTAACTAGCCCAATTACGTACCTGCTGGAAAATTATCATCACATTACAGGTGATTTTTATGAAGAAGAGCTTCAACAGGCCAAGTATTCAAACGTGTCTTTATTTAGTGGATAAAATGTTGAAAAAGACCAAATATAACAAATATAATGAGGTATACATTAGAGATGTGCTCGTGAGTACATTTTTACTCACGATCACGCACAGTCACGAATTATTTTCACACTCACGCACGATCACGAACAAAAAAATTTAATGCTTTCACACTCACGCACGCTTACGAATTAAACATAAAAACTTTTAAATCTAATCGTTTGAATTTTGAGTAAAAATCACTAGCATTTTAACAGTCAGTAAAAATTATGTCCTCACGATAAAATCAGAAATACGGTTAGTATGGTTCACTGAGATTAATACTAATGCAAGTTACATCCTATTTAATTTTTTCTGGAAAGTGAGAAAATTTTCAAAAATTTTCATCTGGTGATTGTTTAATTTTTGTTCTTATTGTAGGGACTGTATTTGTATATAAATATGATATTTCGCACAACCAAACTAAATAGTTTTTTAACAAAATTGTGGCAAAATATTTTTTTAGTAGGTACCGTAAAACCGTCTAGACCCGGACAGGGGGTCTAGACCCGGACACTTTGCACCAATCTTCAAATTAAATAATTTCTACATTAACCTGTAATAATAAACATTTATTCTTGACGTTATTAGAGAGAGAAAAACATCCTCTAAACAGTTGTACCAATAAAAACTACTAATTTCAACATTTACTATCTCATTTTACAGGATTACATGTAATTTTCGTCACAGTTGTTATATTGTTTTAGTTTTGACATGTATGTGTTCAGAATTTTATCGCGCATCATTTAATGATGTTTGAAGTTATATTCGATGTATGTATAAAAAAATACATACATCAGTACACATCAGTTTATTACACTATGGCCACGATTTGCACCAGTTGTAACTCCCACTGTCCATATGTTAATACCCTCCCCCCTCCCGAATTACGCGGTTTATGCCTCCTTCTGGTGTCATATCGTATGTTTATAGAGAGGCATACTATGTATTGTCCCCTCTCCCTCCCCACAAAATATTTTGAAGTCTTTGACAGGTTCAAAGACATCAGACGATATAAAACACTGTCCTAAACCCGACGGGAGAGGTAGTTTGCATGTTATTACATTATTTAAGTAAGTGTTCGGGTCAAGACGGATTTGGGGTGTAGACCCGGACACTTACTAATTTTTTATTTTTTTTATTTTTACTTATAATGAAACAAATGGGTCAGGGATATAACAAATAATATACGCTCTTTCTAATGGTAATAATTTTATTGGTGA
The DNA here is from genome assembly GCA_035578155.1 of Brachynemurus nebulosus. Taxonomy (NCBI): domain Eukaryota; kingdom Metazoa; phylum Arthropoda; class Insecta; order Neuroptera; family Myrmeleontidae; genus Brachynemurus; species Brachynemurus nebulosus. The sequence continues at coordinate 101,202,502 of JAPWDM010000001.1, forward strand.
TATCTATGAAGGAAACATGTATAAACATAAAAAATTACCAAAAAATGTAAAAAAGTGTCCGGGTCTAGACGGTTTTACGGTACCTATAAATACATACATAAATAATAAAATTGAAAAAAAAAAAATAATAATGACAATAAATAACTTAAAATGTTGAAAAAGATAATATTTCCTTAAAATTAACCCATGTGTTCTTTATATTATTCCTTCATAGAATGATAGTTCATATTCATACTATTGAAAACTGTGAAACTGACCTTGTAATATTTTCAAATATACCCATTGACTGAGACTGAATTAATATGTAGACAGGCCAATTTTGAGAACTTAAGGAATTATTTAAATAAAAACGGAAGAAATAATCAGAACAACATCATCAACACAGTTGGACATTTCTAAATTGTAAATCATTTTGTATACACTCCAAGTATCTCGGTAAAAAACTGGAATTTGTTAGTAAAAGGGTTATTGGATTTCTACCTACTTGTACTCATAAAAAGTACCTAATATAAAAGAAACGTTTTTTTTTTCTTTGTAGTTAAAAAATCAAATTGGTTTAGTTAATATTTCCTAAAATTGAAAGAAATTATTTTTAAAATTTTTTTATTCATGGTCTTTAACTTTTCGTGACTCACGAATTATTCACGAATTATATACATGAAGTGACTTGAAATTCCCAATATTTCCAATAGGTGGATCGCTTCGTGACATATACTATCAGTAGACTAACAATACACCTTTACCCCACTTTAATCAACTTCAAAAAATTGAAATAGAATCATATACCTTACTCTTTTTATGTACATGCGAATTTTATTGTGTAAAAAGAGTAAAATGTATGATTCTATTTCAATCTTTTGCAGTTGCTTATAGAAGAGGAAAGGTATGTAATGAATAATTTTTAAAACACCCTACTTTATAAATTAGGTAGCAATATTAAGTAAAATTGTAATCAATTTAATATGTCTGAGATATAATTGCTTAAAATTTATGAAAAGACGAAGAATTTTTAAAAAAATTGCTGACAGTACTTCAAATCTGTATAAAAATTAACTCACATGTGAAAACAAAGTAGCCATATTTATGCAGCGGTGGTTATATTGTTGTGGATATTATATCATTATGAAAGTAATTACCATTTAATGTTATCATAAAATACTCAAGACTTGCAATTTGAAAAAAAAAATGTTAATTTATTACATGGTCATTTTTCAATATGTGTTATGTGATATTTAAACTCAGTGAAACATCTAAGTAGTACAAAAAAATTATATTACAGTACGATCAATGGTGCGGGCGCCCATCTTGATCTATTTGGTCCTTAATTATTGACAAACTATACACTATGTATGGTTTGTCAATATTTTATATACAGAAAAATTGAAATTATATACGGACAAAGTGAAAATGGTAAATCCGAGCTCCAGGCGGGATGTTAATTAATCGAAGTTGCATTTATTCCTTGTATTTTAAGGAAACTTATTTTTTTACATTCCAAAATTAGGTCGTCACTGGCTTCATATAAAAACTGCTCACTTACTATTTTTACCTTGCGAAAGCGTTGTAATTAATGATGAACAAACCTGGTCTTGGTCTTGCCATCTTGTCTTGGTCTTGCATTTTTCGCAAGACCAAGACCAATACTATACATACCAAGAGCAAGACCAAGACCAAGACTCAAGTGAACAAGACCAAGACAAAAGTAAGAAAAAAGCAAGAATCTTGCTATAAACTATTTAAATAATTTGAAAGTATAATTAATACCGAAACTTTTTAAAGCAATATTAAAATTTCTTTTTAAAAATTCGAAGTTAATTAAATACTTGCAATGAAAAATGTGTAATACTGTCATAAATCAGTATAATGCTTTCAACTACCTTCAAAATTTTTTGGTCGGATAGTAAAAAAAAATCGGCGTTTAACAGATTTTTCCACTTTAATAATAATAATAGATTTTACCACATTTAATAGATATTCTGAACACGTGACTAACTGAAGCCCTAAAAATTTCAACAAAATTAGTCCAACAGTTTCGAAATTGCACGTTGGAAGGTTTTACGAATACTCAGGTGGACAGAGAGGCAGTCAAAAAACAAAAAAATTTTTAGGAACCGTAAAGAATGAAAATTTTTATTTTAGAAGGAAAAAAATCGTTAATAAAAAGAGTGCAAGAAAGTGAAAGATTTTTTAGGAATACCAAGACCAAGACTGCATTTTGGAAAACCAAGATCAAGACCAAGATTCTTAATGCAAGAACAAGACCAAGACCCGGTAGTCTTAGTCTTGGTCTTGCATTTGCTCATCATTAGTGGTAATTATAGTATAGCACCAATAATGGAAACATCAGTTTTGGAAATTTTTTGAGAACATCAAATTAGTCAACATCACTTTTGGAAAGTTGCATCAAAAATGTCAAGTACATAAATATTAAATCCACGTGCAGTAGACCGTGACGCATGATTTTATCAAAAGAAACAAATAAATATACCGCTAATAGTAGTGACAAACAACAACAGACTTCAAAGCGTGGGAATGTAGATTTTAATTATTGTACATAGAATGTTTATTTATATGTATTCTGTTCTGTGGCGGTTTTTATCATAGATACGTAAAATATAAACAAAATTATTTCAAAGCAAATTAATAAACGACAAATGAAAAAATATTTTCTCAGATAAATAATTTTTAATTCTTCACTTCTTTTTTTTTTTATTAATATTTAAAAAAAAAAAAAAAAAAATTTAATTCAAAACATAATCTTACAATATTTGTGAATCGCCCCTGGTCAAAAAGCATCACTTTTGTTAAGCACCACTTTTGCAGACTACTTTTTCTTGACAAAACTGGTGCTCTACTGTACATTTTAATCACGATCTTCAGGTTATTGATTCTACGCATTTAAAATAAGGAGTTCCTTTTTCTAAAATTATTTACAGGCATCGACATCTGACAAATTAGCTTAAACCAGAGTCTAATTTTCTATTTTGTTGTCAGAACTATTCAAAAATGTTGAGTGTGTAACCAGTAGTAGAGTTGTATTTGGATTTCCCAACATCATCTATCAAAATTAAGCCAACAGTGAATGAAAGTAACCATGAAGGCCCATTTATATCTATAGACACTGTACGTCACAGACACGTATCGTGGCAGACACGACAAATATTGTTTAATACTTTTCTTATGAACACATTCATACATACAGACATATATATATATATATATATATATATATATATATATATATATATATATATATATATATATATATATATATATATATATATATATACACCCATAAGAAAAGCATTAAACATTATTTTGTCGTGTCTGCCACGATACGTGTCTGTGACTTTCAGTGTCTGTAAATATGAATGGATCTTAATAAGGCAACATCATCAGTAACGAAATTCTATACGTCATAGATATTGGATAAAGAGTTAATAATTTTGGTTAATGACTTCACTATAGTTAGAAATTTAAAATTTAACATTAATTCGATTTAACGTTAATAAATATAAAAAACGTTATGGCTATAACAAAAAAGTGAAACAGTTAAACCAAACTAAACGGCACAGTAGTACAAAAATAATATTAGTGCACTTGAATGAAAATTTTAACCTTAGTGTTTTATTGCGCAGCCAAGTTTCAAAAATTAAGGGGAGATTCGCTAAAAACACATCAAAAATCGATCTATATTATTATTATTTTCTTTATACAAATAAATGTTTTATTAAAAAACTAAATAGTTATACAACATTATTTCTACATATCTTGAGATTATAATTTTTTTTTTTTTATAAATCAAAAATTAGTTGAATATAAATGACTTTGAATGGCGAGATTTTTCCACCTTGATGGTTCCTGGCGTTTTGAAATCTCCAGTGAACTAAAATCAAAAAATCACGAATTTTCTGAAAATATATGTATACATATACAGTTATGATACTAACTAGGATCTAAGAAAAAAAAAACACCAAGAAATCGCATTTTGAAAATAAATTTTCAAAAATTACCACTTTTTCTCGATTATACACAGACGCCATTTTGAAAATATATTACGGAACCAAAAGATCCTAGTTCTTGCCAAAATGATGGCATCGAGGAATAATATGCACGATTTATGCCCGTATCTCAAATATTTTTTGAGATGCATGAGGAACCGTGTCAAAAACGTACTTTCGAGAAAATAGCATTTAAAATTTGTTATTTTTTTTTCTTAAATTGAATTATAGTAAAATGCGTGTACTAAAATGCCCATAACTTTTTGATTTTTGTTTAAAATCAAAATTTAGGGTAATATTTCTAACATTTTAATAATGTAGTCAATGAAGCATCAAAACGATCAAAGTCCCGTAGGATCTTGAGGTCCGAAAAAGGCCCAAAATAAACGGCTAGATGAATCTTGATCAAATTTTGCTCAAATACTATTGAGATACGTTAGGTTGAAATTATCCTCCCGGATTCTCGGGTCCCAGAAAGGATCCAAAGTAAATTGTGGGAAATGACCTCTAAATTTTGCTTAAATACTATTAGAAAAAGGAAAAAATGAAGGTGAAATTCAAATTGTGCTCCAGGGTCCTAGGGTCCCAAAAATCTTCTTGAATAAAAGGTTGAATGGACCTCGACTAAATTTTGTACGAATACTAATGAGATCGGGAAAAAATAAATGGGGAATCAAAATTGTCCTCCAGTGTCTTTGAGTCCCAAACGGTTCAAAATAAATAATAATGTATTTTAACAAAATTTAATTTTTTCAAAAATTTTTTTCTTCTAATATTGGAAAACAAACGATACACCGAAAATAGTTAAAATTTTCATAGACTATTTCTCTTTCGATAGAAATTAAAATGCTGAAATAACCAAATCGTTTTCGAAAAATTTCCACCTAAACATAAATATATTAAACATGTAAGTGTCTTTATTTCTACCAAAAATTTCTTTTGCTTCTAATTGCGGAAAAACGATAAATCGAAAACAGTTAAAATTTTTATGAGTTATTTCTTATTCAATAGGTAATAACATGCTATAGTAACCAAAACAATACAAGTCGTTTTCCAAAAAATTTCACCTAAATATAAATATTTCATACAGATAAGTGCTTTTATGGTCAGAAAAAAAATTTTGGTTGGCGTTTGTAAAAAAAATTTATGGGGAAAATTTTTGAAACTTTTATATGTTATTAGCTGCAAAATGGGTAATATATTGCCGTGATAGCCAGAAACACTAACGTTTTAATTTTTCTGCAATATTCATTTTTGTTATTAAAAACAGATACATGAATTTTACAAAATTTAACGATCTTTATATTTTACCACTCATTTTTCCATATTTAAAATTCGGGAATTATTTTGAATTTTTCTTCTGTATTAGAATAATAATTAAATCAAATAATGGACTTTGTTTCAAAGCGCTAAGTCTTGTCGCTTTTGAAACATTAGTGTTTTCATTTTGGATAAAAATTTTTTTTACTGATTGTAAGATGTTTTGAACATCAAAATATGCTATGAATATAGATATTTTAGCAGTTCAGTAAGTAAATATGTGTATAATATTTTGCTATTCAAACACCGTCTTTTTGAAATCAAAAAATTTCATTTTAGCGAATTTCCAGAAAGAATTCTGGAAATTACAGTACGTGTCATGACGCGACTTAAGCCCGGGGCTATGGCAGAAATTTGTTTTGAGGCCCCTAGAACCCAAAAATAATATTCACTAAAATTTATATATATATATATATATATATATATATATATATATATATATGTATGTACGTATGTATGTATGTATGTATATATGCATCAGCACGATAGCTCTTCAGGAAAAACCGCTAGCTTTACGAAATTTGGTGACAACGTTGGAAATCCAAAAATCTTGGATGAGTTCTTCAGCCAGACATGTCGGATGCCAGGAATATGGCTTTTGTTCTTGCAAAAAATTAGTTTTTTGCTAAAATTTGCTATAATTTAAAAGTTTTTGCCATATTTTTATACACCATTGCAAAGACGGCAAAAAATCACATAAAAAAGGTTTTTGAACTATTATTCTAGGTTAGCTAGTTTTTGAGAAAATAAAAAAATAAGAAAATCCGCTACCGTACCCCCCACCCCACCCCCCTCATTTTTAAGCTACAATTTCATGCATTTTCGACGTTTTCGAAGTTTGTACCACTCGCACAGGTCACCCAAATAAACCTAGAGAGCTGAAATTTTGTATTCGGATTGAGTTAGTATCAAGGGGGTGCCTTTTGGGGGTCTCAACTTTTAACCCTTACCCTCATCATTTGTATACCAAAAAGAATATCATTTTTCTTGTTTTTTAACAGTTTCGTTCGGGTCAAAATCTCCCCAAATAAACCTAGAGGGCTGAAATTTTGTGTACAAGTTAAGTTAATAGCCAGCCACTGGCTTTTGGAGGTTTCAACTTTTAACCCTTACCACCACGATTTTTACGCCAATATTTCCTTGATTTTTTTGCTTTTTTTCTAACACGTCTAGAAGCTTTCTAAGAAAACATACAGAGCTGAAATTTTGTACGTGTATTGAGTTAGTATCCAGCTACTGCCTTTTAGGGATTAAACATTACTTTTCCCCCACTTCTCCCATTTTTACATCGGAATTCAGTTGTATTGTAAATGTGTTTTAAATGAATTACTTTTATTCTAACACACAGTAGGCGAATAGTAATTTTAAAAAATTTAAAAAAAAATGAATTTACTTTTTTAACAAAAGCAATACATATATAATATAGGTAGTTGCATACATGCATATTATATTACATATAGGTAATTCTATATGTATACATACTAGTGATGGAGAACTATCGATAGTCCCGACTATCGATAGTTTCGATAGTCGTGAAACTATGGATAGTTATCGATAGTTTATCGATAGTTTTTGATACCCAAGTTGAGCGGCATTTAGATAGCCGGCAAGCAAAAAAAAGGTCGCCGGTTTTACGCCGGGGCGGAATTATTCTTTTTTGCCCGTAAATTCCCTTAAAATGGTTGTTTTTATATCTCTGGCTATAATTTCTACGAAATTTTTATTATCTTTAGTATTTATAAGTAAACGAAATGACTGAAAAAAAGTATCGGAAACTATCGATAGTAAAAAAAAATATCGATAGCTTTCGATAGTCAAAACTATCGATAGTTATCGATAGTGCTATCGATAGTTCTCCACCACTAATACATACATATGAAGTAGGAATTTTGGATTTTTATTATTTATAAAATAATTTTTTATTTTTTATTTTTATTTATTTTTTTTTTTTTTTTGAAAGAAAAAATATCTTTATAAAGGCCTTCCAGTTTACTATTTAAGGTCCTTTTTTAATATTTAAAACTAAAACATAAAGGCAATTAGCGGATAAACATGGGCAGGAATGTCCTCGTACGAATTGTGTTGGTTTTTTTTCTGCTACCTGTTTTCGGCACAAAATTGAAATTTACTGAGATACAGCCCTTTAATACTTAAAACCTTTTTTTAAAGCCTCGATCAGCCGAACACTAATCACCAGTTTTGAAACCAACAAAATGACAATTCGGTTGTAGACTTTCAATCACATTTCGCTTGTTGACATTCAATACCGAAGATGAAGGGGAAAATTCGACTACCGTGATGGGGCCCCGCTGCTCACGGCGTTTTTTTTTGTTTTCAGACGTATCTTTCAGAAATAACTTCATTAATATGTAAATGACAAAACTGTTCCAGTATTAGATACCGTACCATAATGGCGGCTTTTACGTTACTACAAAAATAACAATTTTAAAAAACTGTTATAAAGAATTTAGAGGTGAAAACCTTTATGTACCGTAATTGCTAGAGCTGACAGTACGTTCAAAAATAATGGTACCTTTTCATGTATATTTTTTCCAAAACTCATTAATAAGGAAGATAACCCTGTAAAGAGGTGAAACGGAAATCATTTTTTCCCAAATATTTTTCAAAAGCTTTTGAATAACGGATTGATATTTAAGGGGTACCTACATCTTTTGCGTCAGGCGGGTTAAATTCATGTTAACACTTATTCCACCACTTATGATCAAGCGGTGGTTTTGAGTGGTAAGTGTGAGTTATCACATCTTTTTTAATTTGCAATTATTTAAATAAAATTCTTAAAAGTATAATTCCTCAGACAATTACACGCAAAAAATTATACTTGTTACACTTCGATAAATAATACCGTTTTCGAGTAATTTTAAGTAGAAGTATCTATTTCCAAATTATCCTCTGACCATAATTGATGGAATAAATAGTACCACAAAATTTAATTATTCAGATGTTCATACGCACCCCTAAAATATGAATCCATTATACAAAAGCGGCTAGAAAATTAAAAAAAAAGTCCGTTTCGTTCTACCCCTCTACTTTATATCCCTCATTACTGAGTTTTGGAAAAAAGTGCAGATGAAAAGATACCATTATTTTTGAACATACTATCAGTTCCAACAATTACGGTACATAATTCTGGACCACTGTATATATATATATATATATATATATATATATATATATATATATATATATATATATATATATATATATACATTGTAATTTTTTAGCGAATCTCCCCTTAAAGGCACTCCTCACAAACGCAACTTTCGAAGTAAATTAAAGCTCAGCCTGGTACTAACAAATTTATGGTAAAGAGTCTGGAACCATTATCATAGGTGAATTTGCCCAAGAAATGAAATTCAACGATATATGTGCCATTGTGTAGCTTAGTGAAAGAGTAAACTATACGTATGGATTTTTCTCAATATCTTTACATTTCGCGGAGTTATAATACAAAATACCAAAAAATAGTGGTCTTATTCAAACTTTTTTTCTCGTAAACTATTATAGATAAAACGATGAAACAAAATCCATATTGTTGGCTATGTCCAGTACTTTATTATATATTTTTTTCATTTAAAATGGACATTAAATACCCTTTATAAAATATGAAAAAAAAATTCGTTAAATTTTTTTAGCTACTTGTACAAGAGTGACCACTTTCTTATTACTACCAAAAGAAAGCTCGCAAGCACTTCCCTCATCTCCCTGAATTTTATTTTTGTCAAAAGGGTGGAACATATTGAAAAAAAATAAAAACATATATATTTGGTGATGTTCATGGTATGTGTACGTGTAGGTACAGGTCAACAAATCTGACTTTAGCTCTTCAAAGTCATTAAAAATGCATTCTTAAAGAAGTGAGATAGTACCTAGTATAAAGAAAAAATGACCTTGAAGCGGAAAAGTCAGATTTGTTGAACTGTACCTACTTGTTTTTGAATTATGTTTTTAAGAAATATTTTGAATGAATAAATGAAACATTGATTTTTTTTATTACATGAGAATCTGATGCCTGCTCTACACTCTCGATCGAAGTTCCTCGACGAAGTAATCGCTAAACACCAGCCAGGAAGAACCATGAAATGACTTTTTACACTCTCGTACTCGGTCCACTTTGCGAGAATTGAGAGTAGGCATAAGGAATCTAATATGTTTTATCTTCATAATGTAGACTTTTTTCATATCGGAGTTCTAAAAAACAATTAGTTACGAAAAAAAAAACTAACTTCTTTCATTGTTTTTAATGTATTACTCAATTCTACAATTATTTCGCAAGCAAATCCAACTAACATTTTTATTTACCCGTTAGGTAAACTAAAACTGTTTACTTGATCAATTAGTGATGTATTTAACTTCATCAATGAATTTAAAATTGTAGACTTGAGAAGTATGTTAAAAGCAATGAAAAAAATTAGTTCTTGATTCGTAGCTGATTATTTTTTAAAACTCCTATGTGGAATGAGTCTACATTTTGAACATAAAAAATATTAGATTCCTTATGCCTACTCTCAATTCCGCAAAGTGGACCGAGTACGCGAGTGTAGAAGGTCATTTCATGGTTCTTCGTGGCTGGTGTTATAACGGTATTCCGACTTCAGCCAACTTTAGCGTTTACTTCGTCGAGGAACTTCGATCGAAAGTGTAGAGCAGGCATCAGATTCTCATGTAATAAAAAAAATCAATGTTTCATTTATTCATTCAAAATATTTCCTAAAAACATTTAATTCAAAAACAAGTAGGTACAGTTCAACAAATCTGACGTTGCCGCTTCTAGGTCATTTTTTCTTTATATTAAGTACTATCTCACTTCTTTAAGAATGCATTTTTAATGACCTTGAAGAGGTAAAATCAAATTTGTTGACCTGTACCTGCACATACACATACCATGAACATCACCAAATAGGTATGTTTTTATTTTTTTTCAATATGTTTCACACTTTTGACAAAAATAAAATTCAGGGAGATGAGGGAAGTGCTTGCGAGCTTTCTTTTGGTAGTAATAAGAAAGTGGTCACTCTTGTACAAGTAGCTAAAAAAAATTAATGAATTTTTTTTTTCATATTTTATAAAGCGTATTTAATGTCTATTTTAAATGAAAAAAATATATATAATAAAGTACTGGACATAGCAAACAATGTGGATTTTGTTTCATCGTTTTATCTATAATAGTTTACGAGAAAAAAAAGTTTGAATAAGATCACTATTTTTTAGTATTTGGTATTATAACTCCGCAAAATGTAAAGATATTGAGGAAAAATCCATACGTATGGTTTACTCTTTCACTAAGCTACACAATCGCATACATATCGTTGAATTTCATTTCTTGGGCAAATTCACCTATGGTAATGGTTCCAGACCCTTTGTACTTATGTAAGTACCAGCATTTATTTGGTTAGTCAAAGCACTGACAGTCTAATGGTCTTATAAAGTTACAGCTCTACAACTGGAAACGTTGTTTTACGTACCCTGGCGGATGTTGGTCAATCAATTGACGACATAAAACTTTTTTGTTGTACACGATTTCCACTATCAATAACAAGTAGGTATCGCCTGCTGGATTCCCGGGCTATATTATTTATACAAACAGTTTACAAAAAATTGTTTATATAATAAACAGTTTTTACATATTTTATTATAATATTTGTATAAATATATAATATGTAGGTATAAATGAACATATGTATACATATAGCATATTGCGGTGAATGAATAAAAAAAGGAAAAAATTTCGAAAACCAAATTCTTTAGTGAACATTTTATGACAAAATTTGACAGTTACTTTATTTATTGACTGTTTGGATAAAATTGTTGATAGGTACATCAGTAAGTTTTTACTCACGCAAGCTATGAAAAATATCACTATGTAGTCACAACTTTTACCATTAGAGAGGGTTGAAATAGTTTGTATGACATTTTGCTTTAATAAGAAATGCCAGAGTGAATTTAGTTCATTTATTTTAAATATTACAATCAAACAATATAATGTGTGTTTACCTTATCTATTCCGTACCTGTACATACAACTTATATTACTATAGCTGTGTAATTTTGTGCAACGTAGTATTGTGTTTATTATTAGATTAAATTATTTATAATACCCCTGAATATCTACATCAATTTAGTACCATTAACAATATACCTACAATAAAATAATGCGATGCGACAGACATAAAATTAAAACTTTTTTTAGTCCAATATTTCCGATTGTGTGCTATTGTTAGACCACAATGCAATGTAACTAAAGGACACAATAAAAAATACGATGAGACACTTTGTTGATCTTGTACCCGAGTCCAATCAATAAGATAAATAATCACACGAACTCGCACTTCTTTTATGTTTGTTATGTATGATATTTATAATATATTTGAATATTTTGATGCAAGAAAAAGCTTTTGGTAGATTTTCCTCGCGAATAAATTTGTTAAATAGATTTAGCAAATATGTTTTACCATTAACAGACATATTTTTATAGAACTCGTATTTGAATCCGTCCGGACCTGCTGCCTTGCCACTTTTACATATTTTTAGAGCATATTCCAATTCCTCCCATGAAATGTCAGAATCTAAGAACGGATGGCTAATAGCATATTCATTGTTATAAAAGACCGCATTATTTTTTATTACCTCAGAGGCAAAAATACTTGCAAAATGTATACACCATTCGTCAGTACTAATAGCATTCTTTTGGTGATTATTATTTTTGAACTAAACCTTATCGAAAAAGCATCACTCAAAACGTTCGAAACTTAGAAATTTCCTTAAAAGTTGCTTCTATAAACAAGATAAAGCATTAATTTACACGTAGAAACATTTTATTTCAACTTTATTACATTATGAAAATTTTGAAAAATACATCTTCAACAAAATTAAATGATGCAATAACTTATGTTCCTATGCAATGTATTAATAAAAGAAATTATTATTATAGTATTATAGTATTATTATAGTAATTGTTTAAGTTCCTTACTCTCTCGTGATTTTGATTCACATTATGCATTTTAATGGTCATTTGTTACAAACGGCATAAAAAAACGCATAAAAAAATGGCACAAAAAAAAATCGCACAAAAAAAATCGCACAAATAAAAAGAGTTCAGCTGCACTGTGGAATGCAGCAATATGCTACACTAATGTCAGGGTTATGTATTTCGTAATTCATAATGTCATAATTAGAGCCCGGACACTATAGTGTACTATAAATCATCCTGTCAAAAAATTGAATGTTCTTCAGTAGCGCAAAAACAAGTATGAGGGGTTAAAAAATGAAAATAAACTGTAATTTCAAAATCTATAGTCATTTACAAATTTTAATTGTTATCATGTAAATGCAAAGAAAAATGATACTTTCAGTGAACTGTAGCAACATATTAATTTTCAACAAAAGAGTAGTCCAATACTGGGTAGATGCCTTGATGTTAGTTGCAACTAATAATTACTAACCAATGACAAAAATATTTTTTTTTTGCAACTAATGACTGAAAAATTCAACTATTAGTATTAACTATTAAGTAATTTAGCTCTTAGTTGTAGTTGTTAGTTATATTAAGTAGGTATGAAGTTTATTGAAATTATCGTAGAAGCAAAAAAGTAGGCAATATTTTATCTTCTGATTATTTATTGAACATAAAAACGTAATAAACCAACATGAGTAACAATATAAAAAATCACAACTGTAAGTTTAAAATAATTGGATACTATTTGCAATCTGTTTTCGATCGAAAGATTTTGATAACGAAAAATAAGTATAATTTATAGTACATATTATATATTTGAAAGAATACTTCCTTTCCTTATATCATCCATTTTGGAAATATCGTTATTTTCGATATCGATAATTTCCGATAACGAAAAGTAGGTTCTGACAGTGGCAATACGTTCGGAATACCTACAACTTGCTTCGCTTAAGCCTTCAAAAATTTCGTTATTTTTGGGCTACGACGCACCGTTTAGGAGATATTTACGATTAAAGTTTTCGATAGCGAAAGTTAACGAAAAGTAGTTTTTTATAAAATTGTTCGGTTACTGACCAGAGCAATGGGACTAACAGAGTCTAAATTAACTAGTTATAACCAATTTATGACAAGTTACGCGGTATCGATAATTTTCGATAACGAAAAGTAGGTTTTGATAGTCGCAATACGTTCGGAATACCCACAACTTGCTTTGCTTAAGCCTTCAAAAATTTCGTTATTTTTGAGCTACGACGCACCGTTTAGGAGATATTTACGATTAAAGTTTTCGATAGCGAAAGTTAACGAAAAGTAGTTTTTTGTAAAATTGTTCGGTTACTGACCAGAGCAATGGGACTAACAGAGTCTAAATTAACTAGTTATAACCAGTTTATGACAAGTTACGCGGTATCGATAATTTTCGATAACGAAAAGTAGGTTCTGACAGTCGCAATACGTTCGGAATACCCACAACTTGCTTCGCTTAAGCCTTAAAAAATTTCGTTATTTTTGAGCTACGACTTAAATTCATCAATTATAACCAGTTTATGATAAATAATTCGTTATCTTTGCTAGTTCTCGAACAGAATATTCTAAAACTTTTGTTAAATATCTTTATTTAGCTTTTATTTCAATAATTCTTCTAATAGGGATATTGGTTTTTCGACATCTTTATTAATTTTCGAATAGAAACTTTTGTCAAATCTTTTCACCTGAATTCAATCTGTTTTTCGATGACTAAAAAAATAGTGAAGCAAATTTTTCGTGATCTTTGCTGATTTCCAAATAGAACATTCTCGAACTTTCGTTAGATTTCGCTACATGGATCCTTTTTAACTAACTAATTAGATGGTGAAATCAAGTTTTGGTTATCTTATCTGATTTTCACATAGAATATTCTAGAACTTTTACCGAATTTCATTTTTTGGTCACTTTTTTGATGAACAATTTGATGGTGATGCCAAATTTTCAATAATTTTTCTGATTCCCAAAAAGAATATTCTAGAACTATTGACGAATTCTGGTATTTGGACACTTTTTTGATGCCCAAACCGATGGTGAAGTTGATTTTTGGATATATTTTCTATTTTCAGAATAGAATATTCTCGAATTTTTGTCGGATTCCGTTAATTGATCGCTTTTCGATCAAAAATTTGGTGGTAAAATCAGATAGTCGATATTTTTTCTAATTTCCAAAAAGAATATTCTAGAACTTATTCTAAATATCGGTACTTGGTTACTTTTTCGTTGGTCAATCCATTGATTAAGGATTTTTTATATCTTTTCTGATTATTGAAAAAATATTCTAGAACTTTTGCCAGATTTCGCTATTCAAGCATCTTTTCGATGACCAACCCAGTGGTGAAATCGAATTATGTAATAGTTTTAATTTATCTGTATCTTTGTACAAGAAATATCTCCTCATAAAAATTTACAAGACACGCTCCTTTCGTATATGTTTTTTCAACAATTCAATTTTTTGACAGGATGATTTATAGCTTCAGTGTATGAAAAAAAATTTTTTCTTGAGATGGTTGTTTATATAATTCACATGCAGTTGATCAAATTAAACTGTGTTCGTTCGTCGCGCGAGTGATGTGACAAACTTAAATTGAGCAACTATGTTGTTCATATGAAATTTTATTGTTTTCAAAACAAAATATATATGTAGAGTACCTGTTTAGTTCGTGGCACACAAACTATGGAGCGCATTGAGAAAAAAATTATAAATGCATTTATGAAAAATATATAAATTATGTGCCGCTTCTAACGAATGGTGATACGTTTTTCTGGCAATTTTTGATAGGATAATTTATGAGCTGCACTATAAGTCCGGGCATTAGTCATAATGCCCTTATATATGTATATATATATATATATATATATATATATATATATATATATATATATATATATATATATATATATATATATATAATATAGTCTGTTAAGTAAGATCGTGGTCGACCATACTAACAAATGGTAAAAGTTTTTCTCTACATATTTTGTGAGCAGATAGAGTGAACCTTTGTCTACCACCCACTTTAAAGAAAGATTCAGTTATTTGTCTTTTGTTAGAATAACAAGTGAAGAACCATGGGTGCCAAATACGCGACACTAATGCCAAATCTGGCATCGTTACATTCGGCTGGCCGTCACAGTCGCCCGATACCAATCCGATTAGGTCACATATCAAGTACAAACTTCGAGGAAAACGCATATATACTTTTAAAGCAGTTAACTCGCGAGATTCGTCTCAATCTAAAAAATTGAAATCTAAGAAATTCGTCAGTTTAACTAAAAGTATGCCTCGAAAATAGCGTTACCACCGGCGATTATCGACGCCGGTGGTGACACTGGACACCTCATTAAGCTAATTGCGTCGTAGGCGGCATCAAGTGGACCTTATATATGTATTTCAAAATTTGCTTAAATAAATTTTTATATAAATTATTTTGAACACGATCTTACTTGACAGACTGTGTATATATATATATATATATATATATATATATATATATATATATATATATATATATATATATATATATATATATATATATATATAAGTTTTGCAACAACTGAAATCACTTTTTAAAAAATTTATTAATTACAAATTTTTATATGAAACGATTACAATATTAACTTTATTAAGTATCCAGAATAAAAAATACAAATGTCGCTTAAGTTACTTTACAATTGTCTTTTATAGGTATTTTAAATTAAAAGAATTTGCACATTCAGCTTATTCAATGAGAAAAGGTTTTATGGATCTTTCACAGATATCATGTTGCTGTTTAATCATGTTGCCGCCTCAGTGGAGCCGTGTTCTTGGAAATGCTGATTTTGCGTCTTCTAATGCTTAGAGATAATTGCTGTAATATGTATTTATAATATACAGGCTGTCTAGTATGTTACTCCTCCCCCCTTATTTGGAGACATATTCCAGTGGAGCCTGGGTTCAATGGAAGATGTCGACCGTTCGAAGATGATTTGTGTTTCTGGATGTTGTTTCTTCCTATACTTGAGCCCTATGTAAATGATCAGGATTGTTAGTAGAATTCCAAAAGTGATGAATGAAGTATACGTGTGTGTGGCAGTTTTGAACTTGGTTTCCTCGATTGCTTCAGTATTTTGAATGTGGAATGTGTTGAGCTTTCCCAGACTTAGTTTAGGAACAAATTTTGATTCTTTTAGTTGAAGCTCGTGTAAAGGTAAGATGTACAACTGTTTAGTGGTCATGCCATCCTGATTTTTGTTGGTGTGTCCATCGATCGTTATTTCGCAATTTCGTTATTTCGAAAATAAATTAAGGCTGTTCGGGATATGTTGCGTTGATTGATGCCACAGTTCGTAGTGATAGGTAAGTTCAAGGCATTTTTAATGATAATGTGTTGTGCTGTTATTTTCTTCACGGTGGTTGAATTTTCATGGTCTTCATAGGTACAGCTTCCGCCTTGGCCGTGGATAGCGCAATTGAAACAATTGTCTGTTTTTGGTATTTCTAGTATTTCGTCGTTGTTGCATATGTACAGTTTGTTCAACTGCGGACACTCTTTTTGTGTGAAATAATTTGCATATTTGCTGCTTAAGACGTATGGATGACGGATGACAATGGATTTATTATTTGTTGGTAAGGGTTCTAATAAATTTAAATTATAAGTGTGGTTCTGGAAGGTTGGAATTCAGATGTTAAATACAATTTTGGTGTTGTTGTAAAAGGCCTGAAAGGTTAGCAGTTCGTAAATTTGATATAAGGATTGGATTGGTAAATGTTGATCATTCAGTATTTCGAAGGCGTGATCTACCTCGTCTGGAGATAATATTAGGGAAGGTAGGAAGTTTAATTTTGCTAAGTTAATTGCTTGTGCTAACTGAATCAAGTGTGAATGTAAAAGATCAATATTGTAGATTATCTGATAGGCATATTGTATGTAATATGCAAAATTATATTCCCTGTTTGTAAAGCTACCGTTTACTTGTTTTTTAAAGGTAGTAAGGAATCTATTTATGATGTCCTGTTGGTTATTTATATGTTTCGAGATGTTATTAAACCGCTCAATCATTTGTTGATTTATTTTAGTTTGCTTATTATTTTGAGTTATTAAGTTATGCTGGTTTAATTTAAGGTTCTCGATATCTTTATTTATATTTACTGCATCTTCGTGATCCATATTACCAGTTATAAATTTAATCATTGACCCGAGTCCGTCTGCGAGTGATCGTTTTATTCGCCTAGGGTAAATTTGTTTGAAAGTGTTTTTTAGCTCCGTTTATTTTAAAGCTACAATATTGGTTACAGAACTTAGGTTTGTAGTTTCGTTAGTATGGTCTTTTAAATGATTCAAGGAAATTTTGATTTTTTTCAAATTGTCTTTATAACTTTGCAGGTCAATTATATGTAAATATTTGTAGTACCCGTTGCTAATTTTGGCTTGTCTTTTGTGTCTTCGTCATTATGGTCAGAGTCATTATTATCCTGTAACAAAGTGGACCGTTTTAATTTTTGTTTTGGTATTTTGCGGTATTTATCATCGATGACTGTAACCTTTTTATTGGTCTTAACCTTAATTTGTTTGAACTATGGGTGGAGTTTATTATTATGCTTATTCTCCTGAAAATAAGCGGTCTTGTTTTCCTTATAATTTAGAGGGGTTTCGCGTTTTCTATTTAATTTGGTTATAGTGGCCTGCTTTTGTTTTAGTTCTCATACGATTCCTTTTGGAAATTTTCGCGTTCTTGTTGCACAATTTCCGCATCTTGTGGTAATACTGCGTTATGTTTGCGACCAAAGAACAATTCAAATGGTGTGCTTTTGACAGTGCTATGGATGCTATTATTATAAACAAATATAGTATGTAACATTTTTAGTTTGGTACTAGAGGTTTTGTCTGTATTGTGAATAATACGATATTTTTCGAGAATTGTGGAGTGAAAACGTTCAACTGGGGAGTTAGATAACGAACTCCTTATTGAGGTTACGTGCATCTTGATCTCATATTGATCGCAGAATTGCCTGAATCTTATACAGTCAAAACCCTTTTCAGAATCAACTATTAAATTTTTTGGTCGGCCATATTGAGCAATATACTGTGCGAATGCCTTAATAATATGAGGAACGTTCCTTGTCTCAATTTCGTAAGCTTATCCGAACCGTGAAAATTTGTCAACTATTGTAAGAAATTTAGTTTTGTCCAGGTGGAATATATCCATATGAACAATCTCTAGCGGTTGAGAATTGAGATTTTGTTTTGGTTGTCTACGGTCGTATTTATTTTCGTTACAAGTCTTACAGTTATTAAATTATTAGAATCCAACTGCAGGTAAAATGAAATGAAACAAAAAAAAAATTTTTTTAACGACAGCCTGCATATAAATTATTAAGAACGAACTAAAAGAAAGAAAATTGTTCTACATGTTTCAGTCATTTAAATGACCATCTTCAGGAAAATCAATAATTCAGTTGTGAAAACAACTGAGAAAAATAATATCAAAAGGACATAACCTCCAAATGTCAAATGAATGTCAAAATGACAGACGAAATTAAAAAATTAAAAATCAAAGAATCAAAAAATTAACGGACCCCATACTAAATTAGACCCCTATTTAGTATGGGGTCCGTTAATTTTTTGATTCTTTGATTTTTAATTTTTTAATTTCGTCTGTCATTTTGACATTCATTTGACATTTGGAGGTTATGTCCTTTTGATATTATTTTTCTCAGTTGTTTTCACAACTGAATTATTGATTTTCCTGAAGATGGTCATTTAAATGACTGAAACATGTAGAACAATTTTCTTTCTTTTAGTTCGCTCTTAATAATTTATATGCAGGCTGTCGTTAAAATTTTTTTTTTCATTACAGTTATTAATATAGTAAGTAATTTTAGATTTTAAATTTGGAAAGTAGTAGTCTCGTCGGATATGACTGAGTTTCGTTAATACCAGTGTGTCGGAAATCGTGGTGATTTTTAATAATTCGGTCTTGTTCAGCATCTTCTAATACGTCTGTTAAAAATTTTGTAGTTTTAATAATTCTATATTGTTTACCCTGTGAGAAATACTCTGACTAAATATTTTGAAATTTTAAGGAAAGTTCATCGTCTGGGCAGTATACGGCTATTAGTAATTTAGGAGGGACATTTTCTTTAATAATATTTATGAGTGTTTCGTCATCGTCCTGAGCTAGATATATGGTTATTCATCGTTTTAAGTTAAAAACTATTGAAAATTTACGTTTCTGTCTTGAGTTAGGTTCGGCTATAAGTAAAATAAGTTGATTTTTGAAGTTATTAAGAGGGTTCTCTGATATCCGGATAAATGACGTATCGTCTTCAGAGGCACTGTGGGCAGTTTGTGTGGAAGTACTTGAGGATGAATCTTGTGTCGAGGTACTAGGTGTCGGATTATCATCTAAATAATTACTTTTTATGACGATACGTGACAGTGCGTCGGCGTTTGTGTTTTGTTTTCCCGGTTTATGCAAAATTTTATAATCAAACTCTTCAAGCTTTAAACGCCACCTGACTAATTTGCTATTAGGCTCTTTTAACGACATTAACCAACGGAATGGGTTGATGGTCAGTCACAATGGTAAAACGTCGTGCATAAAGGTATGGTCTGAAGTACCTTGTTGCCCAAACAATAGCCAACATTTCTTTTTCTATGGTGGAATAGTTTTGCTCACAGTCAGGCAGTGTTCTAGAGGCGTGGCAAATAGGATGATCATTTCCAATTGGTCCCTGTAATAACACGGCCCCAATAGCTACGTTACTAGCATCGGTCGTCAGAAAGAATTCCTTACTAAAGTCCGGATATGCAAGGATAGGGTCGTGTGTAAGTAGGTCTTTACATGTTTTAAAACAGTCAATGAATTCTTGTGTATGTTTTACAGTCTCACCTTTCTTTAGACATTTTGTCATAGGCTTGGTAAGTTTAGCAAAGTCCTTTATGAACTTTCTATAATAAGCAAGAAGTCCAAGGAAATATTTGATGTCCTTCTGGGATCTAGGGATAGAAAATTTTTGGATGGCTAAAATTTTATCTGGATTTGGCTTAATCCCTTCATCTGAGATAATATCTCCTAGGAAGGCTATTTCCTTTTTAAGGAATTCACTTTTGTCGAGTTGTATTTTCAAGTTAGCGTCTTTCAGTCGCTTAAATACTTTGTCTAAGTTAGTAACATGTTCCTGTAAAGAAGTCGAAAAGACAATTATGTCATCCATGTAGACTAGGCATGATGTTCCTTGAAGATCTTTTAGAACATTGTCCATAACCCTTTGAAAGGTTGATGGCGCATTTTTTAGGCCAAATGGCATACGAACGTATTCATAGTGGCCGTTGTCTACGGTGAATGCGGTCTTTTCTATGTCCCGTGGATGTACTTCAATCTGGTGGAAACCAGATACCAAATCTAATGTCGTGAAGTACATACACTTCCCTAGTTTGTCGAGAATGTCCGTTATGTTCGGTATCGGGTATTTGTCACCTATTGTCTTGTCGTTCAGTTTCCGGTAGTCTACTACTAATCGCCATTTTTGTTTACCACTGGCGTCCTGTTTCTTAGGGACAATCCAAATCGGGCTACTCCAAGGGGAGTAACTAGGCCTAATTATCCCTTGTCGTAGCATTTTATCTATTTGGTTTTTCACTTCGTCTTTGTGTATGTAGGGGTAACAGTACTACTTAGTATAGACTGGTACATCGTCAGTAGTTTTAATTTCGTGTTTTATTTTGTTAGTGAACGTCAAGTCCTGCCCTTCTTTGTAGAAAATATCTTCGTATTTTCGACAAAGTTTGATTATAGCAGTCCTTTCCTCGGTATTTAAATGGTCTGTTCTGATCAAAGTATCAATTGGGGGTACGGTGTCATCATTGGTTAATGTAATTTGATTAAGGTTGCAATCGATAAAATTATGATTTAGTATTTCGACTTTAATGGGTTGTTCAATGAGAAATTTTTGTTTAGAATTTGTGGTGTTTGTCACAGGCGCAAATATATGCCAATCCTGTGCACAGTATACTCCTGAAGGTATTAAAAATTTGTTTTGGACTCTAGTTTCTGGTAAGAGAACGTCGCCAGATTGTGCGTCTATCGGAAGTCGTATTATTTGTTTACAATTTGGTTCTATTACGTGCATTCCGCTCGTTACGTTTGGTTTAAAGAGTAACCTATTAGTCGAAAAAGGTGTAATTAGTTGCTTGTTGGAAATGTCAATTTGTGCTTATAGTTGATCCAGTGCATCTAGTTCTATGAGCCCGTCAAAGTAAGAGTGGAATTTTATCAATAAAAATTCAATTGTTCCTTGCTGGTTAAATTCTTTAAAAATAGGTAAATAAGTTTTAGTTGTTACGGTATGAGTCCCTAACAGTGCTTTTATATGAACGGATGTCATTTCATAGGTAAGGTCTGGGGGTATGTACTCTGGATTGATAAACGAATGGGAAGAACCGGTGTCGATCAGAAATTTTAATGGAGGTCCGTTGTCGCTATGAATGTGAATATATGGAAGAGTCGATTCGTGTAAATTAGTCTCTATGTATCCGAATTTTTGTCCAAGTTCGAGTGAAAATTTTGGTCTTCAATCTCGTGTTGTGTAGGTGAATTGTATGTTTGTTCGTTGTCGAAATAATGATCATTTTTAAGCGGTGGATCATTATAACTAACATATTCATCGAGGGATGAATAATCTTGACCCTCAGCGTGGCATAATTCCTTGCTTGTAAATGTCGGTGGGCTTTGGGTTTGGAAAACGTTTGTTCTAGGTTGATGTAAGAGGTTCGGTCGTGGTTGTTGTGGTATATTGTTCCTCATGCTGATACGATTACTACCAATATCCATAGGTGTTGGGTTAGGTAATTGTTTAATGTATGGTCTTTGTTGAGGCGGTCTGAATTGTGTTTGTTGTTGTGAGTGGAATGGGTTGTATGTGACAGGCTGTCTTTGATTAACCTGTTGTTTGTTAAAGTATGGTATGAAGTATGGAGATTGGGGTGTATTTTTAGCAGGTTGCGGTTTGTTTGGTGTTGCTTTGTTATTTGTATGAGATTGTGTATAGGATCGTTGGTGGTAATGAATATTTTGCTCCTTGACTGCGTATTCAAAAGCGCTTTGAATGCAGTCAGGATTCCTTGCTCTAACCACGGAGCATATTGGTTCCCTGAGTCCTGCCAATACACCTTTCGCTAAATTTTTAAAAAGCTGTAGCTTAGAGGAAATTGCTGATTGATTTGTTTCGTTGAGTTTTGTAAAATTAACCAGTGATGAAAGAATTTCTATTATTTGTGCATAAAATTCTTCCATCTTTTGGCCAGCTTTTTGTCTCAAATTATGTAAATCACGAATAAGTGTGGTTTCATTATGCTTATCTGCGTAATGGGAAATTAAATTGGTTTTGATTGCGAGCCAGTTTGTCGGTGTCCCATACATATTTAGGACTTCATTTGCGTCGCCTACAATTTTGTTACGTATTGCACGGATCTACATTTTTCCGTAACCTTATGTCCAGTCAATAGTAACGCAACTTATGATTTCTTCAACATTTTCAATGAAATCATGTAGGGTTCGCGGATTTCCATGAAATTCAGGGAGATTCTTTATAGGATCTGGAATTTTGAATGCTTCCAGAATTTGGGAGATACCGACTAAATTAGATGTAGATGCTGATGATGTATTTGATGGTGACATATTTATGGTTTTAAAAAATAAAAGTAAAGATATTTGTTATAAAAATTTAAAGTTTTCTAAATATAAGTAAATTATATGAATTCAGATTGTTTTCACTAGAATAATAATTTAAACTACATATATGATCTGTATTATATTCTCTAATACAGTCACCTTTGACTCAATTTTCACGTATGCAGCGTTGTTTAACTGAGGGACACTTGATTTTAAATATGGATATGAATATTGAAAGGATAATTTAAAGCAATCAAGGAAAAGCAGCAAAAATACACAAACTATTGTACTCACAGGATGCCGCAATAGCTGATCTTCATTCTCCTTAGGTCCTTTGTTGTTGTGAAGGATTGAAAACCACGCACCGTCGACACTGAGTGAACCACTGCACTTGGTAAACTGCCAAGATTGAATTGGAGTCTCGATATTCCGTCGATAACACAACTCACGATATCACTACTGATGCTCAACAATTCTTTTCAACAATCCGCACGACTGCGCCGTTAAGTTTTGCAACAATTGAAATCACTTTATAAAAAATTTATTAGTTACAAATTTTTATGTGAAACGATTACAATATTAACTTCATTAGTTATATATAGATTACAATATTACAATAACTTTATTAGTTAATATATTACAATATCAGAATAAAAAATACAAATGTCGCTTAAGTTAGTTTACAATTGTCTTTTATAGGTATTTTAAATTAAAAGAATTTGCACATTCAGCTTATTCAATGAGAAAAGGTTTTATGGATCTTTCACAGATATCATGTTGCTGTTTAATCATGTTGCCGTCTCAGTGGAGCCGTGTTCTTGGAACTGCTGTATTTGCGTCTTCTAATGCTTAGAGATAATTGCTGTAATATGTATTTATAATATACAGGGTGTCTAGTATGTAACTATATATATAATATATATATATATATATAATATATATATATATATATATATATATATATATATATATATATATATATATATATATATAATATATATATATATATATATATATATATAATATATATATATAATATATATATATATATATATATATATATATATATATATATATATATATATATATATATATATATATATATATATATTGATGACATTATGAAAAATGTTAAAAATCAATCAATTTCAACCACTTGCGGTATTAACTAACGGTTCGTAACAGAGACAGTACTCATTTATTTTTGACAATGTGAAATCGTTATAAATAACTTTGTGCACAAAAACCAGGAACTCAGCAAAACACAACAACTTCATATATTGCCTCTACACGAACTTCAAATTAAAGAACAAAAATTGTTACCGAAAATCAATCTTCAAAAACTCAACTCCTACCACATCGAAAACAGACAAGAAATAGAAAAATTCGAGTCCAAAACAACCCTACACACATCCGGGGTGTATATAGCATTCGGCATCACGATAATAACATTGATTACATGCATTGTAATCAAAAATATTAAAAATAAATGGAAATCGAAAAATTCAGCATCAACAACATAAATAAATTATTTGCCGTCTGGTCATTCTAATGAACCAAAGCTCATTTGGTCCAGGCCAGACACTTAGAGGAGCAGAGTCATGTAATGGACACATCCGCCTTAATACTTAATCAATACGTATTTAATAAGAAATTAAAATTATTGACCGCAGCGTTTTTGAAATATAATTTATAAACATCACTTTACAACGTTTTTGCAACGCTTTTGTAACAATGCTTTTATATTTCTATAACACAAGCGCGCGAAAATTAAAAAAAAACAAGAGGTATACAAATATAATAATTGAAGAATATTAATTCATTATTTAATTTTTGATAATAGTATATTATTCAACGAGCTAGTAATGATAGCTATTACTCACGAAGATGAAATTGCACCTGAGTGAGTATTAGCCATAGCTAATACTCACTCAGAAGCAAAACATAAACTACTTTATTTCAAATTTTTAATATCAAATTTTTAATCTATTTCTAATTTCATTGTATAATATTATCTATAAGACCATCAAAGCAAAACATAAACTACTTTATTTACTTGAACTTTACTACGCAACATATATTAAATTAAAACTTTATACATACATATATACACAAAACAATCGCAAACCCATGGAATAATGATTAATACTGTGATTTCATTCGTTAAGAGGGTGTTCATTCGTTAAGAATGAACATTCCTCCACACCTTTGAATAATGCCTAACTTTCTCAACAACTAACAGATATATAATGAGTGTGTTCTTCAACAGGAGTAGAAAAAAGAAATTTTTTTCGCTGAAATATACTTTTATACTTGACTGTCTCGCACCAACTACGTTAATCTTTATTTTTACTGTATTATAGGTTTTAATAAAATAATTTAAATTGAATAATTGACTGCATTCATTTAAAGTAAATGAACTTTTTGTACTCGTATTTCGTTTGCATGTGAGACTGTAAGCATGACATCAAAATTGGAAACAAAATAAAAATATTTACAAAGCTTAAATTAACTTTATTTTAACATAAAATTATGTTAATATAGTATATATAACATGCAAGTAGATGCATATTATTTTACATTTCTAAATTATTTGCGAATTTAAAAACTTAATAATTTTATTTTCCATCAAGCTATAAATTAATATAAAACCATTAAGAAAAAGTAATATTGTTCTTTTGATCTCCTATTTTATTGTTAGCAGAAGTTTAAATTAAAAATTTCCTGCTTTCAGAGTTCCAGAACCCAAGAGCCACATATGGAGCTTTATATACGAGCTAATTCCGTCGGTCCGTCGGCTTGTCAAAGGCAAATGAGCTAATTTTGATTTTAAATATTTTTCTTATATTAAAAAAAAATGCTTTGAATATTTTCCTTTTTAATCTATATTAATTATATATTTTCACAATTTTACCAAAATAATTAAACTAAGACTTACTTTTTATACTTTAACATTTATGTAATTTAAAAAAAAAAATAAATAAATAAATAAAAAAACTTTAAAAACAGTTACTTTTTATTTAAATTAAAATTTGATTGTTGAAATATTTGGATTTAACAGTTAATTTTAAAGTAAACAAAACACATTTCAAAAAAATTCCAAGAACTCCTGTGTCCTTAGTTAATCATTTAGCTTGTATTAAAGTAATTTATTCAAAACTCTGCAGCTATCAAGAAGTTGGAAGTCCGAAATTTAAGCTCAAACGAAGCTATTAGTGTGGCTAATACACTAAAAGTTAAATTGGAGCGAAATACTACTGCCACAGGTCTTATAAAACAAAAATTTGTTGATCTTTTATTGAGATCAATTAAAGATTTTGCAATTTAAGATTTTTTATTAATTAATTAAGATTTCCAAAATAATTTCAAGAAGCTTGGATGTGTAAATTTATGATTTTTTCACACAATAAATAATTGTTTGCTTTAAATATTTCCCGATAAGATCATGTGTGTAAAGTTAGCCCCGCACTTTTTGAAATTTTTATTTTTATAATTGTGCTATAATGTGCTACGTTTGTGCCAATTCGTGTCGCAAACAGCAGCTCGAAATTAGAAGTGTTTAGGAGAAAACACTAAAAAACAAATTTTTTGCCAGTCCCGTACAATCTCAATTTTTTTTAGTTGTGCTGCCTTGTGCCATGTTTGTGCCGCAAACTCAGAATAATCAATAACTTTGAAAAAAGATGAAAACAAATTTTTGGCCAGCCTCGTACTTTTTGAAATTTGAACTTTTTTTATTTTTATTGTATTAAACAATGTTTGTGCCGCGTTGTGCCGTCGAAAAAATTTAATTTCGTATTTCATTTGGGCAAATAAATTTTTGTATGCTAGGAGAACCTTAAAAAATTTTTAAAAATCAGTCTGTGCTGCGCAACATATTAGTCTGATGAAATTTTGTCATATGGGAAAATTATTATGTTCACGTAGGATAGATAGTCCGGCCCAATCAAAAAAATTCAAAAACGCCAAAATTTGAATTTCCCGCTATTTCTACTACATAGCTAAATTTTTAATAAAAGTAGTTCCTATTCTGACTCTAGTGTTCCTATTGATCTGATGCGCATTCCTATTCATGCTGCATGCGTCCCAATTGCCCCTGCTTTCGTTCCCAGTGATCCCCATTCTTGGTCCTATTCGCCCTAATTAGTAATTTGGATAAATATATATAAACAATTGGCATAATTTTACATATTTTGAATAAAGGATTCAATTTTTTAAATTTGAACATAAACACAGTTTGCTCTGAGATAGTCAGGTACAAAAGTAAATCTCAAAACAAAACAAGCCCTCTGACAACAAACTTCACACTTAGAATCAAAAGTCACACTTTAGTTCCTTGATGTATTTATTAGAATACTATTATTTCACATTCTGAACACAGAATCTACAAGATCAAGTTTATGAGATTAAAACAAGTTTTCACACTATTTGAAAGTAATTCAAAAGTTTGACGTAAATTTTATTTTTATTAATTGTATCAATTTGTTTTGCTTTTTTGTAGTCTTAAGACAGTATTTCCAGGTGACGAATCAAAATTTTAGATTTTTTTTAAATATGTATTTTAAAAGTAAAATACATTGAGAGTGTACGGTGAAAATTGTAGACCAAAATTCAAATTACTTACGAAGTTATAGCATATAGAAGAGCGTATAGCGAATAGCATATAGTGCTGGCGCTCCAAGAAAATATAAAGAAGTGGAAGGGTTATTCTATAAGTCAGGTTTAGCTGATGTCTGTAAGTATGATGGAACTGATTACATTGGTCCCAGTGCTAGAGTGCATAATATTTAATCCTAGTTCGGACGATAGAGACAAATCTATAAAACAAGAATATGATTGATTTTTTTATTTTAGGTCGTTGCAAATGGAGGTAAACTGTCCATCACTCACTCATGTTTTCTTCGAGGAGTCCACTTTGACCCCAAAAAACATAAACAGAGTATTGTAAAGCTGAGTAAGAAAAAATTTTTTCGTACAGTCTAAGATGCAAGTAGAAACATATAAAAAACTTGAGAAGATTGTAATTTATTTTCATACAGAAAAAAAATCCTGAAATAAGCTTAAAATTCCACTCGTCAAATAGGAATACCGCCTTAATTCAACAACTCATCTTTTTGCTAAGGGTTACTTGGGGTAATATATCATTTATATAACAGTTTATTATCCTCTAGCTGCTATATTAAATCTGTAATTTCTACAAATTTGAATAGAAATCTTACTTTTGAACCAGTAAAAGATACAATTTTTTATATGGCGTGGCGCGGAACCACGCTGGACATTTCTCGAGACTTCCTGAGTAAATATTGTATTTTTTGATGATGCTATTGGCGGTTTAAACACCCAAATATGTAATAACTAGATTCGCTGATTTAACATGCTCATAAAATTTATTTTCAACACTTTACTGCCCACGTTTTCGACAGTATAAAATAATCACAACAACCGCAGAGGCCAATCGCGATCAATGATTAAACATTATGTGTGCGATGTTACCACAAACAACGAACAAGTATTTGTGTACTCACACAAATACCAACAATATCAATGTATATGTACGTATGTTTACACATGTTGAATCATTTTGTATATTTGTTTATATAAAGTTTCTTTAAAAATATTGCCGGCTTCTGAAGAAGTTTACTGTGAAAGTGCTCTGTCTGTATAGTGTTAATATTGATTTCACAGATATTCACAAATAGAAAAAATTCAAGTTTTGATTACAAATGATTTGTTGGTTGTTTTCAATTACAAAAGAAAAAATATATGTGTGTTTACATTGACGACTGGTTCAGACTTAAAAATAACGGTTGTATTCATGCGCCTGTGCGAGGTGCGCACCAACAGATGCGCATACATCAAAATACATAAATATACGATTCAATCAACAAGACACGGTGTACAAATTAAAAATTATTTCAAACACATGTACTGCCCACTTTGAAAGTTCTAAACTTTTAATAAGCTATTTAATATATGATTACTACAAACAATTGAATTATGATTACATGTTTCAAAAAAAAAAAAAAAACGAAAATTCATGTTTGCGAGTACTACAAGCAACAATGGTCCCTCAGTTTCCGCGAATATCCGTTCCAGGAGGATTCAACTTACACGAATAAAAAATCACGTAAATTAAATCCGTCATTATAAAAGGAAAAGTTCATTTAAGTCTTACATACATGCTAGCATTTACTCGCGGGTTCGCCGGCGTGGCAGTAGCAAGGCTGAGCGGGTCAACGGGTTCTAGCACACACTACGTCGTCAAAAGTATGGGGACACTTTGACCCAAGGGGTATCCACACTTTTGACGCGGTACTGTACTTAATGTTGTGGTACAGTGCCGTGTCAAAAGTGTGGGCAGCTCCTAACTCAAGGTGTCCCCAAACTTACAATACACCATATTTACAATCTTATAAAATACATAGACATGTGCACACATATATATTATATATACATAAACTATAAAAAAAAAAAATTGGTCAAGCCTATTGCTCGGATCAATGTCCGAATTCTAGTAATCGCGTAATCAAATCCTCGTCTAAAAAATTCCATGTAAATTGAGGTAAATTTGCCGTGTAAAACGAATATACTCGCGTAAATTTAGTTCAAATTTTTGCGTAAAACGAATACTCGCGTTAAAAAGGTCCGTGTAAATTGAGAGGACGCTGTATTGCATCCTAATGACATGTTGGAAACAAAACGAAAATGCATATTTATGAATCCAAAGTTCAAAATTGGTCCAATATAATTAACTTTAACATAATAAAACAAACCAATTTAACTATCCCCATTGGTGATTGGTAGTATAGCCAATTTTGTTATAGCACGTTTTACCACACCACTAGTAGTTGTAACTGACACGATGCACGATATTGTCGACTCCAGAATGAACTGCTACGATACGTTCCATTTTCCACTGCAACAGTGGAACATTGTTTCCTTGCAGTAGTACTAAAGACACAAGATGTACATTTGCATTGACTGTATTCTATTTGGAACGCTGTACCAAAGTATACAATTATTCGTGTTACATCTCTTCCAAAATGTTGCAGCATGTACTGTACATGTTTCCATCGAGTCAATTTGTTCTCGACTTGTCGAATATATCATTCTCAGGTAAGCCAGTGAGCGGTGCTCCGGTTATGAAATGTCCTGGCGTAAGCGGGGATAAGTCACTGATATCGTTAGACAGTGCCACAATAAACTGCCATAAATAACCTGTGATTCAAATGTATTTCGCGCTATAAATGCGTCAATATCTGCCACTAATTGAAAATAACAATTCTCAAAATTTTCTTTTTTTAAACACTGAGCTTCATTATTCTCAGTATCTAAATATTGTATCTGTGATTGGCGACGCAAATTAGAAGCTGTATCAAGTAAAAATTTATATTACTGACCATGTTTTACCGCTAAAGTTGATTTAATACTGCTCAAAAAATACAATACTGACCGTCTGAATTTTTAACTGACCGAGGTAACTGACCAAATGTTTAAAAAACTGCTCAAATAATTTATCCCTTTATATATTATGTAAGTACCTTTCAGAGTTCTATAACATTATTTTTCCATCTATCCATTTTAAGGGGTAAAACCATTCCTATTGGCATCAACTAAACTAACTTCCTACTTAAAAATTCAAAAATAAATTGACAAAAGTTTGTTTATATGGATATAGTTTCCAGAGTTCTTGTAATAAATTTACCTAACATTATATTTTTTGCGTCCACACATTTTTAAGAAGTGAAACACCTGTTTAAATGTGCACTTAAAATTTTAAAAACTGACGAAATTTTATTTACTTATACTACACAGCAATCTAGTAATAAATATAATAATAGTCTTGGCACTAGGGTTGCCAACTGTCCCGATTTAATCGGGATGTTCCAATTTTAGGCCTATGTGTCCCGCGTCCCGACAACAGTAGTGGCGGGACGCTAATTGTCCCGATTTTTAATATCTACAATTTTTTTACATTTTTAGTCCAGCCAGTCTCGCTATTGTTGTTTCGAAATTATCGCACTTGTATGTTATGACGGCCAAGAAAGTAAGTATGTTTGCTGTACCTACTGATAAAGTGTACTCTACTGATTTATAACTTATACAACTTACAGTGTTGCCAGATTAACTCATTAAGATCCCTCCAAGAAATGGGAGAAATTATTTAACGTACATGAAATACATCAATGCCAACGACGGTCAAACTATTTTAAAATGTTTTTCTCCAAAAATAATACAGTTGATAAACAAAAAAAAAAAAAATTTAAATTCAAAAATTAAAAAACTTGATTTTGATTTTAATAAAATAAAATAAAGAAGTATTATTGTAATATTATCTTCAAGAAATTGTTTTGTTTAGAGGTTTGTAAGATCATGGTTTAAATATGTACATAGCACGCTCCCATATTGCACGCCCCCATTTAATAATTTTGTCGCACATAAGATGTGTATAATGGCACCCCTCCGTGTTTTAAAGCAAATAATATGTTTGAATGTGTTGGTGTCTAAGTAATAGTTTATAACAGTAAATCATTCAAATATATAAATCAGAAACATTAACGCCCGTGATCTTTGACTTTCTCATTTAGCAATTTGGTCCCAGTGGATTGTGTAACGGGAGTTTCCTATGTAGCTGTTAGTAACCAATTTTCCCAAATGATGCCAAAAGTTCACAATTGGATTGAGATCAGACGATTGGGGTGGTGTCTGTCATCTTTTGGGGGTATTATACATGATCCATTGTCTTACAAAGTATGCGGAACATTGTCTTATAAAATATTTTCACTTTCCAGGTTATTCCCTAAAATTAACCTCCAGAATCGAAATTGAATTTTACATCTATAATCGGGCCACCACACCCTGTCTCCGCGCTAAGTTTGAAATTTTTGCCGAACAGAGACCGGAGTGATTGCATAAGTGTTCCCTTTTTCCAATTTTGGTACGGAACACTAAAAACACTATGAAAAAGCTAAGAGGTACGTTTCTGTTTGGATTGAAAATAAAAAAGTTATATGGTCTTAAAATTTTTCATGTTTTAACTAGTTAACTTTTTTGCCATAATTTTTTTAAATATTAATTTTTGACCAAAATGTTTCAAATAAAAGTTGTAGATAATTATATGGGTAATCTACAAAAAAGCTCCTTACAAAATTTTTGTCATACTCGCGGTTACAAAGATAATCGACTAAATATTTTTGACTTTTAATTCAAGATGGCGATCGACGATAATAAGGGTCGGGGATAACAATTTTTAAGAAGTTTTCCCAAAAAATAAAAAAATGGATAAAAGTATTAATATCTTGGGAAAAATTTTTGTTTTTACTTTCCAGGTTATCTTCTAAAATTAACCTCCAAAATCGAAGTTCAATTTTATATCAAATGGTTTCAGAGAAAATTGACTGTGACAGACGGACAGACACTGAACTGATTACAAGGTGTTCCGTTTTACTAATTTTGGTACGAAACACTAAGAAAGCTAAATTATCTTATTATTTCAAAGCTTTCTAAATAAGTGCATAATTCATATTTGAGAACACAATAGAAAGTATAGCAAATAGGTATTATATAGGTAGGTATGAATATATATATATATATATATATATATATATATATATATATATATATATATATATATATATATATATATATATATAATATATATATATATATATATATATATATATATATATATATATATATATATATATATATATGAGTTTAAAGGGAGTTCTTATTTTTCGACCACAAAAATGACAATTCTCGCGTTCGCCAGAAAATTGTATTAGCCTAACATTAGCTACCGGAGCTTGCAACGTTACATACCAGAAGGCCGTGATTCAACAAATTAAGGCACGTTAAATATTTTTCATTGTTTTTCACGGTATAAATACTTTTGAAGTACAGCCACATTCAAAGCATTCAAAGATTACGGAATAAAAACAATCAGTTACCATGTTAGAAATTGTTGTTTTAATAATATCTAATGCATGTTCATTTTTTGAATGCGAGCCTTCTGGTTTGTAATGGTATAAGCTCCGTTAGCTAACGTTAGGCTAACAAAATTTTCTGGTAAGCGCGATCAATGTTTCCTTGTATTAAGCAAACTTTCAAGATTACAAAAAAAGTTTTCTTTGTCTCGTATCTTTATAAAGGGTATCCAAGTGGAGACGGCAAAAAAAGATTGTTAAGTGGTAACTTATAACTCCGGTCCAAGACATTTGAAACAAAAAATCAAACGGCATTTTCTCAGAAAATTGTGTTCCCCAGCTTGCAAACTAGAATAAAATCAAAATTCTAAAAATTTCGAAAAAAAAGAACTCATGAACCCGTTAAGCATTTTGTTTTTTGTTTCTTTTAGAAAAAAATTTAAAGTAATTTATATGTGTATGCATATTATTCGGTATCGATACCCATATGTATAAATACACACGACACACATTCAGTCAAATAATACGTGTAAAATGTAAGTATATAAAAATTCAAACCAAAAACAAATAAATTCCATTATGGAAGGAAGTGATGGGTGTGATTGTGGTGAAGGTGCTAAATTGAAACAACAGTATCAATATAGAACAGCAAGTGAAATGTTAGTGACAGTCTTTTTTTATTTAGTCAATGGACGCGTGGTATTTAAATTATTTAAAAACTTACCAGAATTTAACATTTAACGAAGACGATGGAGAAATAGGGCAGAAAAATATTATGGATACATTTTATTTATACATGTCCTATGTTCCGTGTGTGTGCGTTTTTATATTTATTTTACGATACGTAAATGATCCACGTGGACCAGTGGCAGTCGGCAACTGATGTAACTGACTAACTACATGCCATTAAAAATTCACTAGTACGGAGCATAGTATAACGTGCAGTGTACGATGCATGACAATTCTTCACTGTTTTGCTTTATAATACATGACGATACAGAACGCGCCGTTTTATTCAAATTCCCCTTCCTCCTCGGAAAAATTGTATTTATATTAGTTGTCTCCCCTTTCGTTATCCCTCTAAACATTCGCGTAATTCTATCATTTAACTTCGTGACTTTTATATGCTACGCTTCCTCATACTATATAAATACATGCGGTACAAGTATACATATACATTCCTTTTGATTGGTTTGACCAAATTTGAAATTCTTATTACATCTAGACAGGTAGCTTCAAGTTATACATATAATTGTAGTATTAAAAATTTTTGATGTAAAAAAATTATTTTTACATTATATTTAAATAAGCTGCAAAAGTTACTCATGATATTGAGGTATTAAAGAGAAGCTTTTAAATTAACTTAGGACCCTTTTTTGATACTCTCTTCTTAACACACACAACGGGCTACCCACAAGCGGACACAGTCCCTTACTACTGCTTATTCGAACTACAATTATAAATTATTTAAAATATTATCCTAAACCCCTAAAATTGTTTGATTGAATGACTTCCAGTCCAGACGAGGGTTTTCAAAAAGGATTACCACACACCTCGTAATATATTTAGGTACCAGAGAAAGTGTATTTTTCCCCTACAGCCCCTCATACGACCTGTTTATGAAAGTGTTCTGTAATTTTCCAATATAGAAATTTTTATTACCGAATTCTTATTATTACAAAATTCTGCCGGTTCCAACTCAACGAGTAAGTAAACATGTAAACTACTTAACTAGATAAAGCATATAAAGAATCATTTCGTTATTATAAAGGCATTTCAGATAATTAATAACTGTTAATCTTTCTAAAAAAAAACAAATATACAAAATATTTTAAATAATAATTTCCTATGACTTTAGAAAGGTTATCTTTTCAATTTTTGTCAATATTATACCTTTTTTTATTCCTTAAGTCTTTTATAAGATTGTTTAAGAATATTAATAGATTTGAGCGTTTCTTTCTGGTATTCGTATTTGTAAATAATAAACAAATATTTTACTTCACAAAAATACCACTTTTATTTTTGAAACTGTGACAATATTGTTTCGAACCGTCAGTTCATTTTCAAACAGAATAAAAATTACCTTTGGTACATGCCTTATATATTAATTTAATCTATTTATACTTATGAAGGGGGAGTGGTATGTGATGTGGAAGTAGAAGGGATAGGGGTAGTAGGAAAATCCGAAAATCAAGAAAAACACGATTACATACATGTGACAAAAAGCAAGACATGTGACAAAAGATTGCAACTTAAAAGATTGAAACTGACGGTTCGATACAATATTGTCACAGTTTCAAAATAAAAGTGGTATTTTTGCGAAGTAAAACATTTCTTTATTATTGTTTAAGAATATAAAATTTAAAGTCCGCCAGTTAAAAAGGGTATTAAAGTAACAGTGTATAACATTAAGAGCTATCTAGTTACTTCCTTTTAATTTTTCCCGGGCCCCTTATCAACAGCTGCATTCACTAGAGCTGAAACCTTCTCGTTGAATCTTAATTGATCAATTAGTTTCATATAACATTCTTAAGATTTTCCTTGCTCTATTTTCTAGGAAAGGTCATAATTTTGTCTCTAAACCCCACAGAATCTTTATTTGTATTGTTAGACTTTTTTGAATTTCTTGAGTTGATATAGAACAAAATTTTATTAAAATCAAATATCCTTCATTGAAATTGTTCCAGAAAAACGCCCGCAGTAGCGGAGTCCCATCACGGGAGTCGAATTTTTCGCTACATCTTCGGTAGTTTCAAGATATCTAAATGTGGTAGAAAGGGTACAGGCGGATTTTCATTTTGGTGTTTTCAAAACTGATGATAAGTGTCCGGCTGATCAGGGTTTTAAAAAAGGGTTTAAGTTTTTAAGGATTGAATCTGAGTAAATTTCAATTTTATGTCGATAGCAGTTAGCAGGAAAAGAGGCAACACAATTCTTACGAGGGCATTCCTACCCATGCTTATCCGCCAATAGTCTTTGTGTTTTATTTTTAAATATTAAAAAAGGACCTTAAATATTATACTGGAAGGCCTATATAAAGATCCTACCCATTCTTATCCGCCAATAGCCTTTGTGTTTTATTTTTAAATATTAAAAAAGGACCTTAAATAGTGTACTGGAAGGCCTTTATGAAGATATTTTTTCTTTAAAAAAATCCAAAATTCATTATAAACAAAAACGGACTTTAATAATTTTTTTTAAATTACCATATTTATTACATTTATTATAACAGTTAGTTCACTTTTTTAAAATTTACTATGCCTACTTCTATTAGTCTGAAAATAACAATGCCATTGAATGCGTGATTTCAATATACAGCCGACTTTCGTTATCAGTTCGCTTACGGGGCTGTGGGAGAATATAAGTCTAAGAATTCCTGTACCCCGTAGTCGACCGTCGTAACTCGCACTTCCCCTACTTTTAAAGCGTGTGAGTGTATACTTATTTATAATCAAATAGCCCGGACGTTTAGTGTAGTATTACCATTCGTTAGAAGCGGCACAAAATCGACCTATTTTTTATAAATACATTTACTAATATTTTCTAAATGCGTTCTCTAGGTTATGTGGCAGGAGTTTAAACGATACTGTCAACATATATTTTCTTTAAAAAATTTTTTAAAATCTTTTGTAGAAATTGTAAATAATATTGTTAGTCAAACAAAGGTATATGCATATATCCGCTACCTTTTGACACGTGTAGGGCCCCCCTATGGACTGAATGAGCTGAAATTTGGTAAGTGGGGCGACTCATTCCGATGCACAACAATATTTTTAAATAATAAACAAATATTTTACTTCGCAAAATACCACTTATTTTTGATTTCCTTCTTGATATTGAGTTAAAGAATAAATACCCCTGTCGCAGCATCTGTATAACATAACGAATTTCTTGCTATTAATTTATTTACGGTTTTCATAAAATAATTTTTCAAAAGACATATTAATTAATAACAGTGAGATTCTACGTCCGTTTTTCAGATTTTTGTCTAATACAGACGCCAGCTAGAATTTTTTTATCAACAAAATCGTCGGTCTACAGAATTGAATTCAGTTTATCAGTTAGGAAAATAATTCAAATGTTACTAGACATCTTAAATGAGTTTAAGAAAATCAAAACGACACTGTCTGTTAAATTGTGTAAGATCTGACATTGATTATTTAAAAGTGGTCAAGTGGGAGTAGACCAATAAATATGACGATAGATATGGCGAATTTATAAGGATTTTCTTATACTACATAATTTTAAAAATGTGCGAACGCGTAATTTTTTTTACTTATTGTAATTTATTTTCTTGCATAAAATTTTAAAAATACCTTATTTCCTTAAAAAAATGTGGCAACCCTAGTCACAGATATAGGTACCTATAAAAAGTTTTCATAAAAAAAGAAAAAAAAAACACCAATAAAACTTATGTCTGTCAAGTACTTATCATATTAATATTTTTGTATATATCAACATTTAAAAACATTTCAGTCCCTTTTTGGCAATCCTGGCAAAACTAAAACACTTAAATTTTTTCATTGTTAAAATCGAAACGTTCTTTTGAAGACGGTACCATATTTTACATTAAAATGCCGACACAATCACTTTAGTTAACTACCCGTAGACTTAGTACTAGAAAATTGAGAAAAATCAGGTAACTAAATTTTTTACGTAGATTTCATTTGTTATTATTGAGTTATAAAATTCAAAGGGATATTTTAAAAATGTGTATTAAACGACGAAGATTTTCTTGCGTAAAGAATAAAATTCTAAAGGAAAATTTAATAATAAATTAGTTAAAGAAATAAAAAAAACTAGTTGGGGAATTACCTTTTAAATACAGTTGTTGTAACTTTGTAAAAATTTTGTTACATTTTTTCAAAAAAAAAAAAAAACTAAAATTTTCAGTCCACATTATTGTGTTAAAATGTATAAATTTTTATCTTTAATTTATTCGTTTAACTATTTTTAAGTTATTTACTTTAAAATTTTTTAATATTTCCAAAACAAAATATATGAAAAAATGTCGAAATTTTTAACTTTTTTTCTTTTTTTTGTTGACAATTGAATGTGCAGAATCATTTACGAACTAGAATGCTCTGTTTATGCCTTTTAATTACACTAGGCAACAAAAAAAGTTTTTTTTCCTCAAGAACGAATTTATCTGATTCGTTTTCCTCATGCCTTCTGTAGTGTAGAAACGTAAATAAAACATTTCGGTCACGTCACAATTTTGTGAGAAAAGCGTTTATCTATTTTTAAAATTTAATGATATCTCTGAAGAAGAAAAATGTATGTAGACCTTAAAAACGAACTTTTTTAATTTCTTTTTTAAATTTTAACATGCATATGACTCTAAGTACATATGTATGTTAAAATTAAGAAAAAAAATTAAAATTCCATCAAAACTATGCGAAATAATATTGTAACGTGATTGTAAGTGAGTATATCTGATGAATAGCTAATGTTTGTAGTTTTTTTTTATGTGTACTTATTGGTAGAAGCGTAACTACCAATTTTGCGCCTTAGAGCGAATCTGATTCAAGCGTTCCTGCCTCAAAAATTATTTTTTTTCTGTAAATGAGCAAAGTAAAGTTGCTGTAAATATGTAAAATTTTCGTTTTTCCGCGTCAGCGTCCATCCAAAGCAAAGCGTCCATTTTTTCTTTTTTCTTTCCCGCAAGAAATACTGTTAACGAGCAAAGAAATTTCCAATTTTCTTTTACAGGTTCTAAGGACTATAACATAAAACACTAACGTCAATAAAAAATTTATTTTACTTCTTGCACCTACATTTTATAGATTATGCCCTTTTCGCCGTGCGCCTTGAAGTGACTACTCCACTGCTTATTGAACGCCTCTGCTTATTGAACTATAAAATATATCCTTAATTTAATGTTTTTCCGTGCAATAGACAAAATTTTCTTACATTTTTGTCATTTTTTTGCTTGGTTCTAAATAAGATATAGTGTTATAATCTTCCGTGACGTTTTAAAAAATTCCCACTCTTTGTGGCGTGACTGAGCAAAATTAATATTATTCTAGTATCAGGAATGATACCACCTACACATTCCAGAGTATGTTGTTCTTGAGGTTTTTTTAGTGTTGCCCAATGTTATTAATAATACCTTGAAACACATAGAAATTTACGTTAAAATATTACCCAGTGAGCCCAAAAGTCAGAAAGATGTCTTTATGAAGTCTTTTTTCTGACATCTTTCTGAACTGTAAATATGATATCTTTAAGACATCTTTTTTAAGAAGTTATAAATAAGAGTTCTTAAAGATATCTTAAATATGAATTCAATTTATTGATATCAAAGACATTTTTTTTCTGACATCTTTCGGACTTCATAATTAAGACTTCTTAAAGATGTCTTAAAGGAGTCGTATTTAAGATGTCAGAAAACATTATCAGAAAGATATCTTTATGAATTCATAAAGATATCTTATGTGACGATTTAGGAGCTGTTTAAGACTTCAAAAATATTATGCCTTAAAGAATTCATATTTCTGACTTCAAAATTAGCTCGTATTTCTGATGTCTTAAAAAAAAAATTCTATAGAAACCACTAACAAAAATAATTTAAACAATATTAGGACATCCAAATGAATTCCTAAAGAAGTCTTATTTAAGACATCAGAAATATGATATCTTAAACAGTTCTTATTTCGGATTACTTTATGAATTCATATTTCTGATGTCTTAAACAGTTCTTATTTCTGACCACTTTTTCAACTCATATTTTTGATGTCTTAAATAGTTCTTATTTCTGAATACTATATGAATTCATATTTCTGATGTCTTAAACAGTTCCTATTTCTGATTGTTTTATGAACTCATATTTTGGATATCTTAAACAGTTCTTATTTCTGATTGTTTTATAAACTCATATTTTGGATGTCTTAAAAAGCTCTTATTTCTGACTACTTTATGAACTCATATTTCTGATGTCTTAAACAGTTCTTATTTCTGAATACTTTATCAACTCATATTTCTGATGTCTTAAACAGTTCCTATTTCTGAATACTTTATGAATTCATATTTCTGATGTCTTAAACTGTTCTTATTTCTGACTACTTTTTGAACTCATATTTATGATGTCTTAAACAGCTCTTATATCTGACTTCATTATTAAGACTTCTTAATTAGTTCATATTTCGGATGTAAGTAAAAAACAAAAAGCAAACGAACAATGTAATATATTAAAACTAATATTTTTATTAACAACGTTAACAACATAATGCCTAAAAGAAAACCATTTCAAGACTTATTCAAAAGTCAAAAAAAAAATAGAAGATTAAAATAGGAGAGAAATTTGGCACAAGATGGAAATGATGGTGATGGTGATACTAAACAAAAATGGTAGCTTAAGGAAAATTATTTAAAGTGAAAATGAACTGAAAGAAGTGAATTTATGATAGTGTTAATTTAAGAAGGTATGATAATTATTTGTGGTTTGATGGGATGTAGGATATGGTTAATTAGTGTTTTTGATTGTTTCTACTGTGACTAGTCTAGAAATTGTGACATTCCTGATAAAATACTGGAGTAAATTTAATCTTAAATATTAATTTTTTAAATATGATATATTAATATACGTTGTACATACATAGTTATGTAAATAAATAAAATTAACTAAATTAATTATATTTCTCTTATTTGGTAAATTACGCTTAATACTTTCAATGAATTCTTGGTGTAGACCTCTTAAAGTCATCTTTTTTAAGACGTCAGAAATATGAGCTGTTTAAGACATCAGAAATATGAGCTACTTAAAACATCAGAAATATGAACTATTTAAGACATCATAATTCTGAAGTCAGGAATATGACTTCTTAATAATAAATTCTCAATTTAGATATCTTTTTCCGGACATCAGAAATATGACCTGTTTAAGACATCACAATTCTAACGTCAGAAAAAAGAATTCTTTAAGACATCATATTTAAGACTTCATAAACTGTTCCTAAATCGACGCATAAGATATCTTTATGAATTCATAAAGATATCTTTCTGAACTTGTTTTCTGAGGTATACGTAAACCTAGCCGTCCCTTTTGTTTTTCACGTTTTCTCGAAAAGGGTAAGAACACCTAATTTTTTATTAGCACACCTAATTTACACCTAAAATACACCTATTTTTTATCTAGAAGTTTTTCAGGAATTCGCAACTTTTTTGGGACGGCTAGCTTTATGGAGGTGCTAATGTGTAATTTTTAACTGAACACCAATGCTTTTATGA
The DNA here is from genome assembly GCA_035578155.1 of Brachynemurus nebulosus. Lineage (NCBI taxonomy): Eukaryota > Metazoa > Arthropoda > Insecta > Neuroptera > Myrmeleontidae > Brachynemurus > Brachynemurus nebulosus. The sequence continues at coordinate 101,243,627 of JAPWDM010000001.1, forward strand.
AAATAATAATTGAATTTCCATAGGAACGCTACAAATTATCATTGAAATTTTCCCTACGTGGAATTTACAGTCATATACAATCCTTACTATTATAAATGCGAAAGTGAGTTTGTTTGGCTTTCACGCCTCAACAGCCTAACCAATCAACTTGAAACTTTGCACAGACGTTGCTTTCGGGCCAGAGACGGTTATAGGCTACTTTTTATTTCGAGAAAATATTTCATTCCCGAGGGAAAATGCTATAAATTACAACAGCTGACTATTAAAAAACGGATAAATGATTTCAAACTTTGTATATTGCTAACAGAATGGATGAGAAAGGACACAAACTACTTTATACCCCGGGAAATTTCCCGTGGGAAATTTCATTCCTGTGGAAAAATATATTTTAAATGAAACAAAAAATAATGATAGACAAATATGACGATATACAGCGATAAACATAGGTTATTTTTTATCTCGATAAAATATCTCATTCCCGAGGGAAACTATTTAAAACGAAACAATGAAATAACAACTGACTATTAAAAAAAAGCATGATTGATTTCAAACTTTGCATATTGTTTACAGAGACGATGAGAAAGGACACAGACTACTTTCTGTCCCGGGAAAATATCTAAATCCCGTTGAAAGTCTTATTCCCGTGGGAAAATATATATTTAAAACAGTATAAAAAAGAATCATTGATTTCATTTGAACTTGGCATGTTGTTAAAGGAATGTTATAGTCTATTTTTTGCCCGGGGCAAATATTGTATTTCTGTGGGAAAATTCCAAAGAAAAAAATAATATTACCTACTCGACGCGTAATAGCGACGTGATGAAAGTACATTTTATATGTTTTAACTAGATGCCATAATTTCAAATATCACGCGGGCGAAGCCGCGGGTAAATACTAGTATTATATATATATATATATATATATATATATATATATATATATATATATATATATATATATATATATATATATATATATATATATATATACAAGTCAGTCATATACAATATTCATTCATTTCGGATTCTAGGGACCTCAAAATATATTTCTGTTATAATCCCGGGCTCCAGTCGCGACTTGAGAATGGCCGTAAGAGCTGAATTTCCAGTTCTGGAATTTCGCTAAAAGTAGATTCGAGACCACTTAGGTGGTTCTTGCATTTAGGTTTCCTTGCTGAGCTCTCTGTGCCCCTTAAACCGAGGAGGAAAATTTTATTAAAATCGAATTCCTTAATAAGGGAGAGCAGCGACTTCATTTTGAGCCTCCTTGTAAACTCTGGGATCAATTAGCAAATAAATAGAGATGGTAAATTTACCGAATTTTTCCATTTATTTAATGGAAAATAGTGTATATACTTTCAACAGCTCCGGCTAGCTGGTCTTCAAATGTGTTATGATATGCTATGCAATGCTGTGATTAATTCGGAAACAAACACAACGAAGTGTATTCTTGTAAATTGATACGTATGTAATATTGTGACCATAATGCTCACTTTCGACGAAATTAATTACTAATAAAAATCATAGTTATTATTTATGGTACATAGTTTTCGTTTCCGGTCAATTTAAAAAAGAACCTTGGTACAAAATTTTATACCACGAATAATAACAAGCTTTTATTAGTAATCAATTTGCCGACAGAGCGCAATATGATATGTGTGAAGTAAAGTAATGCATACTTACCAACTTACAAAAGTACATTTTTTTGTTTGTTTTCGAACTAATCATAGCATAGCGTATCATATCATAGCACAATTGAAGAATAGTTACCCTTGTCAGGTATAAGTGTTTCTTATCTTACCGGTAAAAATTTTTGAAGCGCTTTTCTTGATTTATTTTACAGTATAGGTTGCCGCCCTTGGCTGCAATTCTTGAAATGTGCTATATTGTGTTATGGTATGTTATTATTTTTTTGGAACCAAACCATAGGAACGATATTACTGCTAACATAGAAAATTATGTTTGTTTTTCTTTCTTTCAAAAATAGTGCACAGATGCCATATCATAAACACAATATAACACATTTCAATAATAGCAGCCCTGGCTGTTTTGAAAACAATATTATAAAAGTAAACTTAGTTTTTTTTCTAGTTTCTCAGTAAGCTCAACGAAAGTAAATAAAATGACAGTTCGGATTATTTTACCGTTCATTACGCCGATAATATCTACATAAACCACTTACATTTATAATGTTGGTACACATAATACATACTCCTATATAGTACAGGTAATAACAGTCTAATCAGTGCTATAAGACAAGCTTGGAGGAGTGTTGTTGCCTGACTGAATGTACGTATGTATGTATAGGTATGTATGTGTAACACTGCGTGTTATTCTAATTTCCTGTATGAATTTTCCATTCATAAAGTTCTAAAGGAAAAAATTGTATAAAGCGGAAAAATATCACATTAATTAATAATATCTATGACATCCCATTAACCTGTATTGTAAGTAAACGTTGATGTTTATTAAGTCAATTTATTTATACAAGCTCATAATAATATACACACACTACATACAACTACGGAAAAAAAAGCATTTTAAGGCAGAATAGGAAAAATAAAGGCTTATAAAATTTTTTTTTAATGCAAATAACCAAATCTTGTATTTTTTTGAAAATATGCTCATTAGTAAGAATATAGCGGTTCTAGAGCCACCTCCCCACCTCACGATTTTTTGACCGACCTCGGGAGGTGGCAGTAACCTAGGCGTGTTCTCGTGCCCAACCTAACGGAACCTAAGCGAACTTAGCTTAACCTAAGAATTATACTTTTCACTACCAGATGGCGTTGCTAGTCTGAACACTAGCGCATTCTGGTGTCTTTTTGGTGTCGTTTGGAGCATTCTGGTGTTTTTTTGGTGTTATTTGGAGCATTTTGCTGTCTTTTGGGTGTCATTTGGACCATTCTGGTGTCTTTTAGTGCATTTTGGTGCCTTTAGTATCTTTTGTCTTTTAATGCTTTTTGATGTTGGCGTACTTTACGTCAATTCTGCTCTGGTTGTACTATATAAAGTCATATCGATATAAAAACTAATCAGTGTTATACTATAAATCGAACTGTTCAAATCTATCAAAGTGTATACTTTGTGATAAAACATTTTCGCGGAGAGATTCTCTTTTACGTCATATGAAAAGAAGAGTGTATACGCTTTCAAATGCTCAGGAATATCAAACAAACAATAATGACCGGATCGCTAATAATCAGTTTGAATATACCACTGAATCAGTCGGTAAATAATGGCACATATGTGAACAGCGCGGAGAACAGGGGACTTTTAATTCAAAATGAATCGTCAAACGCTAGTGATGAAGATGATGATAGTGAAAACGAATATAGCTTTGCAGCAAGAAATGACATTGAAGAAAAGGAAGATAAATCACCAATATTTCAAAATCAGGACGAAGATGACACAGATCGATCTAAAAGAAACTTAAATAACTTTAACGAAAGTATGATAGCTGCAGCAGAAACAGCCAAAAGTAAATTCGATTCTTGAAAAGACTCACATAAAATGTTGAAATCTGTGAATGACGAAGACAATGGATCTAACGAACAAAAAGATAATTACAAAGAAGCAAGTTTTACTCCAATAATAGCTGGTCTCTTGCAAACTGCTCTAGACATATTAATGATCAAAGAGCTTCAGAACGCATGCGCAAAGGATGAAGAACAAGAAGATAACAATTCAGCAGAAAAGGAACAACAACCTTCAACATCAAATTCAATAAATGGAGAAGCTAAACGTCTAAAGTATGACGAAAACACTAGCCTTCATAATGGTCATTCGAAACATGTTGATGAAGAAAAATATTTTGATGATCCGAACCATTTAGTAGATGAATTAAGAAGTTTAATGACTCAGCCCCGAGTTGGAGAAGAAATGGCTAATACTATGCGAAAATTAATGGAAAGGCGTTATATTATAAATCCCAGCTTTGCGGATTATATCGAAAATGAGAAAAACCGAAAACATTTTAATAAGTTTAAGAAAAGTGACATTGGAGGGCGAATTGTCTCAGTTATTAGGGAATTGAAAAAGCGTGATATTATTGAGCCAGGGTTAAAGTGTATATCAAATGATGACGAAGACAGCGATGAAAAAACTAACGATAACGAAGATATTACAGGCGAAGGGGAAGCTGATGATGATGATGATGAGAATACAGTCACTAACGATGATGAAGAAATTGTGGGTGAAGGGTTATACTTACGAACCTATAGGAGGCGTTAAAATAAACTATTTTAAAATTATGTGAGTGTCATTATTCCTTACATACAACTGTTCTTAAACAATTTTAGTAATTCGTTAAAAAGATCGTCGAAGTGATTATTCTTACAACGAACTATCTAATGTGTATTTTTTGAGTAGGTATGGGGCCACTTGGCAATGCAATGTGTTTACTTGCTCCTGCATATAGGCAATTACCTTGCGTTGCCAAGTGGCCCCATACCTACTACCACTAAGATGAATATTGTTAGCTAACATTGTTGTCTACTAGTGGACATATTGGTTAAAACATGTAACACACAAAGTGTGTTTAAGAAATTCTAACATGAGAAACGACGAATGGATAGAGGGTTTTATTACATCATCCAGACAATTCAGATATAATTCGAGGTGCCTGTGTTAGAATCTCAGCCGCCTACTAATTTTTCAACCACTGTGTGGCTATGTATCGTTTTAATTATATCTGTATCGTCTGACTGATGTAATAAAATCCCCTCTCCATTCGTCATTTTCATACACACGTTCCATAATTGTTTTTCTATATCTTTTCACCTTTAACCATGTATATTTAGTGTTAGTCATGTATATAATATAGGTAATGTTTTTACTTAACCCTGAATATAGGCAATTAAACATGTTATTGAACACCGTGATCGACATTGACATCATAAGACGTCGGGAACATTTTTGTCACCCTTACAATTGCTGGAAAAAAATTTTTTCCAATGCTATCAAAATCCTGTGAGTCCTTGTCGATTTTTCCAAATAATCCTCAAAAAACATTTTTTTCATTGTTGTTGACGGTCCCATTGCTGGAAACTGTATTGTTGATTTTAGCTCGAAAATTTCTAAATTGTTTTAAACATTAAGATATATTTTATCGCTAAGGCCGGTTCTACTGTATTATGTAAAAAAAGGGAAAATCAGAACAGGTACTACTGTACATGTATCAAGTTACCTACGTGACTTTTGTAGATTTATGTAGCTTAACGATATCAAATGCAACTGGTAATTAAAATTTTTTTATGTACGCAGAGATATCATATTACTTTATCGGCGACTCTTTGCTGTTAAAATACGTGCCTTTTTCTATGATTTAGCGGAAGTATCATATTTTAATGTCGCGACATACCGACGCCGTGCACCTGGAAATAAAAATTGCTTTGTAATCATACATGTATTAATTACAAAGAATTATCGCTCGGACACACACATTATATATATATATATATATATATATATATATATATATATATATATATATATATATACATATATATATGTATATATACAGGGTGTCAGAGAAATAAGTATTGTCCTTTTAAGGGGTGACTCATAGCACCCTGTAGACTCTAAAACCACAGGAATTTTTTCGGAATTAACAGTCGCGTCACCCCTCTGCCGTGTCACACGAATTTCATGTATCTTTAGATACAGCAATTTCGCGTAACAACGTTTAAAGAAGTCTACTCAATCCCTAGTATATATATTGACAATAAAATTAATTAATTTGTTAATAATAATATAATAATTAATCTATTGTATTTTTAAATTTTTATTTTGATTGTATCACATTCCTTATTTCTTATATTTTCAAATAGTATATTTATACGTTATTAAATCAATACTGAACATAGAATCAATAACGCATAATAAAAATTAATTATCTTAGCTATTTAATAATATTTGAGCGATTTAAGATAATGCGATATTTTATTCAAATCAAGTTTTCTCAAAACTATCATTTCTGAGATATCGACGGGGGCAACCGATTGCTATAGCCAGGAGTTTTATAGCTCTTATGGTTTTCGAGCTATGATACAAACTTATAGATTTTTAAATGGGACTTTATATTAATTTTTCGATAAAACTGATCTAATGCATTAATTAACAACATAAATGAGCAAAAAAATTTTTTTTATTCAAGTTTAATTTTTAATTTTTCTTTAATTTATCAGTTAGGCGGTAAAAATATGCATATGTACTTGAGGCTACTTCAACCGATAGTGCTTTTTTTGGTTACATTTCCATTACATCCAAGAAAAGAACCTTTTCTGGTACCATTTCTATCATAAAAATTTGGTTGTAATAAAAATGGCAACTCTCAAAAACTCACATGGTATATATATACATATATATATATATATATATATATATATATATATATATATATATATAAAACTTAAAATCCGCCTAGAATATACGGTCGAGCTTTTTTAATGAGGTCCACCGGGACCTTGCAGATCCTAAAACACCAGAAATATGCTATAGAACCGATTCTGAAAATTTGGTTACTGCTAGAGAACTAAATTATTTTAGATGGGTACAACTATGCTGCACAAAGTCCGTTCGGGTTCTTGGGTCCCAAAAATACCAAAATTAATTACCCAGTCGATTTTAAAAAAATTTTTACTCTTAGAAAGCTAAGCTATTTTAAATGTGTACAGGTCTTAGACGAGATCCGCCAGTGCCCAATATTTGGAAATTCGCTATGTTATGCAGATGCTGTGACAAGAGTATTTTATTATTATATTGCTAATGCTTTCTTCACGATAGGAAATATAGAAAAAAATAATTTTTTCTAGATAAAACAAGTGTTAGTTAGTTATTGAATACAGCTGAACTCTTTTTTGTGTGGTGAATAGAGACCGCATAAAAAAAATGGCACAAAAAAAAATATATTCAAAAATATCATAATTAGCTATAAAAAGTATAGTTTGATCCAGATTGTACAAAAAACTTTTTTTGTGTAGTTGGTCGGGACCGCATAAAAAAAGTTTCATCGAAAAAACATCACTCAAAATGCTCAAAACATAGAAATTTCCTTAGAAGTTGCTTCTATAAACAAGATAAAGTATTAATTTACACGTAGAAACATTTTATTTCAATTTTATAATATTATGAAAATTTTGAAAAATACAAAATTAATAATGGAGTCGGATAAACAAAGTATAAGGAACTGTTTCCCCCCTCAAATTTTTTTTCTGCAGCATGTTAATTACATCGAAGACTATACGGAATGAACATTTTCTACCACTTGCAACCGCCGCTACGAAAGTTATCGGCCATTTTGTGAAAAATCGACCATTTAGTCGTACTTTCTTAATATAGATGAATATATCTCGGTATGTGTAGGTCTAAAAAAAAATGAAAAAAATTGAGGCTACTCACTATGATATAGTCTACCAGCGGTTACAGCATGAAATTTTTATCTGCACACATAACCTTAAAAAAAATAATAACTGGAGATACTAAATTTTGGTTTTTTGGTCTTAACTTCGGATGTTTTAAGTAAAATTTGATGAATAGAAACCCTGTAATTCAAATAGCTACTTTGAAATATATAAAAAAAAAAACTGAAACAACTATTTAATACCTGTATATATATATATATATATATATATATATATATATATATATATATATATATATATATATATATATATATATATATATATATTAAAATATGCTTAACTGAATAACAATATATAGCTTAACTCAATAAGAATATTAATTTCAGGCAAGGCAATAATAAACAATACCTCGAGGCCACTCAATCTACAAATCTAAAGATAACACAGACAGGGAAAAATTTTTCGAGTTGCACGTCCTACTGAGATCGTGTTTAAAATATGGCGGTTTATTTGACTTAAATTATTTTTCAAATACTGTTCAAAAATTGCTTAATTTTTAATACTAATTGTACGTACAGAATAAAAACAAAAATTTCGAAAAATTAGATCAGTATATGTCAAAAATTACTTATTAATTATAAAAAAAAAAATGTTTTATCAACAAAATGAAAATTTTCAAAAAAATTGACTAAATATACAAAATATCGATTTTTTTTCACTTTTTTAAAGTTTAAAAATTTTTTCTTGTTCACCATCATAAAGTGCATAAAAAAACCTACAATTTCATACGATAAAATGCACAAAAATTATTGGCCAGTCAATTTTCAAATTTGACGTTAATTTTCGGGGTTTGTGTTAGATACTTTGACTTGAAATTTTAACCAGTTATTGTCCACGTTACAAAGTATATTTTCTGAAAATTTCATCAAATTTCACTTAAAACATCTGAAGTTAAGACCAAAAGACCAAAATTTAGCAGTATCTCCAGTTATTATTTTTTTTTTAAGGTTATGTGTGCAGATAAAAATTTCATACTGTAAGCGCTGGTAGACTATATCATAGTGAATAGCCTCAATTTTTTTCATTTCTTTTAGACCTACACATACCGAGATATATTCATCTATATTAAGAAAGTACGACTAAAATGGTCGATTTTTCACAAAATGGCCGATAACTTTCGTAGCGGCGGTTGCAAGTGGTAGAAAATGTTCATTTCGTATAGTCTTCGATGTAGTTAACATGCTACAAAAAAAAAATTGAGGGGGGAAACAGTTCCTTATTCACTAAAATTTGGTGGTTGTCCGACTCCATTATAAATAATGCAATAACTTATGTTCTTATGCAATGTATTGATCAAAAGCCGTTAAAAATAATTTTTATCAAAGAAAGTTATTATAGTAATTGCTTAAGTTTCTTACTGTCTCGTGATTTTTCACATTAGGCATTTTAATGGCCATTTTTTACAAACCGCATAAAAAAAATCGCACAAAAAAACTCACACAAAAAAGGACCACATAAAAAAGATTTCAGCTGTATGTATGTGTTATAATAACGATAGCTGTTTCCCATCTTTTTAAACTAAAATTTGCCAGATTTTTTAAGAGTACGTTATGGAAAGGAAATTTTTTATGATGTCCTACATTAGATAGAAGATATAATTTATATATATTTGCATATCTAAAGAAAAATCGAAAACTATAGTTATGTAATGTAATAATATATTGTTAAATGGATATCTGCTACACTATATGAGATCCGTTAGGGCTCTGAGGACCCAAAAGCGCCAAAAATTAACTACTTAACTGATTTTAAAAATTGTTTCACTGTTAGAAAGCTAAACAATTTTAGTTTAGTAAAGGTCTTAGATGAGATCCGCCAGTGCCCAATATTTGGAAATTCGCTATGTTATGCAGATGCTGCGGCAGGAGTATTTTATTTCCTATTACTGAAGCACATTTTATTATTAATTTCAAAAGTCACTCTTCTTTTTCAGTAGAAAAATTAAGGCGGTATTCCTATGTGACGCGTAGACTTTTAAGCATATTTCAGGATTTTTTTTCTGCATCAAAATAAAATACAATCTTTTCAATTTTTTTACATGTTTCATTACATTACATACAATTTAAAATTTAATGTAAAAAAATATATATGAATAAAATTTTCAGAAAAACCATAAGCGTACTTTAGTGAATTTCCATTTTGGAAATTCGTTTTGAGACCTCGAGAAATCGAAAATGATATTCACTAAAATTTATATATATATATATATGGTAAGCTTTTAAACCATTGTTCCAAGTGACTAGTTTTTCAAAAAAAATTAAGAAATTTGCTGAATTTCTTTACGATAAATGCTTTATTGTTTTTGTCATTACAACAAATACGTTTCATTTTTCGTCGTCATCAGCGATTTTGAAAATTTGTTCACTGTTAAAGTGCTAAACTATTTTAGATGAATAAAAGTTATGTTATATGAAGTCCACCAGGGTCTGGGTACCCCAAAAGGGCCAAAATTAACTATTTTAAATGGATACAGGCGGATATTAAAAGATCCGCTAGTCCTTGGGATCCAAAAGCACATCCATTTGAAAATTTTTTCACTGTTAGAATGCTAAACTATTTTAGATGAATACAAATTTTAGGTTAGATCCGCCAGTGCCCAATAGTTGGAAATTCACTATGTTATGCAGTCATTTCATTTTTTAACACAACTGAACCTAACAACATTAACATTTGTTTAATGTACTAAAGTGCCACTATTTGGCTAAAGGGACAATACCCAAAGATGATTTTAACTATCTATAAAATATACTAAGCTATTAGGACACTACAATAAAGTTATATTGTAGGATCATATATAACTTTCATTTTACAGGAATAATATTTAACTCTTTCGCGATCTATTAAATGTGTTATTAATTGTGTAATGTGTACATACATATAATAATTATGTATCTATTAAATCTATTAATCACCAATCTAACAAAATGTAAGGCCCGTTTTTCTAAATTAACATTCGTATAAAACATCCTAGTTATCAAATAAGTTTTTTACCTGTTGATTTGCGCCTTTTTTCAGAGAAAAATTTTTAAATAATTAATTGGTTAAAATAGTTTCACTAACTTTAATTTGGACTCGCATTCGGAATCAAAATTTACACTTTAGTCTCGTGAGATATAATATACTATTATAAATGAAAATGTTTTTAATGTATAACGACAGATTGTCTCATATAACTTTTAACTAGCATATAACTAATCATACAAATTTTTAGGTTTCTTAGAACGCCTGGAGGTTTCTCCCATACATTTTTTATCCATAATTTAATAACATCTTCATTCAGCCATCCTTTTTCGTGTATATGAACAAATACGCCTTTGGGGAAATTAACTTTTGGTAATGTTTTCCTTTTAAAAATTACCATCGGTGTCAACTTCGTACCGTCAGCGAGACAGGAAGGTACAACCATAAATCTATTTTTGTCATGACCGATTGTTTTTACGGTGGTACATTTGGTCCCTTTTAGATCTATTGTCCCATTTCCAACCATATCAAACATCACTGGGATTTCGTCCATATTTCCAATCTGCGGCAGCAAGTAATTGTTTTGTTTTTCCTTTATTAATTATAAATCTTTGAAAATTTAATATTTTGCCATCCAAGTCTTTTGGAAATTTTTGTGCAATTTTTGTTTTTTCCCGGATCACTAAATCACTCACCGTTTTATAAATCGTGTACACCAACTCTGAGTTGACTTGAAATTGTCGTTATCACTTTGATTAGCTTTAGCGCATTTTAACGTAAAAAAATGCACATTGTTTCGCGTTACAATAAATCCATTTTCACGGTTTTCCGTCACGCACTTCAAAACATTTTCTTCTAAAACCGGCCACTTCGTATTCCCTTTATACTACTTAGTATACAATTTTCTCTAACACCAAACTGCTTTTCTGCAGCACGATTACCATTTTATTTTGCAAAATTAATCACTTTATACTCAAAACCAGCTTCATACTTGATGTGTTTATTAGGAGCGATTTCAGTTTGTTCGACAAAAATTTGATAACTAATAATATCACAATTATTGAACCCATATTTATATAACAATTTTTTTCATATGACCAGGTATTCCTTTTAGTAACTTACCTATAAGTATACACGCAAAGTTTCTGAGCATTAAATAATTGAACATTTTATTCAACTACCTGCTGGAACCATAAAATCTACCCTTTGTAGTGTTGCTCTTATTATGATTTCTTAATATTATTTATTTAATTTAAAATTACTTATTTAAGTAGGTATTATGGGCGCACGCTAAAAAGAACTTTTTTATCCGCATCTGCATTTATCTTTGTCTATCATATTAATGATAAGAAGTTTACTCACTCACTCATATAAAAACATAATTACTTGGTTTGGTTGGTAACTATGGAAATAATACAATTTGTGTTCCCCTTACCTCAGTTTCTGGAGGTCTTTTGAGCTTGAGACCATAATATGTATATCATTGTATTACTATATAAATAAGCAAACTATTTCAAGATGCATTACTTTTTTACAACGTACTGTATTTCTATACATTGCATATACAGTGCAATATTATCTGAGTGAGAGATATAAAAACTAATAGCGGGAGTTTAGATATAATTACTCTATATCCATCTTTATTGCAAAAGTATTTTATCTTCTTAATGTAACAAAATATGTATAAGTTTTACTAAGAATAGATCGTTTCTTTTTGTTTGACTTTTATCTCTCAAGAATTCTGCGTTTAGTTATAATTAGGTATAGTACCTACTTCGGTATTCCCACTTAAAAGAATAAAAATATCGGTTGTTTACAAATCTGAATAAAGAATTACAATATCAATATTACTAGTTTTAAATATTATTTTATTACTTTTTAAATTATTTGGTACAATAGAATGGTCGCTCAAATGTCCAAATTTGCCGATATTTTTTTCTGTAAATTAATTAGTGATAATACCTACGCACAATACCTACCTTGGTTTTCCCAATAAAAATATACCTATGCTGGTTGATCTTTATAAATTTGAAATAGAATTACAATAGTACAATATTGTTAGTTTTAAATATTATTTTATTATTTTATTGCTTTTTTTTCAAATTATTCCATACAATAAGTTTATGTATTAAAATTATTTTGGTTAGGAATCTCATTTATTATTAAAGTTGGGGTACGCGTTATATGGTGAATATACAAAAATAGGTATAGCAATATCATAAAGACATTGTAATAGACGTTTATTGTAATTTATTAATTAGAATAGCTATTCACCAAATTTTGGCTTATAAATTCTAAACTGTAAAACATGATACAATAAAATATTAATTTAAATTTTACTAAGTATTTTTCATTCAATTCTTATCATATTTATTTATTGATTATATACTTGTTATAATCAAATTTCTTTTATCAATCCTTTATATTATTTTGAATATATTTTGATTAGAAATATATATATATATATATATATATATATATATATATATATATATATATATATATATATATATATATATACCATGTTAGTTTTTTGAGAGTTGCCATTTCTATTACAACCAAATTTTTATGATAGAAATGGTACTGGAAAGGTTCTTTTCTTGGATGTAATGGAAATGTAACAAAGAAAACACTATCGATTGAAGTAGCCTCAGGTACATATGCATATTTTTACCGCCTAACTGATAAATTAAAGAAAAATTAAAAAATGAAACTTGGGTAAAAAAAAATTTTTTCTCATTTATGTTGTTAATTAATGCATTAGATCAGTTTTGTCGAAAAATTAATATATACTCCCATTTAAAAATCTATAAGTTTGTATCATAGCTCGAAAACCATAAGAGCTATAAAGCTCCTGACTATAGCAATCGGTTGCCCCCGTCGATTTCTACAACTCTTATTTGAACAATTTTTCGATTAAATCAACGATTTGGTTGTAATAAAAATGGCAACTCTCAAAAAACTCACACAGTATGTAGTGTCTTTCATAAAGCTCGCACCATATGGGAAACTTTTTTACTATTGATATTTTGACAAATATTTTAGTGGGGTTAAGTGGTGCATTGGTTGGAATGAAAAAGTAGCTAAACACGTTTCACCTCTCACTTGCTATTTGGCGGGAAACCGGAAATTTCAAATTTGTAAATTATGAAAAGTGGTAATAATTTCAAAGTTATTGGTCACTTCTTCATGAAATTTTGGCATCGTATCAAAATTGGGCCTAGTAAACATATTCCGTTAGTTAAATACCATAATCTGCAAAAATAACACCGAAAAATCGACTTTTCCAAAATACGACTTTAAGTGGCCCTAACTTCAAAATAATTTTACGAATTCTAGCAAAAAAAAAAAAAAAAAATTATACCATTCTTTGACATCTACTTATTGATGAAATCACAATTATTATCAAAATATTGTCATAGATATTGGTCTTTCAATAGAAAAATTTAGTTTTGTACTGACAAAACACGTCTCTGTAACATTAGAGTTTTAATAAGCATAAACAGTTATTATTACAGCATTTTCTTTATGCTTGTCAGAGCTTATTAGAACTCCGTTGTTACAGAGACGTGTTTTTTTATGACAAAATTAAATTTTTTTATTGTAAGACCAATATTTGCGGCAATTTTTTGGTAATAACTGTGATCTTATAAATAAACAAATTTCAACGATTGATATAATTTTTATTTTGCTAGAATTGATAATACAGTTTTAAATTTAGGGTCACTTAAAGTCGTATTTTGGAAAAGCACATTTTTGGGCTTTAATTTTTCAGACTGTGATATTTAGCTATCGGGATATGTTAACTAGACCTAATTTTGATATAATGCCAAAATTTCTTGACAAAGTGATCAAATTACCATTTTTCATAATGCGTAATATTGAAAGTTTCGGTTTCCCGCCAAACAGTAAGAAGGGGGTACAATGTGTTTAGCTACTTTTTCATTCCAACCGATGCACCAACTAACCCCACTAAAATATTTTTCAAAAAATCAATAGTAAAAAAGTTTCCCATATGGTGCAAACTTTATGAAAGACACTATATATATATATATATATATATATATATATATATATATATATATATATATATATATATATATATATATATATATATATAGCTTAGTTTTGCCTTGCAAACTAATTCCACCCCAGACCATGACATTAGGACCGCTAAATCTGTCGCGTTCATGAATGCGACGATCAGAAAACCTCTCCCCACTTCTTCTCCACACTCTTACACGTCGATCATCACTAAAAAACTTCACCTTTCACTCATCCGTGAAGAGTACGTGACGCCATTCCTCCAAGCCCCATTCAAGGTGTTCACGTGCAAATCTTAAACGGTTTGCACGATGCGCTCCGGTCAGTTTGGTACGGATTACTGGTCTTCTTGAACGTTGTTGGTCTTCATGCAAACGATTTCGTATGATCTGATTACTGACAACAGTACCAGTAGATCGATGTAAGCGATTTTGCAGAGTACCTGCGGTAACAGTCGGCTCACGTCGTGCACACAGTCGAATGTAATGATCTTCACGGGCAGTGGTTGCACGAACTCTTCCTGAGCCACGGCGCCAGGTTACACTACCGGTCAAACATTTTGAATAGCCCTTCGTGAACAACCCAACTCCAGAGCCACGGAACGTTGAGATTGACCACCCTCAATCATCGTTACGGCTCTGGTAGTAGTAGCTTCGTCCATATGGTGTCGAATTCTCGGCATTGTAAAAATAAATGATTGAATAACACGCCAAACTTCAAAAAACAACCTCACCAATCAATAATCTAGCGCAAACTGATTTAAAATCAAATTAAAAAAAATAAGTAAAACTAACCACTTGACGCTCTGCGAGACAGAAAAACGTTTAAATCTTCCCCTCAACAATAATATCACTTAAACCTAACTGTTATCATCTACTCAACCACTTAATATCATAACAACAGTCATTTAGAAAAGTTATTTTGACGTGGATCGACATAAATCAGTTTTAAAATACAAACTTTCAAGTGGCCGTTATTTTATTTTGAGGAGTATATATACATATATATATATATATATATATATATATATATATATATATATATAGGGTGTAAAAAAAATAACCCTTATATAAAGGAGCAAAAAAATTTTTTTTATTTAAGTTTAATTTTTTGATTTGTCTTTCAATACTTGTATTACATATATTTTTGATTCAATACTTATATTACATATAGTCCCATTTAAAACTCTATAAGTTTGTATCATAGCTCGAAAACCTTAAGAGCTATAAAGCTCCTTACTATAGCAATCGGTTGCCCCCGTCGATATCTACAACTCTTATTTGAACAATCTTTCGATTAAATCAACGGTTTGGCTGTAATAAAAATGGCAACTCTCGAAAAATTCACACAGTATATATATATATATATATATATATATATATATATATATATATATATATATATATATATATATATATACATATATATATATATATATATATATATATATATATATATATATATATATATATATATATATAGCACAATATATAGAAATTATAACCGAAATGTGTTTTGAGGTCCCTAGAATACGAAAATGATATTCATTAAAATTTCTGTCGTAGTTTCGGCCTCAGGTTCCACCGTGACACCTGGCATAATAGTTGAATTTCGCGTTTTCGAAATTCGTGAAAATTACAATGCAATTTAAAGGTACTAGTAGGATGGCTAGGCCGGTTCTGCCGCACCGCAAAGTGGAGTAACTTGAACCCTTTTAACGATGTTTGAAAACGTGTGAGTTAGGGTCCTATTGTACCCATTTTACGATACTATACATTCCGAACTGATGTGTCATCAAAATGTATCGATGTGCAAACCTTAAAATTTGACCCCATACTCGCTCGTACCCTTGGTCTTGGAATGAATTTTGCGTTGTTGTCTTAGGAAATCACACTTCACAATCTCGACATTGGCATAAAAAAATTACTTTTAATAAAAAAGAACTAGAAGACGATGTAGGTTTATTAATTATTATGTTTTATTGGTAGCAAGTCTGCACATAATATTATAAAATAATTCAAAGTATCTTACATTAGTAGAAGTAACTATGAATGAATTAAACTACTCAAGCCTTCTTTTGTAGCGGACATTTGGTTTTAAGCAATAGCCATCACCCACAACACCCTTACTCTCAGTTATCTATGTACAATATGCCTTATCTATATACAATAAATAACGCGTTCAATTTTGTAGCCTGGAAATTTTGTTTTTTAAGGTAGGTATCTAAAAGGGGGTAAAAAACCATGAGCTTCTAAAAACAAAATAGTCTTAAAGTGTTTCTGCAACTGTATTTTAAATTCTAAAATTTCAAGGTCATATTTCTTAAGCTTAGAATGAAGGAAAAGTCTCAAAATAAGCATATATTTACAAGTGTATGATGTACTTCCATATACCCCAGCCGAACAACAATCCCAGCATTCCTATGTGAAAAAACACGGAAAGTCGGAAAAACTTTTCCTCCCGGTAGTTTACTACCAGTGCGGGCAATCGACCTGATTTTTGGTATATTACCGTTTCGCGTCTAAAGTAGTCCTTTTTTATGAAAATGGGTCATATATGAACATATGGCACTTTTCGTATACTCTTATGCGGTAATGCTCTTTAGCAACTCAATGAGCCGTTATAATTTTTATATTAAACAACGTGTTTAAATTATAGTATACATATTAAGAAATAATCCAAAAATTTATTGTACACTAATATATATGAATCTATTTGCAAACACATTATTTTTTTTGCTGGCTAAGCAAATTTTTTTCCAGTGCTAATAATTATTTTATAGTTAGATTTTGTTGACATAATGGCTAAAATTCATTTACTAGTATTTATAAAATTAAAATTAAATCGAAATTTATTCTTAATACATTTTTTAATATACAGGGTGTATACATAACATATTCTTAATATACAGGGTTTATACATAATAATATACAGGGGATGTGTATTAAATACTGAATTATTTCAGATAATTTTCATTTGATTTATAAATTACGCTAGAAATAGTTTTGTGTTATACTCAAATTCTAAAGTTCTGTACACCATATGAAGCAATATTTTTTGTAACTCGTTGTAGGTTACATGTTAAATTACTCGCTGTAGGTTAAATGTTAAAATATTAAAACTCATAATAAATAATTTCTTGCTTGAGGCCTATAATGGGTGATACCTTTTTACTAAACAAATTTTTTAACTCATTAATATTCCATGACGTCATCTTTCTTATCCCAAAAAAAATCCCCTAACATGAGTCATATGATCAAAATTCAGCTAAAATAAACATTTAAATATTGGTTGTTTGTTTATTTTCAAACTGATAAAAATTCCTGGAGCTAACAAGATTTTCCAAGGTTAAATATACAAAAATTCCCCTGAGGTACAGTCGGCACCCGATTTTCGGTAGTACAGTAGCGGTCTGAAATCTGGACCCTGGAGTCTGAAGTTAGTTTTAAAATCTAGCGCTTGGTACAGGGGCTTGATGAATGTTTGCGCTTGATACAGTGCCCCGACAAAATTTATCGTTAGCGACCTCCCGATTTTCAGTAGCACAGTAGCGGTCTGAAATCTGAACCCTGGAGTCTGAAGTTAGTTTTAAAATCTTAACCAGTGTCCAGCGCTTGGTACAGTGCCCCAACAAAATTTATCGTTAGCGGCCGAGTCAAATGGTTTCTTTGTTCGTTTAAAACGACGCAATTAAGGTAAGCGCGTGGTGGGGGTCAAAGGCCAAGGTTTACACGTACACAAAATAAGCACAGTACGCTTCAAAAAGTGATCGGACACTTTTTAGTTAGCGGGATACACATTTTTGACACGGCAGTGTACCAAAAATTTAAGTACAGTACGATGTCTTAAGTTGGGGGCTGTTTTTTTCTAAATTGAAATCTCTTAGGAATTCCAAGGCCAAGCGTATGAGCGCGCGTGGGGTCAAATTTCAAGGTTTGCACATCGATACATTTTGATGATTCATCACTTCGGAATAGTGATGAATCATGAATAATGATTCATCACTTCGGGTAGTACCGTTAAGTGGATACAATAGGACCCTAAGTCACACGCTTTCAAACATCGTCAAAAGGGTTCAAGTTACTCCGTTTTGCGGTGCGACAGAATCGGTCTAGCCATTTTACTTGTATTCAAGCGATGTATTTCCGAGGTGTGCAGCCGCACTTAGAGAACTAAACTATTTTAGATACCATTGGATACAGGTTATGTTATGCAGGTTTAGTCAAAGGAATAGAAACAATCAAAAATCTCAGCGGGAAAGCATTCTTGGGATAAATGGTGATAACTAAAGTTTCAGCATTTTTTACGGCGCGTCCCATGGTGACCTTAACTTTGATCTCAAGGTCAGGATTCAAGGTCATATCAATGCTAAGTTCGTTTTTTTAAATGGCAACCTCTTCTTTCATCCCTGAAAATGGAAAGAGCTGAAAATTCTACATGCGAGTATGACCTTGATCGTGACCTCAAGGTCAATGATCAAAGTCAAATGCTGATTTTTATTGTAATTTTTAATTTAGACTTTTAGTGTATTTTTTTTTTTGTTTTGACGTACACAGTAGGTGCAAACAGAATGTAGATATGTGCAGTATTTAAAATAGGTAGAAAAGAAGTTATTTTAACTTTGAAATATTTTTTATTTTGTCATATCTACATCCTGTCTGCCATCTAGTCAAAATTTGAAAAGTTACAATACTAATATAAATTAAAAATTACAGTAAAAACCAGCATTTGGTTTTGATCATTGGCTTTGAGATCACGATCGAGATCACATTGAGATACAGAATTTTCTGCTCTTTCTATTGCTGGAATCAAAAGGGGGTAGCTATTTAAAAAAAACGGACTTGACCTTGAGGTCAAAATCAATTTCACTATTGAATGCGCGGTAAAAAATACTGAAGCTTTAGTTCTTACCATTTATCCCAAAAATGCATTCCCGCTGAGATTTTTGACTGTATCCATACTTTTGATTAACCCTGTATGAGGTCCACTAAAGTCTGAGAGTTCCAAAAGCGGCACAAAAATAAACTACCTAACCGATTTTGAAAATTTTTTCACCATTAAAAAGTTAAATTATTTTAAATAGATATACGCTATTCTAAATGGATGCGCTAGGATCCTGGAGACCCAAAAGCGCCAAAAATTAACTACTCAATCGATTTTGAAAATTTTTAATTTGTTAGTTATACTGGTCCTTTTCCTTACGACTTGCGGGATTACATTATTAGTTTTGATCAGTCCAGTGTACTCAATACTTATATCTTTCGAGATCGTGGAAAAAACTGTCCTGGATTTAGAGAAAAATGTTTCTCCATTTTTAATATAGTATTTTTATAAAATACGTATGTTACTTTTGTCAGTAGCATCTTCGACAATTTCTATATAATTAACAGGTAAGCAATTAAAGCTGAACGCAGAGATGCAGTAATTAATTACTTTATTTCTAAATCCCGAATTATGTGGTAGTTTAATTTGTAATCCAGTCAATTTTTTGGTGTTTTTGTTTCTCCAATATACATACTGCAAAAGATTATTAAACATGAGGCAACAGCTGTTCTGTAGACTTTCCGTCAATGTTGTCCACATTTTGGCAATCGAAACAGAATATATTGGCGCATTTTGGAAGTAGCTTTTACTATCTCCTAATAACGTTAAGCAATCTTTTAATGGATTAAATGTATTTTCCATCTTATAATAATTTCCAATATTATAGTTATATATTGTTGCTTCCAACAACTCCGTGTTCCTTAGCCAAAACAGATGAAAATGTTTCGTTTAATTACATATCTGGACAACTGATAAAGTCAATGATGTGATTAACAATTTGTTTATTGACTCCGGGACTTGTTATTTGGCAGACAAATTTGTTATATATTTTAATGCTAGCATTCGAATTCAGCCATGTTAAGCAATCAATTCCAACTGTTTTATCATTATCCACAATTACATTGCAATCCTCTTTGTACTCTCCTTGGTAACAGAAGTTACAATTATTCGTTAAAAATTGACACATTTCTATCTTGTTAAATATTCCCGCAAAATCTTGTGTTATATCCAAATCTAAAAGATAGTAGTCGTCCACTTTAAGTTGATTTAAAATGTTTGGCAGTTCTTCTAGTAGAGTCTCCACCTTAACGTCCGCTAGTTCACCTTTATACGGAATACATATTGGATTTATATATTTTTTATTAATATTTTCCATTTCTTCCTTTCCAATAATTTCTTTAACTCCTTTTACCATTTTATTTTCACTTTGTAAAAGAAAAGGTAGTTTTGCTTTTACTGCATGTCTTGCAGAAATAAATTTAGAAAATTTTCCTCGTAAGTAACTATTAAAAGCACCACATATTTCTTTTTTCACAATAAAACTGTTTTCCTTTAGCACTCGTTCTTTACAATTCCGAATATCACTTATTTTCACAAGCATTATATTGTCACAAAAAGGTTCTGTAATTGGTGTTAGCAGTTTTAAGTTGCTGTTGGACAATAGCTTTTCTTCTTCTGTATAATTTATATTCCCAATATCAGTAGTCAGATTGTTGTTATCCAAATTTTCCAACAATAACCATAATCCAAACCTCTCGTTAGTTGGTTTTAATTTATTTCCGAACAATTGAGAAAAATTATACATTTTGGAAGAGCTCATCTTCACTCTTTCAACTACCTTTAATAACTAACTAAAAACATAAAATTCCACTAAATATATTTATATTGGACGGGCACGAATATTAGCGATGAAAGCCGAAAACATCCGAAGTGAAAATGGTGACCTTGCAAAAGTAGTTGAAACATGGTAGTTGAAAGCAAGGCGACCCCCTTTTCTTACCTATATGAATTAAGTCTTTATTTCCAGATGAAGCACCCTCAGTAATGGATTCCATTGTTGGCAATAATTAATTCTTAACACAACAAATGAAAAATAACACGATACACTTTATGTAGCCATGCAGGTTAAAATCCTTCATTTTTGCATATTAGACAGAAATCTTCGCTCTTTGATATCAGTATACCTTCTAATGACGTCAGCTGACAATTTATACGAGTTTAAACCTGTTTTCAGATAAAAATATGAATCAAGGTACAGAGTTCCCTGTGGTTCAGACTAGCAACGCCATCTTTTAACTATCAAAAAGAATTTTCGGTGCCATCTATTGACAATTTCTCAAACTTACACACAGGGATCGCTAGTATCCAGACTACGAGCGCCATCTAGTAGTGAATTTACAGAGCTCGAAGGTGGCTGCGCCATCTGTTAGGGAATTTTCTGTTCTTAGGTTAAGCTAAGTTCGCTTAGGTTCGGTTAGATTAAGTTAGGTTCGGTTAGGTTAAAAAAATTGTGTTAGGTTAGGTTAGGTTATGTTAGATTGGGTTAGGTTAGACCAAATTTCCTTGGGTTCCGTTAGGTTAGATCAAGTTCCGTTGGGTTCAGTTAGGTTAAAAAAAATTTTCGTTCACATTACTCCACCCACCGGCGGAGGCTTCTAGACCCGCCCCGGTAAACTACCTCCTCCCGAGGTCGCTCAAAAAATCCGGAGGGGGGGAGGTGCTGGAATGCCCATATTGCTACTACTGGGGGCGGCAGAGGTACGATTTTTTATAGAAGGGGCGTTAGTGCACAAAGTTTGGAAACCGCTGGCCTAAGAGAAAAAAGTAGATTTATGAATTTTAATCGCGTTGAATATTTGAATTTGTTGTAATAAATTCAATGTCTTCCATATTTGAGTTTTACGAATCCTTACAAAGCCATGTTTTTTGAGCTAGTATTTATATTAAGGGCAATAAAATCAGAAACTAAAACTACTTACACCTATTACCGCTAAGGTTGTGTTCTAAGCTGATCTTATGATTAAATCTAGGGTAAAAATATTTCAATAGCACTGGTTTACTGTTAGTTTAGATGACTCATATTTTTTATTACACATTCCAATCGATCAAAATTTATATATCCTACTTTTGTGAATTAAAATAAGCTTAATAATAATGTACACGTTTATAATATATATATATATATATATATATATATCTTAGAAAGGACATTTGTAATTGCGCAGGAGATACCGTGACAGATATAACCATATAACAATAAATTTTAAATTATTTAATTTTTACAAAACTAGATTTATCTTTTTTAGTAAAATAAACATGCATTGCACAATATTATTTATTGTATTAACGGTGTGTTGACGAGCTTGCATGTTGAAAGGCGTGCTTTATATTATACCATTTTCATTTATGAACAGACTTATTAATGGAATTACCTTAATTGTACATTTTAACAATAAATAAATGAATAATGGTTTTAATAGATTTGAGCGTTACTTTATGGTATTCCATATTTGTTTATTATTTACGAATAATGGTTTCTAATTTTTATACATAATTTAAAATTTTTTAAATAACATTGCTTAAAAATATATTATATATGTATTATCAACTCGGCGTGTGTACCCTATATTTTCAAGAACACGGAGTGTACACTGGGTCTTTCAAGGAATGGTCGTGTTTTCAGAGTTTTCCTCTACACCAACGATCCTATGCTCGGCAAGCGGCCGAGCCGGACACCCATTCAATCACCTGTGTATACTCTCTCTCTCTGATTCGAGAAACAGTTACAATTTTAATTTCAAATATTATCGAGTGCCTGTGAGTCACTACTACGTATGACAAACTTTTGTTTGCATTTCAACACACGCAGTATTGATATGTTCACTTATCGTTTTGGAATTGCAGGATTTTTTTCGGAATTGACAGTCGGGTCACCCCTCAAAAGGATAAGAGTTATTTCCTTTACAGCCTGTATATAATATATATATATATATATATATATATATATATATATATATATATATATATATATATATGTGTATATATATTATATACAGGGTTATATATATATATATATATATATATATATATATATATATATATATATATATATATATATATATATGTGTGTGTGTGTATATTATATACAGGGTGTAAAGGAAATAAATCTTATCCTTTTGAGGGGTGACCCGACTGTCAATTCCGAAAAAAATCCTGCAATTCCAAAACGATAAGTGAACATATCAATACTGCGTGTGTTGAAATGCAAACAAAAGTTTGTCATACGTAGTAGTGACTCACAGGCACTCGATAATATTTGAAATTAAAATTGTAACTGTTTCTCGAATCAGAGAGAGAGAGAGTATACACAGGTGATTGAATGGGTGTCCGGCTCGGCCGCTTGCCGAGCATAGGATCGTTGGTGTAGAGGTTAGCACACCTGGCTAGTTACCAGGAGATCCTGGGTTCGATTCCCGGCCGATCCGGACAATTTTTTCAATCACTTTGTAATTTTTAATTTACATGTGATTTTTGTTCATACTATACCAAGGAGATCGAGTGCTTAAAGTTTCAGTTTAGCTGAACGATAAGTGAACATATCAATACTACGTGTGTTGAAATGCAAACAAAAGTTCGTCATACGTAGTAGTGACTCACAGGCACTCGATAATATTTGAAATTAAAAGTGTTGCCTTGGTTAACATTTAAAATATTTGTAATCCCCTTACCTCAGAATTCCCCTTAAAAAACTTTCTTTTAGTTAAAATACTACTGTACCATGCTGTGATTCTTAGGGTGCGGATCCACCAAGCGCGCAAACTGTTTGCAAATATTTGTGAATGTTTGTTTGTCAACAATTAAAAAAAATTCTATTCAGAACTATGGTAGAAACCAATTTATCTTTTTTACTATATTTTATCTTTTTTAGTCTAATTTTTAAATAAAAAACGATAGAAAAGTTATTTTATTTATAAAAAAATTTGAAGGCATCACCCAAACTTAAGTGATTAATAAAAATTTGATATTTGGCTAGGATCAATTTGACAGTTTAATTATTTACAATTTATGATTTGATATTTTTTTTTAGAATTATTAAAAAGAAAATAAGATGTTCTTCGTAGTATTTTGGGAAAAATCTTCTGGCATTGTCTCTAAATCTTGGATAGGTACAGAGTTCAGGACTTTTAAATGGCCTAGGACAAAAACCCGGTTATACAAATTATCAAAGCTGAAAATCCAAAAGATAACTGGTTAACTTATCAATATACTCGAATTTTCAGCCCATACGGTAAGGTTATTTAAAGTACGGTATAATACCCAGTAGTTGAGCGTGGACTAAAATAAATTAATAACTTCATATAATTATATTTATGTATTTTTATTTACAACAGCTATAAATATGAAAATGTGTTGAATAGCTAACTAAAATGGTCCCTTATCAACTACAAGGTATCTCATCTCATCTTATGTGAACAGTAAATACCTATAGTAATTTAATATATTCAAATAATATTTTTTTTAACAGAAACGTATGATGAAGCCCGGGAGTTCGAATTGGATGCGTTGAATCTATCTACAAACGATGATGATGGTTTTGCTTCAATAAAAAAGAAAAAAAGAGAAATAACAGAGAAAACAAAAAGAAATTGCAATAAACCTCTACGTTATCGTTCAATATCATCAGATTTAGAAGAATCTAATAACGTGGCAAAACAAGTCTACAGTTCTACATATCAAGTTCTTCTGAAAGTGAAGGTATGAAATGGATAAAACTAATATTATTCATGTAAAAAATTATTTCGTCTCTGATAAAACATTATATTTTTAAGAACTGATTTACCGCCACCTCCTGTGAACTATGTTCAACATAATAAAGGTCATAAGCTATCAGAAACATTAAAAGAAAATGTATCATTTCATCAGGGTAAAACTGCAAGTCCGGTTAAGGGTTCATCTGAGACTTTTATTCAAAAGCCATTAAAGCCCTGTCGTAGCCATCGATAACCATAACAATGATGATTTGTCACCGAATTCACCTGAAAATTTTCCACGAAGACCTGTTTCTTCTCTTAAAAGTAGAAATTCAAATACATTTGATGATTCTCAATCTTCCGATCTATTCAACGACTTTGATAACATTGATTTGTTTATATTCAAAAATTGTCTTTTTTGTTACATTTGTATTATTTGATTAACCCCTCTAGTGCCGACATATATTCCCATATTTTAGATAAAAAATTTAATATTTCTGTAAGTATAATTGCAAGTGTGGTACGTTTTGCTTAAGTTATTTTACAACATGATCACTCTTTACTGCACTGCCTTCAGCTATCTATATAAGACAATATACATTCGTCAGTTAAATTTTTTCTAAAAATTAGTATGACGAGCTGAGCTCGTCATTAGTCCTAAAGGCGTTAATTAAAATTTTATTTAACAGAAAATGAATTTCAAGATTTACCTGATAATAAGATGAGTACAAAACCGCATATAAGAAGTGTTATCCAATGAAGTAATTTCATTTCTTTTTCCTCATTCTCTTTTTCTGATTATTGTCTTATAAAATTATTATTTTATAGATATTCCTATTAGGTCCGGTAAATCTGACTCTCGCCAATCAAATAAAAGTCCTTAACAACGGCTCGATGCTCCTGCTCATATTTAAATATATAAGGAATCTCAAATTAGTAACCAGTCATTATCAGAAAGAGTTGTAAGTGAGATAGATTGTCAAGGTCATAGTTGTTGCCGTTAGTATTAAGCCAAAAATTGGATATTTTGATTTTAATTATTATTATCAATAATATAATTTGTAATATTATTATATTGATAGAAAAAATTTTAAGCGAAATTAAAAGCTTAAAAACTATGGTCTCTTCAGTTTATCTTACTATGTCAGATGAAATTGATATGGATAAAACGCCAGAACCAATGGATTTTGGGCTGCCTATTGAAACTCAAAAACAATTAACTTCTTTTGAAAGCAAAATTCAAAATGCCGTCGCAGCTGCTCAGTATGTAAGTTTTTTTATTGCAAAGAAAATTGCAATTATAAAATGCATGGTAGAATTACTGTTGTTTAATTATTTTGAAAATTAATTTTCTGAAATTTACAGTACTCAATTTATTTTTATTTACTATCTATTTATGCCTTGTATTTTTTTCTAAACTAGTTTACGGTTTCTTTCTATCTCATTTTATTCTTTTTTGGGTTATTATTTTTCAGCAGGAAACTGTAAAGCAAATTGGCGGCTTAAACTTTCAAAAAGCATGTTAGAAATGCATCAGTTCTAACTTTATCAGACATTATAGCATATCAAATGTCCTGGACGGGAATAAAAAATACTATTATGGTAAAAGACATGAAATTCATAAAGCTTATTACAGGTAACGTTTAATCTTTAACGTAATTCGTATATTAACTAAATATAAACATATAAATATAATGTTGTTTTTAGAAGCTATTACGGAAAAATGGAGTCTTAAAGGACGTAACAACAATAAAAGAGATTTTGATTGAAATTTTTTCTAGGTTGTGGTTGTTGAATAGGGAGAGAGGGTTGATATTGAACTGACTGAGCAGGAGGTTATGGTTGATATTGGTTCGGTTTGTTAAAAGTTAAAGGATTTCTATTTGGATTTGCTGGAATTTAAAAAATAGATGATGGTAACGGTTGATTAATTTTTGGTATTGGTCTGTTTTGTGTATATGTACTTGATGTGTTCCTAGCATAGTGTATATTCTGTTCAATGATACAAAATTCGAAAGCTTGTTTAGGTGATTTCGAACCCCTTGCTCTAATAACCGAACCGAGTGGTTCCCTAAGTCCTGTTAAGATCCAACACGATGTGGTATTTAAAATTCTTTATTCCTAATTTCTAATACATGAAAGTATGTCAAATATTAAGAAAAATAGCTTAATGTTAATTGAAACCTACACTTGTAGCATATAGATCCAAAATTTCATTTTCATAAGTCCAAAGATATAAGAATTATGGAGGTATGACAAACGAATAGTTAGATAGATTTGGGGTTTCTCCAAGAAAGTTGTCTTCCCCAAAATTTCCTTCAACAATTTTCCTCTCCGAAATATTTTCCTAGGACCGCCCCTGGACACATTGTACTTGTATTTATGTGTATGTACTGACTAATGTTTCATGCATTGATATTAATAATATCAGATGTGCATATAATGAATGATTATTAAACAACTCCGGTAATAAGGTAATCAGTACGATGGAAGTCTTTGTTGTCAACAGTAGCTACGTATGATTATGCATGCATACATTAATATTAGATACCTAGAACAGGAGAGTGGAATATTATATCTATTGTATCGTACGTAGTACCAGTCGGTATAAGTCAGATAATAAACACAAATACATAATACGGTATGATACCATGGGCGAATAAAGTTATACAGAAATAAACACACAGTCGTTGTTACCTACAGAATGCAATTACTACACTATTTATTTGGTTTTGTATTATCAGTTTTGAGAAATGTGAAGTTTACACTGTAACTATATATTACATTGTAGACTATACACCGAACATATTATTATTAGGTATCTATTTTAACGTTGAAAATGTTATTAACTTTCATATCTAGTGATATTTATGCATGCATAACAAAAACTGGAATCTTGGAAGTCGTTCTTCGTCCGTAGCATCTCAATTCAGTTGTATTATTACTTTTTTTTTTTAAAAAAAAGGATAATTAATTAATATATCAAATGTATGTGTTGTCGATATAAATGAATATACATTAACACTTTGATTTAAAGGATATTATAGGACCTCGAGAAATGCTCTTTATCAATTTTAGTTTTCAATTAGTAGTTTTATTTTGTGGGTTTTATTCGAAGGCTTACACTTTGGTAGATATGAAGGCGGCTATCAGCAAATATGGTCGGTTTACATGGTCAATATAGTGTGGAACACATTAGGCCACTTTAGTGGCTTCCACTGGTGAAGCCCATTCAAGTGGCATATTATGACCAAAAAAATGCCGAAAATTTAATTTCTTCTTGAAGAAAATTTTAGTGGCTAGTTACTTTTAGTTTCATAGATGGAGGCAACAAATGTCTTAGCGAGGTCCGTTTGTTGCGACAACTTTGGGTTGCCTCGTCAAACTAGTTAAATTTTCGGATAATATTTAATGATTTTTTTTATAGTATGTTCTTTGAAGAAAATTTCGTAAATTATTTTCAGAAGTTATGCGGTTTGGTTCCTAGATGGTCCCCTACGAATTTCATCGCACGGCGCTGCTATGAAATCCCATTAAATGTGGATATCTGTGGATATAGATTTTTGAAAAAGATTAAAGTAACGTTAGGTGGGCATTGGTGTAACGTTAGGTGGGCAAATGGTCTCCTAGGGCATTGGTACTCCGAGAAGGGCCTAAAACAGAAATGCTTCTAAAACTGTTAGTACGAGTATAAGAAATACCTTGAGTTGCAATAAATTTTCATAAACTGTACAACGACAATATAATTTCAGGGTACATTTTTGATGGGTACAAACTTGGAATTTTTTATCTTAAAGTATTTCTTGTGTCAAACATTAATAATACCTATGATAAGGCACCAAAGGGTATAGCCGGATAAGTATAGGCAATTCGGCCCCGACGTGGGTTAATTTAATAACTATTAACGGTATGATAAGGTTGTAAGTAATTTTTTTTTTTATTACTCATGCGGGAGAAGTACTAACTTGGTGCACACATTTCTGTACGCAAAATAGCTGTTTGCCCACTGTAATCTTCCCACATACTTTTTTGCGTGTGGAAAGTAAGCTTTTCACACGCAAATTGACAATAAAACACGCAAAGCCGCCTCTTAATTTTTCATTTAATAAATATTTCATAATTATTTCTATAGAAACCACCAACAAAATAATTAATTCAGAAAAAAGACGAACACTCAAAAATGTTATTTTAAAAAGTAATAAAAATGTCAAAAATAGTAATAATAATAGAAAAAAGTATGTAAAATTCGTAATAAAAAATAGTATGTACAACTCGTGCGGGATTGTTAATTGCTCACTCAAGCGAATGAGCGCTTTTACTATGTTCGTGCGCTCAACTACGCTTTTGTGCACAATATACTATTTTACAATCTTGGCAGCCAAAATTGAGTAGTTATGGAGATAACAAAAATATAAAAATTACACTAACTATTTAATATAAGAAAATATTCACAAATCTACATGAAAGCAAATACTCTCGACAACATTAGACCTATTTCTTGTCGCCCAAGTCCTCGTTATTAAGGATAACAACAAGGATAATATTCGATTCAATGTTATTTTTATAGGGTCCATTGACCACTTCAAAATATATATATATATATATATATATATATATATATATATATATATATATATATATATATATATATATATATATAATTTTGAAGTGGTCAGTGGACCCTATAAAAATAACATTGAATCGAATATTATCCTTGTTGTTATCCAGTTATATATACAGAAACTCGCACTGTGTCTTAAGGTAGTTGGTCGATAAAACGAATTTTTTCAAAGGAATTAACGAAACTTCTTTAGACATTTATTTAATTCAATACCAATAATTCGAGCCCTTACCCAAAAAAAAATTGACCATCCAAAAATTGAAACATTATTAATGTATGGCGGACTTTTGTTCGCATTTATACATATAACAATATACACATGTTCACTTAATGTCCAGCTTTGGCTGATACTTGAACACTCAATTTACTTTGGTATGTATGGCAAATTCATTATGTTAATTAAAATTCACATAGTGTTTGAAAAATTATCAAACTGGATCGGTTGGGACTCGAACCCGGATCTCTTGGTTGTTAGCGAAGGCTAGCTAGGTAAGGCACTTGGCTAGCAACCAAGAGATCCGGGTTCGAGTCCTAGCCGATCCAGTTTGATAATTTTTCAAACATTATGTGAATTTTAATTAAAAAATATGTTGTAATGGCCTTTTTTAACATGTAGAAAATTAAAATCCAACGAGTATTATACATATTCCAAAATTAAAAAAAGAAACCATTATTATAAAAGATTTTTTTTAGATTTTCTACAATATCTCCATAACTGCATTGTTTTGCTTTAGGAAAGTTGTACATATGAGGTACCGACAGTGTCACATAAACGATAACACAGTTACTATTAGGACTTTCTATCGGGGGCAGATTGCCTATATCTAAATATAAACTCTTTCAGTTATTCTTGATTATCTCGAAAACTATAGAAAATAGGGAAAAACATTTTATTAGACACAACACTTTATTTTTAAAGTGTTTTCGATTGATGTGTATAATTCCAGGGTCAGACCCACTGGAGGGGCTGTTCAGCAGATTGGAGATGGAAAATATCTTTTTTTATCATGTTGTACCCCTTGAATTTAGATGAAACTTGGCGTGGTAATAAAGTGCATTAGGATACAGTTACTGTATTTTGTAACAAAATAAAATTTTCTTTAAATCGATGGGTAAACACTTTTATGGGTAAATATTTTCGAAAATTCGAAATGGTCACTTAATTGGAACCCTATAAAAATAACCTTGAAACGGATATAATCCTTGTTATTATCGTTAATAATGAGGACTGGGACGATAATATGTCTAATATACTCAAGAGTATCAATTCCTTACAGCCTCATCATATCGAAAATATAATTATAAAATCAATCCGCGTCGAGGGCCGAACTGCCCATACTTATCCGGTTGTACCTGTTAAGACAAAAAACCGTTTAAGCATAAAATCACTTTAAAGATTGTATCTCTCTTACGAGTACGAGGAAGCTGCGTATCACACCCCATTGACAGCGTATTTTTATTTTATTTTTGTTCTATTAACTATATTTAATTTGTATGAGTTCGAATATTTTGTATGACCACTGTATGGCCTCAAATGAATAAAATTATGGCTTAGGTTTAAGTGAGCAGCAAAATAAATCCAAATTGATCAGCAAAAA
This sequence comes from Brachynemurus nebulosus, assembly GCA_035578155.1. Taxonomy (NCBI): domain Eukaryota; kingdom Metazoa; phylum Arthropoda; class Insecta; order Neuroptera; family Myrmeleontidae; genus Brachynemurus; species Brachynemurus nebulosus. The sequence continues at coordinate 101,274,848 of JAPWDM010000001.1, forward strand.
AGGCTAATTGAGCAGCAGAATAAATAAATACGGTCAGCTTTAAATGTATGTATGGTCAGCCAGTAAACTATTTGAGCATCACATAATGATGGTATGCTAAAAAAATTAACGAGCAGCAATATGTGAGCAGCATTAAATATTTTTTTGGTCTGCTGTACAGTCGTTTGAACATATAAATGACAATCATACTATTAGTTCAAGTTTGTGACTAGTCGGTTTGTACGACTAAAGTAATCTCTAGAACTACCCAACCGTTTTCAAAAATTTTTCACTAGGAGATAAGTAGTATTGTCGAATTTCGGATAGGTTACATTTAAAAGGTTAAAATTACACCGTGGGACCCTAGGGCCCAAAAAAGCTGAAAATATACGATTGGACGGATCGTTACAAAATTTTGCTCAAGTAATATTGAGATCCCCGAAAAAATGAACGTTATATCAAAATTGATCCTTAAGGTCTTATGGTCCCAATAAGGACTCAAATAAGTTATTGGACAGATTTTGATTAAATTTTGTACAAACAGTATTGCGATCCTGAAAAAACTTAACGTTAGGTTAAAATTACCCTGTAAGACCCTAGAGACCCAAAAAAGCTCAAAATAAACGGCTGAATCAAACAGTAGATATTGGTATCCTGAGAAAAATATGCGTCAGGTGAAAATCATTCTCTAGGGTCTCGTGGACCTACAAAACGCAAAATATAAATGGATGGACAAATCTTGAACAAATCTTGTTAAAATAGTACTGAGATCCTGTAAAAATGAACATGAGGTTTAAATTGTCCCCTAAGATCCTGGAGACCCAAAAAATGCCAAATATAAACGGCTGAACGGATCTTGACTAATTTTGTTCTAATATTATTGGGTCTTGGAAATAAATTAACACGAGTTTAGAAACTTTCTCCTGAGCTCTGGGACCTCAAAAAGGGTCGGAAATTTAAGTGCTCTCAAAATTATCAATATAAGTATTTACGAAAAGACTTCAGCATATGAAAATTAGATTCCCTATTAAAATATGAATATAGCTATTTGGGAGTCGTTGGACGAGCGGAGCGAAGCACTGTAAAGAACTATTTTTGTTAATAAAAACAAACAGAATATTTGATTTAAAAGTAAGATGAGGTTGAAATTGCCGCTTCAAATAATAATTCGTTTAGATGTTAAATTAAGACGTTCAAATAATTTTACGCGAGTGAAACCGCCGATCTCAGCTAATAATTTTATATTTTAAAACCTTAAATATAAAAGAATACAGTAAAATATGATTTCCTACAAAATCAACTAAAACAACATCTTACAATTAAAACAATATTATTTAAAATACATACTTAGATATAAATTCCATTAAAATACCAACAATTTAAGTAACGGACATAATATCTACGTATTTGAATTTTATCGTTTACTTATAGCACTAATCTCGCTTAAGAAAGTTTAATAATTATAGAAAAAATGTTACACTTAATGAATAATAAGAGTTCGCTTTATATGCGATATTGCCCGAAATATGATCCAGTATCTAACTTACAAAAATTTTTCCTTGATAGGGTAGTGTCGTGTAAGACGGCGCACTTAACAATTAGGTGGCTATAACAAAATAACGGAAAATGTTACAGAAGTACATTGTATTTATTCTAGTACCTTAATGATTAGTTAACGCTGGGATAAAGGATTTTTATTATAAACTCAATACGGATCTAGTTACTAAAAAAAATTCACAAAATGGGAAATGCGCACTCTTACACAACCGGTCGTGTAAGAGTGCGCATTGAGGTCGGTAAGATTGCGCACCTATTAAAAAGCTTGGAACTTAGCACAAATCACATTTAAACAATCCAGCACTAGGAGGAGAACGTAACAGGAAAATTTCTTATGTCAGCACTTCTTCATATTTTTCGTTATTCGAAACTTTGATCGTAAGTAACGGTAATACGTAGTAAAAAAATAACGAAATTTTTGAAGGTTTAAGTAAAACAAGTTATGGGTATTCCAAAGGAGTAGAAGGGCTATCACAGCTATCAGAGTAGAAGAGCTATCCAACTTGGGGCAGGGTGACCCCATACTTTTGACGACGCAGTGTGTCGCCGTATTGTCATAGCTCTTTAACTCAAACGTATTGCGATTGTTAAAACCTACTTTTCGTTATTGAAACTTATCGATATCGAATTACTTATCTAAACTTGATTATAACTGAATAATTTAGGCTCCATTAGTCCAATTAATTGGGTCAGCAATAAAAAAAAATAATTTTCGCAACTTTTCGTAATGGAAAACTTATGATCGTAATTATCTTGTGAACGATGCATCGTAGCGAAAAAATAACAAAATTTTTGAAGGCTTAAGTGAAGCAAATTGTGGATATTCCAAACATTTAATAACTAATAAAACATAGTTTTCGTTATCGAGAATTATCGATATCGAATTACTTTTTATAAATTGATTATAACTGGTTAATTTTAGGCTCCACTAGTCTCAGTGATTTTATTAGAAATAGAATATTTTAAAAAAATTACTTTTCGTTATCGTTAGTTTTCGCAATCGTAAACTTTTGATGTAAGAACTTGGGTTACATGAATTTACATTGTACAAAAGTTTACTGTATAGAATTCCTTAGAAAAGTTAAAGACAAACATGATAAAACAAACTGTCGTGTAAGGATGTGTGCGCCGTCTTACACGCCTTTGTACTGCGCCACCGTACACGCCTGCCTATTATCAACAAAATCATCCTGTGGGAACCATCCACGCGTATTGACACAAACTAAAGTAATCGGAGCTAGTTCGTGGCTAACTTTACTAGCCACAGAAACATTCATAACTTTGAACTTGTTTCGACATAAGCCGTAGTAACACATTCAAATTCGAGAAAAATAATATCAAATCGTACTAAAAATTTTAAACTTATCTAGAATATTGGGATTATGTCGTAAACTAATATTTTTTGGCGAGAAATTACGCATACCAGAACACTTCAAAACACGATTAAAATCTGTTACAAATTTCGTTCCATTTTCGAGAAAACAGGAGTGCGCACTCTTATCAACCGCGCCATCTTACACGACCCTATCCTACAACTTCTAATTTAAAAAAACCAGGAGCGCTCGTGTAATCTTTACGTCGCCAATATATTTTTTTCTGCTAACTTTTTTTTTTTTGCTGCTCAATTATTTTTTTTTGCTGCTCAATTATTTATACTTTTTGCTACTCAATTATACTTTTTGCTGCTCAGTTATCTTTTTTGCTGTTCAATATTTATTTTTTAGCATGCCAAATCATATTATTATGCTGATCACATTTTGCTGGCAAGATAATTTTACTGCTGCGAAAATATTTTTTTAGCTGATAAATTTTGCTAATCAATAAATTAAATTGCTGGTCAAATAATTTATTCCCTAAAATTATTGTTATTATTATACTGATATTAGAATATGTATTACCAATTGTACCATACAATAGATGTAGTACCGTATTTTGGGGTAAGATTGGCCCTTAAGGGTAAGATTGGCCCAAGTCTTGGAAAAAGACAGTTTTATTTACTATTAGTTAGCAAATACAGCTATCAACTTGGTTCTTGTGGTAAATGACAGGTAGCAGCACTGACTATACTCGAATGCTAAGATTGATTTAATTCCATCTTTTGCCACTGCTCAATGCTGCTCCAACTTCACCGTTACTTCTTGTGAATGTTTTGATGCAAACCAACTTTTGCTTACACATCCAGAACTACTTAAGATTTTTGATTGGTAAGTGTATAACAGCTTTCATTTAATATATAGTCAAAGTCTTTTAAGTTTGTTTTTTCTGATACTTACCTTGTTTATTTGTAAAATGTGATTTTGTAAGCTGGGGTAAGTATTGGGGCAAGATTGGCCCACCCTGTTTTTTTTTAAATTTCCATTAAAAGAACAGTATATTATGCAATAAGTGCGGGAAATTGTCGATTGCCCACAAGAGCGAAGTTGAGCGCACGATCGTAGTGAGTGCGCCCATTCGCTCGAGTGGGCAATTGACAATCCTGCACGAGTTGCATATACTATTTCTTATTACGAATTTCACATACTTTTTTCCAATATTATTACTATTTTTTATTCCTTTTTAAAATAATATTATTGAGTGTTTGTCTTTTTTTTGAATTAAAAAAAAGTTTAAATTATTTTGTTGGTGGATTCTATAGAAATAATTATGAAATATTTATTAAATGAAAAATCAGGAGGCGGCTTTGCGTGTTTTGATTAAATTTTGCGTGTTTGATTGCCAATTAGCGTGCGGAAAGTTTACTTTCCACACGCAAAAAAGTATGTGGGAAGAGTACAGTGGGCAAACAGCTATTTTGCGTACAGAAATGTGTGCGCCAAGTTAGTACTTCTCCCGCATGAGTAATAAAAATTAAATTAAATATTACAATATTATAATATACAATCTCAAGTAAGCTTACATGATTTTTTGTAACTGAATCGGTAACAAAATAACCTTAAAATGTAAGAAAATTGTTTCATTTTTAAACGTTTAATAAAACTATATTCGTCAATAACTGAAAAAACTCTTAATTTTTCGGTTTTGTTTAAAAATAAGAACAACTCTCATCTTTTTTATTATATATATTTTTATTATTTATATGAGGGGCTCAGTTGTGTAAGTCAATTTTTTTAAGATTGGAGATATTGTGAAATCATTGTTATTTAACCCGATCTTTATTCTGTGTCAAAACGACAAAGTCATTACTTATACAATAAAGCCGGTAGAGACCATTATTTTATTATAGATCCATATACTTACTATGCTTCACTCAAACTTATTTTATAAAAGGATCTGATATCCTTATTTTCAGAATATAATGGTAAGGACGCCGAGAAGAAGCCTTGGATCCAGAGCCTACGCAAATTATACTCCTGAAAATCTTCAAGAATGCCTTGAAAAAGTCAAATTACGAGAGATGAGTCAACGGGAAGCCTTAGAAACATACGGTATTCCTAGATCTACTATAAAAAATAAGCTGAAAGGTTCACACCCTAATAAAACTGGACGCGCAAGAATCTTCACAGATGAAGAGGAAAAGTCCTTTGAAGAACATTTAACTCTGCGACTACGGGTTTCCACTAGTTGAGATAGATTTTCGTTTTTCAGTAAAAAATTATTTAGATAAAAAAGGTGCAATTGTCCCCCAATTCAACCAAAACTTACCAGGTTACGAATGGACAAAGTCTTTTTTGAAGAGACACGAACATTTGTCATTTCGAATGAGTAAAAACATAAAAAAGGTAAGGACAGAAGTGAATGCAGAGGTTATTGAAGAGTACATGGACAATCTAAATTACGTCTGACAGGGCGTCCCAGCTACAAATTTATGGAATTACGACGAGACAAATTTGACAGACGATCCTGGAAATCGAAAAGTAATCTGTAAAAGGGGCACTAAATATGTTGAAAACATATGTAATTCTAGCAAGGCTTCAACTTCTCTAATGTTTTGTGGAAATGCTAGTGGTGATATTATTCCACCCTATATTGTATACAAGGCCGAGAATATATGGTCAACTTGGGCTGAAAGTGGTCCTGATGGTGCTCGCTACAACCGGTCAAAAAGCGGATGGTTTGACATGTTGTGTTTCGAAGACTGGTTTGAATCTCACTTTCTGCGTTATGTTAGAAAACTTACGGGGCCAATTGTACTAATAGGGGACAATCTATCTTCCCACATAAGTAAGCATGTTTTAGAGCTGTGTGAAACTCATAACGTAAAGTTTGTGTGTCTCCCAGCAAACAGCACTCACCTTACACAGCCACTAGATGTGGCATTTTTTGGCCCAACCAAAAAAATTTGGCGTGAAATACTGAAGAAATGGAGGGAAGCTGCTTCTGGAAGCAAATATGCTTCCATTCCTAAAAATGTGTTCCCAACATTGCTAAAAGAGCTCATGAACAGATTGAACGAAAACAAGGGAAGTAATTTGGTTGCTGGGTTTGAAAAATATGGAATACATCCTTTGAACAAACAAAAGTTACTAGACAGACTGCCCGAAAATCAAAATGTTGATTATGATTCTATCGGAGATTCTTTTTTGAAACAGTTGGAAAATAAACGAGCCGAGTACCTACAAACCGATGGACCAAAGAGAAAGAAGAAAAAGATTCAAGTACCTGCAGGGAAAAGCATTACTACTAAGGACTTACCAGAGGAAATATATCAACAGCCGTCAACAAATGGTGTAACAGCTCGACAAACAAAAACTCAGAGCCAAAAAAGCCAAACACAAAAAGTAAAAGAGGAAATAAAGTCAAGAAAAACAAGTAAAAAAACCATTTAAGCCATTTTAAGCATTTAAACCATTAATATTTAGAGTACCATGTAATATTTATGTTTATATAAAAGAAATATTGTGAGAATACATGTTTATTACTTTTTGTAAAATGTTAAGTATCACTTTATTTGATCCCTAACAGCGCCCGCTCTAGCGTTTACGCCGCCCCGGGCAAGAGGGAATAATTCCGCCCCTGCACGAAAATTAGTGACATTTACTTTGGTCGCTGGGTGTGAAAATCGCGCCCTCTTTCTCTTTTTTTGTACCGGCGACCTTTTTTTTTTTGCTCGTCACCTGTGAAATGCCGCCCCTTTTTTACAAAATTACCACCCTTTAAATTTTCTACCCCGAGCAAATCTCTTTTTTTTACTCGTAAAATTGAAAAATTGCCACCCTTTTTTACAAAAATTTACAAAATTATCGCCCTTAAAATTTGCCGCCCCGGGCAAATGCCCGGGTTTCCCGCCCTTGGAGCGGGCCCTGTCCCTAACATATTGTACACTATCTACTTACGTACAACCACAATTAAAAATGTCGAACATTGTCCCAAATAATATTTGGCAATAATTACTATGACATTTTGTATTTGGGACAATGTTACCCCAAGTAAAGGCAAGATTGTCCCAAATTTTCAGAACATCTTAAAATAGAAATTAAATAAGTTCTGAGTTCTAATAACTAGTCAATGCATACTTTAAAATATGCAGAGTTCAATAGCTAATAGTAAGAGGAAGTTACCTAAATATATATGAGAAATATAAGGCAGTTTACGTAAAAAAACGCAAAAAATGTGCCAATCTTACCCCAAGTTACGGTACACCTTATTTTTATTTTTATTTTATTATTATTATTATTTTATTTTTTTTTTTTGAAGCAATTTGCCATATTGGTTAATTGCCATATTGGTAAAGTTTTACGATTCCCAATACAAGTTTTCTTTCTGGTTATTTAGCATATATAAATGTGTATACTTTATAATTTAAATTTAAAAAATAATTCAGGCACCCCATAATTCACGCTACTGAAGATGTACATAGGTTTAGATTTGAATAAATTTACAACATTCATTAAACTTCTAATTTTGAATCATAAAAACTACAAAATACAAAAACATATCTTATTGTTTATTTAAATATTATTTTAACACTAAACTTATTTTATTAAGCTGTCTTGCAAATTTATTAACGCACATGCTATTATCACAGCCTCATCCACTACTCTTAATAAATTTGTATTTAGCACTGAATGTGGCTTTAACATTGCAAATTCTCGAACTCTTCTTATTACTCTTTCGATATGTATCCTAATGCTCGCAATTTGCTTCGTTTCTCTCACTTGTTTCCTCGATAATTTTTCACCACTGGGCACACAAGGTGGTCGTAAAAGTCTTAAGCCCTTTTGTGATAGAAGTTGCTCAATATTTTTAAAGCCTCTGTCTGCTAAAATACAGGTACCAGGTGGTAATAAATCTAAAAAATTACAGTTTTCAACTAATAGCACGTCACTAATTCGACCGCCATATCCAGGTGATATAAAGTTGGCCAGACCAACAGGAGTACAACTAATTAAATATTTTATTGTATTAGCTTTCTTGTACTCCGACCATGTGAGAGCTTGATTGATGGCTTTAGAAGGTTTTTGAATTTCTATTTCTAAGCAATCAATAATACAAGAAACTGAATAAAATTTATGCCGGAAAGCTATCGGCATATTGAACTTTAATGGTGTTTGACTATTTTTATCTAATTTAACAATAAATTTTTTAAAACATTAGCTATAACAGGTACATTTTTTTAAATATTTTGCTCGCATAAGATAGCGAAATTCCAAATTCGTCAGCAAGTTCTGTAAATTTGGTATCTAATCGGATTTTTTTAAGGCAGAGTAAAATATGCTCTTCAGATATATTCAATTGCTTTTTAATAATGTTTACTAAGAAGTAACAATTTTTTGAAATCCCTATATAAAAACGAGGTTTTGACTTTATTTTCATTATAGTAGTTTGAAGTGCTGCATGTTTAAGGCGATCTAATTCAGCTTCTGACATTTCTTCATTAACGCTGCTATCAGAAACAACCTTTGAATGCAGTGATGGAGATGAATCTTGCTTTGAAGATTGTACCAGTGTAGAAGATTCACTTTCAGATGTATTCTCTTCAAAGCACAATTTCCTTACCGCTTTAATAGGTGATATTAGGACATTCTTAGTATGTATTTTTATTGGTGAAACTGCTGTGTTGCATACACGACCTTCAGTTTGAGTACTTTTACTTCGATATTGTCGGGGTCGTTGTCTTGATAAAACCAATAATCATTTTCAATGCCCATGCGTATGGCACTTTCTTTTAAATTTTCTTCTAAAATGTTTATATAAACCTTATGGTCCATTATACCATCGATAATTTTTAAATTTCCTACTCCATTCGCTGAAAAAGATCCCCAAACCATTATAGACATGTAACCATGTTTTACTGTGGGCTGAAGATATTTTTCTTTGAAAGCTTTATTCCAAAATTAGAATCTTTAAAATCTTATATCCTAAATAGCCCTTCTGAGTAACATAGAACTTCAAAAAAAAAAAAAAATTTTTTTTTTTCTAAACATAATTTTTGAAACATTATACTGGGTCATACAGACATTCTTCTATAATGAGCCTTCTTAATCTTTTCTTAAATTGCCCTTGGCCGTTGATTTCCTTTAAATAAATTGGGAGGTTATTATATAGCTGACTCCCTAAACAGACTGGATTATTTCTACACTTGTTAGTTCTATATTTTTCAATAAATATATCAGTATTTGTTCTGGTATTATATCCGTGGACATCTGAATTTTTATTTAACAGTTCTAGATTTCGCTTTACGTACATAATTAATTCAAATTTGTAAATTCCATAAATAGTGAATATATTATTTTTGATAAAATATTCTCTACATGATTGCGCATTGTTTAAGTTAAATAAAATTCGAATAATTCTTTTTTGTATAATAGAAATTCTTTTCACTTCGGTCGCATGACCCCACAGTATAATACAATACTTTAATTTACTGTAGACATATGAGTAATAGAACGTTAACAAGGTTGATATGTCAGGAAATTTTAGCTTTAAAATTTTAAGTTTAATTTTATTGTATGCTATGTTCTATTTTTTTTTTCTTTTTCCTGTACTTATTCTATCCATGTATAATGGCATTGAATAAAGCATTATTATTATTATTATTATTATTATTATTATAAGCTTTATTCTTCTCTCTCCATACTAATTGCCTTCCTTTTGAATGAAAAAGTTCTATCTTACTCTCATCGGTGAAAATAACCTTACGCCAGAATTGGAAATCTTCATTTTCGTATTTTTTAGCAAACTCAAGTTGTTTCTTTTTATTTTGATCATTTATGTATGGTTTCTTTCTTGCTACGCGTGACTGAAATCCATGTTTTCTAATAATACGGCGAATTGTTTGACCAGAAACGTTTATATTAAACCTTTCTTTTAAATGAGTCCTGATCACAGACGTGTTTATTTTTGGATCCAGTTTGATTTCTTTGATAATAAACCGCTCTTCCCTAGGAGAAAGTTTATTTTTATACAGATTTCTTGGTTTGTTTTCTATTCGATGTTCCATTTTATATCTTTTAATAATATACTGAATAGTAGATCGACTTTTTTTTTACTATTTTACAAATTTCTCCATACGATTTTTTTTCTTCATATAAGCCAATAATCAATTTTCGCATTTCTAATGATGTTTCTTTTCTTTTTTGGTTCATTGTTAAAAAATTTCAAATAATATAAAATATTTTGCGAATAATTATCTTTATTGGTAATGTAAAGACCCAAATATAAAAATAGAATGATAAAAATAATATAAAAAATTTTAAAAAGAAATTGTTTAAAACCTGTATGAACATGAAAGTTGCATATACTATTGTGTGCATGAGAATATTATTTTGATTTTTTTTTTTTTCAGTAAATTTAAACTAATAATTTTTTTGTATAGTTTGTATCAGAATAATCTAAATAATAATTTTATTGACATTAAATTAGAAATATTAATTTAGTTTTTGTTATTTTTCATTTTAAAATAATTTTTTTAGTTAAACATAGTGGTGTACGAAGACGAATGTTGCCGACTGTACATAAACATTATTATTATGTTATCTTTCTATAATATTTAATAATATTATATCATGACATTACCTTCATTATCTTGTTCATTTAAAATTCAATAAAAAAATTAAAAAAATCTTCATTACACATGCTTAAAATATCTGGTTAATTTTAATTTTAAAAAATGAGACAGAGATATGGTATTTATAATACATAGATTTTGAATAACTACCGTTTGTTTTACGTAAAAAAATGAAATTTTTGTATATGTTATAAGCAACTGAGATAGAAATATAAATTATTTATTACAATGACAAAGAGAGCAAAATAAGGCAATAGTGAAAATTACGATTTTCTCGAAAACTACTTAACATAGAAAGAAAATTATAAGAACATTTTCTTCATAATTTTTTTTTCCTTTTCAACGATGTAAAAATCGAACTGTCTTATGATCGGATCGAATGATAAAAAATGGCCAGAAAACCTACTTCTGGGCATCCGACGTGTCTGGCTAACGAACTTAGCCAAGCCAATTCAGAATCCAGTCCGCACACAAAATTTCATAAGCGTTAGACGTTTCGTTTGAGAGTTATCGTGGGAACACATAAATATATATACTACTACAAACAATTAAGGGAGCAAAAAAAAATTGTTAATTTTTTAGTGATTTTTGAAGAGCTGTATTTACGTGAAAAATGGTCGTATCGAGATTTTTAAAAAAGCGTTTTGAAGCTCCAAGATTCTAGTTTTCAGATCTTCCGTCCAAAAATTTTTAGGAGTGACAGTTATCGAGCAATTATAAGCAATAACACAAAAAAAGTTTTTGCAAATTTTTTTCTTTTTTTTCTTTTGATCTACGGGCTTGAAAATTTTTTTTACAATAAAACCATGCTATTGACCTGATAGCCTGCTTATTCAGCTTCAAATTCCTTTTTAAAATTTTTCTCTACGTTGATTTGTTCCGGAGGTATCCAACTTTGAATGAAAAAGGATCGTTTTTGTTTTAATCATCGATATCTCAGTAACCAGTGATCGGACAGAAAATTGAAGGGCAGTTTTGGGATATGGAATAAATTTCCTACAAGTCTATGCCGCGTACTTTAGGAAAAAAAAATTTTTTTCATCCTTAATTTTAATCTGAAAAATGTGAAAAAAAGGGACTTTTTTCCTTGTTGCGAAAAATCGTCAGCAACCCCTGCGAATATTGATGGGGGGTCTAATTTTTGTACGAATTTTTATACCTCACTGTACCCCCAATAACCCTGTAGATCGACAGATCGATCTATTGAATGGTTTTCCTAAACCGTTTGTTCAAAATTTCCGAATTAAAAAATAAAGGAGCAAAATTGAATGAACAAAATTGAATGAAAAATTCAATTTTTTTTTGAAATTTTTCCACTGTTAAGCATCGATTATCCATTAAATTTAAAAATTAAGAAAAAAAAAATTTTTCAAAATTTTTTTCAAAATTTCAAAAAAATTAAAAAATTAAAATTTAATTTTAAAAAAAAATTTTGGAAGAAATTTGAAAAAAGATCGTTTAAATTTTGAAAAAAAATTTAAAAAATAATTTTTATCTTTATTTTTAAATTTTAATGGACAAAAGAAGCCTAACTGGAAAAATTTGAAAAAAAAAATTGAATTTTTCATTCAATTTTGTTCATTCAGTTTTGCTCCTTTATTTTTTAATTCGGAAATTTTGAACAAACGGTTTAGGAAAACCATTCAATAGATCGATCTCTCGATTTACAGGGTTGTTGGGGGTACAGTGAGGTATAAAAATTCATACAAACATTAGACTCCCCATCAATATTTGCAGGGATGCTGACGATTTTTCGCAACAAGGAAAAAAGTCCCTTTTTTCCACATTTTTCAGATTAAAATTAAGGATGAAAAAAATGTTTTTTCCTAAAGTACGCGGCATAGACTTGTAGGAAATTTATTCCGTATCCCAAAACTGCCCTCCAATTTTTTGTCCGATCACTGGTTACTGAGATATCGATGGTTAAAACAAAAACGATCCTTTTTCATTCAAAGTTGGATACCTCCGGAACAAATCAACGTAGAGAAAAATTTTAAAAAGGAATTTGAAGCCCAATAAGCAGGCTATCAGGTCAATAGCATGGTTTTACTGTAAAAAAAATTTTCAAGCCCGTAGATCAAAAGAAAAAAGATAAAAAAATTTCCAAAAACTTTTTTTGTGTTATTGCTTATAATTGCTCGATAACTGTCACTCCTAAAAATTTTTGGACGAAAGATCCGAAAACTAGAATCTTGGAGCTTCAAAACGCTTTTTTAAAAATCTCGATACGACCATTTTTCACGTAAATACAGCTCTTCAAAAATCACTAAAAAATTAACAATTTTTTTTTGCTCCCTTAATTGTTTGTAGTATATATATATATATATATATATATATATATATATATATATATATATATATATATATATATATATATATATATATATATATATATATATATAATATATATATATACATATATACATATATATACATATATATATATATATATATATATATATATATATATATATATATATATATATATATATACTACAAACAATTAAGGGAGCAAAAAAAAATAGGATATTTAACATTGATGAAATTGGTATTACCACTGTTACCCAGTTTCCAAATGTTGTAGCAGAAAAAGGATTGAAACGATTAGGACAAATTGTGTCAGCTGAACGGGGACGACTTGTAACAATGTGTGGAATTATCAGTGCTGTAGGAAACACAATTCCACCGGTTTTAGCGAATTTCGAAAACTCGAAATTCAGCTATTACAGTAGGTCTCATGACGCAATCTGAATCCGGGACTATGGCAGAAATCTGTTTTGAGGTCCCTAGAATACGAAAATGATATTCACTAAATATATATATATATATATATATATATATATATATATATATATATAAATTTTAGTGAATATCATTTTCGTATCATGGCAGAAATCTGTTTTGAGGTCCCTAGAATACGAAAATGATATTCACTAAATATATATATATATATATATATATATATATATATATATATATATATATATATATATATAAATTTTAGTGAATATCATTTTCGTATTCTAGGGACCTCAAAACAGATTTCTGCCATAGTCCCGGATTCAGATTGCGTCATGAGACCTACTGTAATAGCTGAATTTCGAGTTTTCGAAATTCGCTAAAACCGGTGGAATTGTGTTTCCTACAGCACTGATAATTCCACACATTGTTACAAGTCGTCCCCGTTCAGCTGACACAATTTGTCCTAATCGTTTCAATCCTTTTTCTGCTACAACATTTGGAAACTGGGTAACAGTGGTAATACCAATTTCATCAATGTTAAATATCCTATCGGGTGTAAAAGATCGAGATAGTATTGCCCTTTCATAATTATTAAAAAAAATCGTTAACAACTTCATTCGTAAATGCTGTAGCTCTATTGAGACTAATATTCTCTGGTTTTCGAAGTGTTAGTCCAGGGTGCCTTTTCATGTAACCCTTTAACCAATCTGTTCCTGCCTGTTGATTTTCATCCCATTTTTTTCGCAAATGATTTTATTAAGTTTCTTAGCATATTGGTATGCTAAAATTTTTATTTGCTTGTACGTTAGTTCATAATTCATTTTTGCTGATTTCTTTATATAATCTTCTAAAACATTTACTTCATTGTTACTAAAAACTTGTGACGTTGATTGAAGCGAGGAATAATTGGAATAATCTTTGATAAGTTTCAGTACCACTCGCGTCACCTTAAAAAAATAAAATAGACAGGGGGCAGTTTTGAGCATGTTCAAAACTGCCCCATGTTTATTTTAAAGTACAAATTGATGTCAGATTTATAAGAGTACTAAAATATTAATTTTAATTTAAGAAAAAAAAAAACGAAGTCGAATTTTTCCTTTCATCTTCGGTATTGAATGTCTACAAGCGAAATGTAATTGAAACTCCACAAGCGATTTGTCATGTTGGTGGTTTCAAAACTGATGATGAGTGTCCGGTTGATCGGGGCTTTAAAAAAAGGTTTTAAGTTTTATTCGCCTACTTGTATTTAGAATAAAAATAATGCATTTAAAACACATTTAACAATACCATTGAACTCCGATGTAAAAATGGGAGAAGTGGGGGAAAAGTAATGTGGAATCCCTAAAAGGCACTAGCTGGATACTAACTCAATACACGTATAAAATTTCAGCCCCCTAGGTTTCCTTAGAGGGTCGCTAGACGTGTTAGAAAAAAAAAAATTAAGAAAATATTGCGGTAAAAATCGTGGGGGTAAGGGTTAAAAGTTGAAACCTCTAAAAAGCAGTGGCTGGCTATTAGTTTAACCTGTACACAAAATTTCATCCCTCTAGATTTATTTGGGGAGATTTTGACCCGAACAAAACTGTTAAAAAACAAGAAAAATCATGTTCTTTTTGGTATAAAAATGGTGGGGGTAAGGATTAAAAGCTGAGACCCCCAAAAGGCACCCCTTGATACCAACTCAATCCGAATACAAAATTTCAGCCCTCCAGGTTTATTGGGGTGACCTGTGCGAGTGGTAAAAACTTCGAAAACGTGAAAAAAGCATGAAATTGTAGCTTAAAAATTAGGGGGTGGGGGTAAAATATTGAAACTTCCAAAAAGCACAACCTAGGTACGAACTTTATCAACACACCAAATTTCAACCTTCTGCGTTAATTCTGGGGGGCTGTGGACGGGTTAGATCCAGCCAAAATCGTTTTTTCCCACTCTACTCCCTCCAAATCATCCTAGGAAGCTGAATTTTGCATATGTTGTAGATAATTGAACGAAACATTATTTCCAACCGGTTTGGAAAAGTTTTATTGTTTTACCGCTACCCACCACCGCCTTTAAAGTTGGGTCGGATCCAAAATTTGCCCAAAATTTGACGCAACTTTGATAATATTGGTGTGCATCGGAATGAGCCCTACTTACCAAATTTCAGCTCTTAACTTCCATAGGGGGGGCCCTACACATATTAAAAGGTAGCGATGTATATATATATATATATATATATATATATATATATATATATATATATATATATATATATATATATATATAACTACTCAAAACAAAATAAGGGCCACTCATGTTTTGCTGCATAAGTTTATTTTTAGATAAGTTACAGTATAAGGTATGCTTACATTTAATTAAGGAACTAATTTTTTACTAAATAAAATTAATTTTAATAAGATTAAATAAAAAATTAATCCATAATTACATTTTTTTAGGATTTTATCATTTTTATAGTCATTTTTACAGTCACAAACAAACGTTCACGCTTTGAGTAAAAGCACACATTATGCAACTTTTCGGTGATTTAATATCGAGTATGCCCTCCCCTTTTTAAAACACATTCTTGAAGCCTCCCTGGGCAGGCTTTCCATAAGATGCCTAACGGTTTCATCAGGAATCTCCTCCCAACATCTTCTCAAGATATCAATCAGTTGTTGTTGGGTGTGCACTTCCTCTCCGGCTGCGCTGACTCGTCGTTTTAATTGATCCTAGAGATGTTTTATTGGGTTCAAGTCATTTACAGGCCACGGTAAAACCTGTATATTAGCCTCCCTAAGGACACTTGTCTTCGCTCGAGCGGTATGCGCTCGGGCATTATCCTGCATCAGGATAAATCCGTCGGCCGCTCGTTGTGCAAAGGGGATCACATGGGGTCTGATAACCTGTTCGATGTAACTTTGAGCCGTTACAGTACCCTCGTTCAGGAAAACAAGCTCAGTTTTGCTTTGCAAACTAATTCCACCCCAGACCATGACATTAGGACCGCCAAATCTGTCGCGTTCATGAATGTGACGATCAGAAAACCTTTCCCCAGTTCTTCTCCACACTCTTACACGTCGATCATCACTAAAAAACTTCACCTTGCACTCATCCGTGAAGAGTATGTGACGCCATTCCTCCAAGCCCCATTCAAGGTGTTCACGTGCAAATCTTAAACGGTTTGCACGATGCGCTCCGGTCAGTTTGGCACGGATGACTGGTCTTCTTGAACGTTGTTGGTCATCATGCAAACGATTTCGTATGGTCTGATTACTGACAACAGTACCAGTAGATCGATGTAAGCGATTTTGCAGAGTACCTGCGGTAACAGTCGGCTCACGTCGTGCACACAGTCGAATGTAATGGTCTTCACGGGCAGTAGTAGTACGAACTCTTCCTGAGCCGCGGCGCCGGGTTACACTACCGGTCTGCTGACACCGATTCCAAACATTTTGAATAGCCCTTCGTGAACAACCCAACTGCAGAGCCACGGAACGTTGAGATTGACCACCCTCAATCATCGTTACGGCTGTGGTAGCAGTAGCTTCGTCCATATGGTGTCGAATTCTCGGTATTGTAAAAATAAATGATTGAATAACACGCCAAACTTCAAAAAACAACCTCAGCAATCAATAATCTAGCGCAAACTGATTTAAAATCAAATTCAAAAAAATAAGTAAAACTAACCACTGACGCTGTGCGAGACAAAAAACGTTTAAATCTTCCCCTCAACAATAATATCACTTAAACCTAACTGTTATCATTTACTCAACCACTTAATATCAAAACAACACTCATTTAGAAAAGTTATTTTGACGTGGATCGACATAAATCAGTTTTAAAATACACTTTCAAGTGGCCCTTATTTTGTTTTGAGGAGTATATATATATATATATATATATATATATATATATATATATATATATATATATATATATATATATATATATAGCAGACATTTTTCTTCTACAGAAAAAAAATTCCAAATCGACAGTAATATTTGTTTAGTTTTTTTTTGTTCACAATATGACACACTAAAATAACTCTCAGGAACAATAAACGTAACCTCACTATTGACATATGATAAGATAAATTACAATATGAACAGTGAGTAATAGTACTAAATGTAACTTATCTACTGTCTCATAGATACCCTTATAAACTAATATTTTCTATTAGAAATTTAAGTTGTTCAAAAGTGCCCCCCTTTCCCTTACAACAACATCTGCGTGTGGTTAGATATCAATATTAAAATATGACACCATCCGAAAGGTCATGAGAGACCCAAGAATAAAACAATAACTAAAAACAAAAACAACAATCCCCCAGTAGCCTAACAAGAAAAAACAAAAATAACTGTATGGTGTCAGGTACTAATATCACACGAAAGTTACAAATACTGCATTTAAAAATTATCCCTCGCTTCTTTCTGCGCCTGGATTTCTTCCTGCACTTTTGCCATCATAATCTTTCTAATAGGTTTGCTGATATCACGCCAGTTTGCCAAGCATTCGATCAATTCCTCTACCAGATTTTCAGATGACAGGGTATTTCCTGCAGCCGTATTCAGGTTCGCTCGGTGTCTCTCCCACCTTGGACACTGAACAACGTATGTTCGACGTCGTCTCGTTCCCAACAGTATCTACATGCTTCTGACTGCGTTTTACCAATGCGCGTTGTGTAGATTCCAAATGAACCATGCCCCGTTAACACTTGGGTAATCCAGTAATCCGTTCTTTTGTACTGGCAATCTACCCATTTATTTATTTCAGGGATGAGTTTTTTTGCCCACTGGCTAACGCTTTCCTTCTTTTCCCATTTCTCCTGCCATCTCCTAATTTTCTCCTTCGTGCTTCCTTTCGGTCGAGACCATCCTCATAGTGCAAGATCAGCTTTCTCTATCGCCAATAAATCAATCGGTGGAACTCCTGTAATCACTTAAAGTGCTACTGCTGAGACTGTGCGGTATGTGGAAACAACTCTAATGGGTGCTTTGCGTTGTACCGCAACCAAACTGTTTCGCTGATTCTGCTTTTGCAACTCCCTCACCCAAATTCGGGCGCTATATAGCCAAACTGAGTGCATTACTCATAAAAGTACGTTTCTCTTAGCGCTAGATGGACCACTAACATTCGGTAGAATCCTAGAAAGAGTGCTGACTGATCCTTCCGCTTTCCTCACTACCTTACTAATATGACTTCGAAATGTACCGTTATTATTGACCATAATGTCCAGATATCTAATCGCTGCGAACTTTTCTAACTTTAAAAAAGGTCTCTCTTCTATTTCGCCGGCCTTTCCGGATAAGTCTTTTCCGGGGCCAGTGCCAGTAAGTGCATTTGCAGCCATCTATCTATACGCCTTATGGATTCATTAACCCGGAATACTGAGTCGCCGGCGCTATCCACAACTGCAATAACAGCTATGTCCTCGGCTTATCCCACGCATTTTACCCCATCCGTAAGTTCGGTGTTAAGCACTCCATCGTACGCAATATTCCACAGGAGGGGGCCTAATACTGATCCTTGGGGAACACCTTCTGTAACTTCAATTACATCGTCTCGGTTGATTTTTAGTTTCCTGTTGCGGAGATAACTCTTGACCAAGTTAATCAGATACCTGGAGACGTTCCTAGCCCTCAGCTCTTCCAAGATTACATCATGTGGCATCGTATTGAAAGCATTCCGAATATCTAGAGTAATAAGTGTGCACCATCTCGCTGCAGTGGTTGTTGGCCACTTCATAATCCTTTCCATAGCTTGAATCGTAGAGCGTCCTTTTCTAAAGCCATATTGCCTATCCGACAGATTTTTCTCTCCCTGCACTTCCCTCTCCAGCCTGTCTCTGACCAGACCTTCGTAAAGCTTCCTTATCGTGTTAAATAGGCAGACTAGTCTAAACGAAGTCGGATCCTGTGATGGCTTGCCCGGTTTCGGAACGAGAACCAGAGTCGCCTCTTTCCAGATTACCGGGAACTTATTTCCCTTTAATTGCTTGTTCAGCACATCCAGTAAGAAACTGGGGCTAATTCCGTAACTATTTTGACCGCTTCCGTCGGTATACTGTCTGCTCCTGGGGCTTTGCCAGCTTTCATACCCCGGGCTACTTGCCTCAGCTCCTCCTGCGTAAACGGCCCTGACTAGATTCCCGACTCCTTCTGTTCTATGTCGGCTTCTCCCGTTGGAAATAATACTCTAGCTATGGCACTTCTTCTTTCGTCTGATAACGGGTACGGAAGCAGTGTGTTAAACTTCCCTGCCACAATCTTATACCCTTCACCCCAGATGTCCTCCTCCAAGCTGTTGCGCAGCTCCCTCCAAGAGTCCTTTGTGGCTTTATTTATAATCTTTTTCAGCTTTCCTTTCTCTCCCTTTAGACGACCTTCCAGATGTAAAGTAGGCATACCCCTTGTCCGGACTCTGGTAAGTGCCCTTCTTATTCGGACACAGAGCTGCCTTTGTTCATTTACTTCTTCACTCCACTAATGTGGCTGCTTCCTCCATTTTCACCTCTCTACTACACGTGGCAAGAAAGTCTTTGAGTATTCTAGTGAGGCCTCTGGGTGAAAGATTTTCGGACCTATTTCTTTTGGTTATTCATGCAGTATAGCCCCGGAAGGCCTCCCAGTCAACGACGCGTTCGATTCCCACTGGTAGTCTCCTATGTTCCTCGTCGCTAATACAAAAGTAAATGTACCGGTGGTCACTGTAAGCCTCGTGATCTAATATCTTCCATTCCTCTACCCTCCCAGCTATCCCTGCAGTAGACAGAGTGACATCAATATAAGAAAAATATAAATGTAGGAGTAGTACCCGTATTGAGCGCTACTAAATTTAAACTCGCCACTCATTCCGCTAAATATTCCCCGCACAGATCGCTAGAGTTCGATCCCCTTAGTGGAAATTTTGAGTTAAGTCTCCTACGAGAAAGAATCCCCCCCCCCCCAAGTAATCTCTTCCATAATCGTGTCCACGATATTTCTGTAACTCTCCAGCGGTATATTTGGAGAGATGTAACTACTAATGATGTTGAAGTTTTTTAATCCTAACTTCACATAGCTCGTGCCTCTCTTCACCTCATTCACATGTAGTCTTTTATTAAGGATGGTTATCGCAACGTCCGCGCGTGTGTCCTTAATCCTACCAAAGGTGTACCTACGTGTACTATATGTTCACGAATCTGAGTGAATCACCAACACCAATCATAACGCCTTCCAGTTTTCTTCTTTACCACGAGTGTTTACGAACGTATACGCAAATTTTATTAAGTAACAAAGTGCCCCCTACCTCCAAACCTCCCAAATATATATATATATATATATATATATATATATATATATATATATATATATATATATATATATATATATATATATATATACATATATATATATATATAATTTCAAATTCAACATACATTTGTATACCCACCGACGAAAACATGTCTACTGAAATTTTTATTTGAAACAAATTGTAACCGCTGATTTATCAAAGCTGTAATATTCCATATTTAAATCGTTCGTTAAGTGGATGATAGTGAAGTGGCCATATTTGCATTTCATCGTAACGAAGTACCGTGTATAATAAACCCCAGATGTGTGTTCGTATTACCCTCTTATTTTGGTACTGCTGGTATGTTGAATGTGCTCAAATGTAAGAAACGTTTCCTGATAATGTCCGATTTAAAGTTTGCATGCCACACAGTTTCTGATTAAAGTTTTTGTTTGTTCAAACAAAACATTCAACCAATTCCCCATTCACTAACGACTCAAAAAGAAAAAGTTTTCGAACGTAAACTCGTTATTACTTGATGATGTTTACGGTGAAAATTTACATCGCATCGCGTACCAGTAGTAAGTTAGTGAGCATATAAATCAATAACAAAACTGTCCATCAAAACTCATCCGGTTAGTTATTTGTGAGCTGTTGTTATCAATCAAACCATTCCAATCCACAACCCCCCAAGCACTGTTATTATCAAATTCATTTTTTTTTTATTTGACTTTCAATTTCTTTCTATACGTTATAAATAGTTATTAGCCCAGGTGCTAGGTGACATTAAGTATGCACTGAAAGAGGTATAGAATTTGACTTTTGATTATTGTTAGGGGGTCTTAGGTGAGTATGAAAACCCATTTCGTCGAACTCTAGTGGTCGACAAATTGGGCGGAGGGGGGGGGGGAAGTTGCAAAAAAAGCCGGGAGATCGCTTATATCTCGCTTATTATTGATCGTAGAGTGATGGTTTTTTGAATTAGCCCTGATCGTTGACCTTGGGATCACGATAAAGTTCATATTCGGATGCAGAATTTTCCGCTCTTTCCATTTCCGGGGTCAAAAATGAGGGTTTCCGTATAAAAAAACGGACTTAACCTTGATATGACTTTGAACCTTTGAGGTCAAGATAAAGGTGATCACCGGATGCGCCGAAACAAATGGTGAAACTTTTGTCCTCATCATATATCCGAAAAATGCTTTCCTGCTGAGATTTTTGACTTTTTTATACTTTTAACTAGTCCTGTATACTAAAAATACTTAAATTTTAACGTTGCCTTCTATTTTCATTTTTTTACACGAAAACCGTTAGGTATATCAAAAATTTGCATATGACATAAATTTTAGATCATTTCATTGCAAACAAATTTAAAAAAAAATCATCACTCTACGATCAATAATAATCAAGATATAAGCGATCTCCCGACCGGCATTTTCTGCAACTTTCTTCCCTTCCCCAATTTGTCGACCACCCTAGAGGTCGACGACATGGGTCTTCATGCTCACCGAAGACCCCCTAACAATAATCACAAGTCAAATTCTATACCTCTTTCAGTGCATACTCAATGTCACCTAGCACCTCGTCTATATAGAATATTTCATTTTAAAGACTGAAGAACGTATTCACCTATTGGACCAATCACATAATCATTTATTTCTACGTCAACTAAATTATAGATGCAAAACAATTTATACACGTAACAGCAGATATATGAGCATTTATCACTTCAAAAATTTGATGTTTATCACAAACAATCCGTTGTTTTCGTGAATTTGATGTAATAGCGTAATTATGAAAGTGAATTAAATATTTTTTTTCTAATAAATAAATTGTATTCCTAAAATAAGCCATATTTTTCCACAGTTTAGTAGACAACGAATATTTATTTTACTGAATGAAATAAACACACTAAGGGTCGCCTTCTTTTATCGAATTTCCAGAATGGAATGGAATGGAAATTCAGCATGACAAGATTTGAGGCGGGGACTTTAGCAGAAATGACCCCACACAAATGATATTCACTAAAATTTATACATATATATATATATATATATATATATATATATATATATATATATATATATATATATATATATATATATATATTTATATTTATATATATATATATATAATTATATATATATATATATATATATATATATATATATATATATATATATATATATATATATATATATATATATATATACTACTTAAAATCAAATAAGGGCCACTCATGTTTTGCTGCATAAGTTCATTTTTAACTTCCGATTGGAAGTTATAGTTATGGGTCCGATTTTACGAATCGCTAATTTTGACATATCTCCACGTTTCAAGGTCATTAGAATCCGAATCCATCGTTTTTAGCGTGATGTCTGTGTGTGCGTTCGTAGTTCGTTCGTGAATTTTTTTCGTCTCACGTATCTCGAGAACAAATGATGATATCAACTCCGAACTCCGAATTTCATTAGATGCGTAATTAAAAAATGAAGACCGGATAAAGTTTTCAGCAAATTCGGATTTGCGGTTTGTTGTTTGTGGTAAAAAAACGGAATTAACTTTATTAAGATAACATAGATTATATGGATTTTTTACCATAACATTATCATATAATGGCTTAAGAACCTCCCTTGATGTTAAAAACGCCAGTATTTTACTATTAAAAAAAAAAAAAAAAATAAAAAAATAAAAAAAAAAACGAAATAAGAAACTTTTGGTGAAATATTTTTTTTCTCGCGTATCTTGAGAACAAATGATGTTATCATTTGTTTGATAAGGGTGGAGCCCCCACCCTTAGGTGCAGAAGACCAAGCGCCCAGTGTGGTACAAGGGGCAAAGAGGAGTCCTCTGAATTAAACAAATGTTATTCATGTGCGATAGTCTTTAAGGACATCCAATGGAAAGTTGACAGTGTGGGTAGACCTGTCTCTCCAAAGTTTTATATAAGTTACTGTATAAGGTATGCTTACATTTAATTAAGGAACTTATTTTTTACTAAATAAAATTAATTTTAATAAGATTAAATAAAAAATTAATCCATAATTACATTTTTTAGGATTTTATCATTTTTATAGTCACTTTTACACTCATCAACAAACGTTCACGCTTTGAGTAAAAGCACACATTATGCAACGTTTTTGGTGATTTAATATCGAGTATGCCCTTCCCTTTTTAAAACACATTTTTGGAGCCTCCTCGGCATGCCTTCAATGAGATGCCTAACGATTTCATCAGAAATCTCCTCCCAACATCTGCTCAAGAGATCAATTAGTTGTTGTTGGGTGTGCACATCCTTTCTTGGCTGCTCTGACTCGCCGTTTTAATTGATCCCAAAAATATTGCATTGGGTTCAGGTCAGGAACATTCGCAGGCCACGGTAAAACCTGTATATTAGCCTCTTCAAGGACAGTTGTCGTCACTCGAGCCGTATGCGCTCGGGCATTATCTTGCATCAGGATAAATCCGTCGACCGCTCGTTGTGCAAAGGGGATTATATGGGGTCTGAAAACCTGTTCGATGTAACTTGGAGCCGTTACAGTACCCTCGTTCAGAAAAACAAGCTCAGTTTTGCCTTGCAAACTAATTCCACCCCAGACCATGACATTAGGACCGCCAAATCTCTCGCGTTCGAGAATATGACGATCAGAAGACCTTTCCCCACTTCTTCACCACACTCTCCCACGTCGATCATCACTAATATATATATATATATATATATATATATATATATATATATATATATATATATATATATATATATATATATATATATATATATATATATGTATATATATATGTATATATATACATATATATTTATATATATATTTATATATATATATATATATATATATATATATATATATATATATATATATATATATATATATATGCGATATCCGTACGATAACTTTGCAACGAAACATTTAATGCTTATGAAATTAAACATGTCGGATGCCCAGAAGGGTTTCGCCAATAAAACAAATTTTTTTTTTTAAAATTTACAATTTTTCAAATTTTTTTTACATCAATGGAAAGAGTGCAAAAGTTCGCATAAATTTGGAAAATAACATATTCTAACTCTACATTCGAAAAAAGCTTTATAAATATCGTGTCATGACTTTTTTAATAGTGAAAATTTAATACATTAAGCTACTCAGCCTGTACATAAAAATGTTCCACCATTTTCATCTTTCCAGTACCCCCTTTTAACTCGACCTCAATTTAACCCGTAGGTCTTTCGATGAGTAGCATGTCATAATTTTAAAGTTTTCCTCCATCTCTGATAGTTTTCAAAATATCTTAATAAATACGATTCGAGCCCCCAATTTTAGGGACTGGTTTCACCCCGTAAAAGTAGACGGCGGCCGATAAAAAAATACGGGTCTCTTATTTTTGTCTTTTCTACACACCAGCAAAATTTAAAGGAAACTAGCAATTGGTACTTGGGTAGTATTACTTGTAAGATTACTACTTTCTTAAAGAAAATAAAGCATATTTGAAATTTTTGACCATAGAATAACATTAACTAAAAAAGAAAGACTATGATTTAAAATTTAAATGGTCAGCAGAAAATTACAGTTTTGGTAAGTAAAAAATATAAACGGTATGTTTAATAACAGATTTGGCTGTAAAACATAAGCAGTAAAAAAAATAGAACCGGGCAGTAAATTATTTTGAAATTAGAGATTGAATAAATATTTGACTTGTTGAAAATCCAGTTGATTAGTAAAATCAATAGTCAATAACTTGTAAGCAGTTGTTAAATCCAAATTGGTCCGTTAAAAACCTTGAAGTTGTTAAATAATTACGAAAATGCGATTTCAGTGGTAAACTAACGACAACTAACCTCAACTAACATTTTCTTTGGCGTGGAGGGGAAAAATATTCTGTAATACACTCAGTCACTTTGGCACTAAGCGAGTTGGACTTTTACCAACTAAAAAACCCCTCCACTTACTTCACTCCCGGTACCGCGGAATTATCAAAGATGGCATGTCATTGCGATACAAGGTATATCCAACACGTGTGAGTATCGCCTTCAAGCATGTTTCCCTCCCATATATTCAATAAAACTTTGGAGTGAAGCTCGCCTTGCCACCTACTAAATATACACTAAAAAACGGGTGTTCGTAACACATAACACTAAATAGAGAAAAAGAAAAAAACAATCAGTAATCATAAATAGCTTAACCTCCACTAACTTAAATTAACCTAAACTAACTTCACCACCTAGTTTTCATATCAAAGTCGAAATATATTGTCAAAACCAGTGTTGGGCGCAATCGATTACATGTAATCCGATTGATTGTAATCAGATTACATTTAGTCGCGATTACATGTAAATTATGTAATCCCGATTGCAAGTAATCAGATTATATGTAACCGCGATTATATTTCATTACGATTATATTCGCAATTACATGCAATCCAATTACTTGCAGTCATGATTACATTTGATTACCTTATAATCTGATTACATGTAATCGTGATTACTTGTAATCAATTTACAAATTACTTTTACGTTAGTAAGGAAGTATATAAATATGCATAAGTATTTCTGTTCCCCTAATACTAACTAGTAAGGTACCGTAAAAGCGGCTAGACCAGGACACGGGGTTTAGATCTGGACACATTTCGTCATCTACAAAGTAAAAAATTTCTACAGTAACCTGCAACAATAAACATCTGTTTCTTACGTCATTAGAGAGAAAAAAACACCCTCTAAACAGCTATACCAATAAAAACTACGGATTTCAACTTTTACTATTTCATTTTATAGGATCACCATGCTCCAGATTTTCCAAGAAATAAAATGTGTGTCTAACTTAGACATGTAATTTTCGTCATAATTGTCATATTGTTTTAGTTTTGATGTATATGTTCAGAATTTTATCGCGCATCAATTTAATGATATGTGAAGTTGTATTCGATGTATATAGAAAAATATGCATGCTATATATATATATATATATATATATATATATATAAAATAAACTCGATAGAAGTTTATGTTTAAAAAAAAATTTATTTTCACAAAAATTACAAGTTGAAAAATAATAATTAAACAGTTTTAAATTTGATACAAGTTAAAAGTATTATAATAATATTTACTTTACCACCGCGCGGTGATCGAGTTAATAAGTAGTTGACTCCGGTGAGCTTGGCTTGAACGACTGTTATTTGTCCTAACTTTGTCTTGACTTATATACAGCTGAATTTCCTGTTACTTTTTGAAATGACATTGGTTGTGTATCCTGTAGGTATAGTTAATGGATATTAGTTCGTACATTGTGCTACCTTTCTCTTGAAATTTGTATGACATTGGTTACATATCCTATGGGTGTTTTTAATGAGGTAGTTTAAAGATTAGTTGATGTTTTATTAAGGTGGCTAATCCAGAATTCATAACTCCTCCCTCCTTAAGATGGAAGTTCAATTTTGAAAGGGAATTGAACGACTGCATTTTCCACTGGTGGTGCTGTGGGCGCCATCATATACTGGACCATTTCTGGAATGTTTTCTTGCTTCTTACATTTTCGATATGTGGTGCATCCTATGCATGTTGTTATTAGAATTCCAATGATGATAGCTGTGATACTGATGTGGGTGTAATGTTGTATTTTCATAAGTTGTAAAGTATCTGTGTTTTCCAAATGTCTTAACTGCAACAAATCTAAATTAATGTTTTTAGAAATGTCAGTAATATTAATTGTATTATAAAGGATTTGTTCCAGGATTATGTTGTTGGTTGAACTGCTTAACGTCCCATATGTTACTTGATTGATTGTGACGTAACACAGATTTGTTATGATATGGAGCTTGCCAATAAAATTGGTGATGTTTTTTCCGCAATTATTTGTGATGTTGATTGCGTGGTTGGTTATTACAATGATGTGGTTTTCTTCTATTTCTTCAATAAATTCTTCTTCCATGGTACGATGTAAGGTACATTGGGCTGGCATATTTTCCAATATCTTGATTTCGCAGGTGTTGGCTCCCTTTGGTGTTAACTTCACAGGTGGGCAAATATATTCCTGTTCTATTTTGTCGCAAGTCTTTTCGAGGAATTGGAAGTGGGTTTTATTTTGTAGGATCAGATTGGTTTTGGGTTTGATTACTTGATGATTTTCTGGGAGTGGACGTATTTTAACAGTGTTAAAAGTATCAGATTTAAATTGAGGGATCATGACTGCAAATATGATGTTAGTTCCGTTGTAATAAGCTTTTAATTTTAATAATTCATATAGGTGTTCATCGCTTAAAACTTCGATATTTTCTTTCAAATTGGTATATACTAATTTTAGTTCGTTTCGTGTAAGAATGTGTTTGGAAATTATATTTAATTTAGCTAATTCTATTGATAATACTATGTCGTTAATATGTTGATTCAAATATTGCAATTGTGACTGAACTGAGAAGTAATATTGAGATTGAAATAGTTGTTGTTCAATGTGTGGGTAAGTTTTC
This sequence comes from Brachynemurus nebulosus, assembly GCA_035578155.1. Lineage (NCBI taxonomy): Eukaryota > Metazoa > Arthropoda > Insecta > Neuroptera > Myrmeleontidae > Brachynemurus > Brachynemurus nebulosus. The sequence continues at coordinate 101,302,797 of JAPWDM010000001.1, forward strand.
ATTGCGTTAGCAATGATTTTTAATTTGGTTTGTTCAGTATTAATGAACTCCGTGACATTATTAAAACGTTCTAACATTTGCGTATTTAATTTATGTTGTTGGTTTATTCTGTCTTTTATTAATAGTTCATTATTTTTTAATGTTTCTATTTGTTTATTAATTCTGATTGCATCATTGTTATCCATGTTTCCCGATATTGTTTTAATTATTGAACCTAAACCGTTAATTAAACCTCTTTTATTGCGTTTTACTTTAGGTTCCAAGTTATCTAAATTTTGTTCGATCCTACTGTATAAATCCTTTAAATTCTTGATATTGTAATATAGTGTTTCGTTAAACTCAATATTGTAAATATTATACTTTAAATGTTCTAATGTGCTTCTAATACTAGTTAAATTAACAATATGAATTAAATTATTGTAATGTGAAACTATCTTAGTACTACCTAAGTTAAGTGCAATTAGTCCTTTCGTGTGGGAAATGTCATGGTATTCTATTCGTTGTGCGTTCGTCATCGTTAAAAACCTGTAACAATATTATTTTCGTTTAGGTTTTATTTTTGCCTTGTGGTATTTGTATTTCTTGGTCTGGAAGGTTAGTTTGTTGTCGTTAGTTACGTGTTTAGGATTGTAAGGGGGTAATAATTTAGTATTTCGTTGGTTGTTCTTAACGTATACTTTGTTTCCTATCTCTAATTGGGGCGGTTCTTGTCTTTGGTCATTATTATCGTTTAATTTTTGTTTTTGTTTTTCATTTTGTGTTTGTATAATTTCGTTAATAATTTTTATTTCATCTTGTCGCACTTTAGTGTATTCTGTTAATGCGTCTCTATTGGGTTGTAGAATTGTATTGTCGCGAACTCCTCTAATTACTTCAAAAGGTGTAAATTGTATACTAGAATGAATTGAATTATTATAAGTAATCATGGTTAAATCTAATAACTCATCTAATGGTAGTTTTTTCTTTTCCTTTAATATTCGTAATATTTCTAATATAGTATTATGTAGTCGTTCTACTGGAGAATTACCAGTTGAATTACGTGCAGAGGTAATATGATGTTCAATACCATACATTTTAAGAAATTCCCTAACATCTACGTTTGAAAATTCTAAGCCGTAGTCGTGAACTATTTTTTTGGGGATTCCGTTTCTAGCTATATAATTTTTAATTACTTTCAGCACTTCTTTTGAATTTCTAAAGGGTATTATGGTACATTCCGCATATCTACTAAATTTATCTAAAATAGTTAGTACATTATTTTTCTCTATGTGAAGTATGTCTATATGAAGTAATTCGAAGGGTTTAGTCGCTTGTTCGGTTTGTTCTTGTTTCAGTCGTAATGGATGTCTTTCGTACTTGAATTTAAGGCAAGTGTCGCATGTATTTATGTAGGTAGTTATTTTTGATTTCATGTTATCAAAATAATAATTTCGTTTTAAATGTTTTAACGTTTCTTCAATTCCGCGGTGAATTGATATTTCGTGGTATTCTTTAATTAATTTGGTCTGTTCGTCTATGTCCTGTATGTCAGTTAGTAATTTCATGCACCTAATTATCTTATATTTAGAAAAATATTTATCATATACTTGATTTAGAACCCTTATTGTGTCATCGTCAGTTAATATAGCATTAAGTTTATTTGGTGAGAAATATTCTTTTACTAAATTGATGCACTGTTGTTCTGTTGGTGTTTCAATTACTTCAATTGTTGTTCGTTTTCTTGTTTTGTAATAATTTTCGGTGTATACCTTTTCTCGTAGTCCTGTACTGATGATGATTTGGTTGGAGAATTCGTTGAGTGATTGTTCCGAGATGCGTATTCCTTCATTCAAATTTTCTTCGTTTGAATGGGCCGTCTCGACTTCGTTAGATGTTAACGCATTTAGCTCAGTTGCTTGTATTCTACTGAGTGCGTCAGCATTGGCGTTTACCTTCCCTGGTTTGTAGTCAATATCAAAGTTGTAGTCCAATAATTTGATCTTCCAACGTACGAGCTTTGAGTTTGGTTCCTTTAAGGAAAATACCCATTTCAACGGTTTGTGGTCAGTGAGTATGTTGAATTTTTGTCCAAATAAATATGGTCTGAATTGCTTACATGCCCATACTATTGCCAATAATTCTTTCTCAATGGTGCTGTAATTCTGTTCTGCCTTATTGAGGGTTCTGGATGCGTAGCAAATTGGTTTATCTTGTCCTACTGGTCCCTGGGATAACACAGCTCCGACTGCATAATTAGAAGCATCTGTCGTTAAAATGAAAGGTTTTTCAAAATCTGGATATTGTAAAATTGGATCACCCATTAATAATGTCTTGCAATATTCAAAACACTTAACGTATACTGGATCGTTTACGTTGATTTTGACGTCCTTGCGTAAGCATTTGGTCATCGGTCTTGTAATTTTTGCAAAGTCCTTTATGAACTTTCGGTAATATCCCAATAATCCAAGAAACGATTTGATTTCTGTTGTGGTCTTCGGTAGTGGAAATTGTTTGATAGCTTCGATCTTTCGAGGATTAGGCTTGATTCCTTCTGTAGTGACTACATGGCCCAAAAATTCGATTTCTTTGTGCAAAGATTCGCATTTATCCAATTGTGTTTTGAAATTGTGTTGCCTCAATTTTTCGAAGACTTTCCCCAACATATCCATGTGCTCTGTCAATGATGCAGAGAATATTATTATATCATCCATATATACTAAGACGTTTTTACCGATATATTCCCTCAACATATTATCCATGACGCGTTGAAATGTGGCTGGGGCATTCTTCAACCCGAATGTCATTCGTGTGAACTCGTAATGACCATTGTCTACGGTGAATGCTGTCTTGGGAATGTCTTTGGGGTCCATCTCAATCTGGTGATAACCTGATGCGAGATCCAAAGTAGTGAAATAGTAACATTTTCCCAGTTTATCCAGGATGTCGTTGATGTTTGGTAACGGGTACTTGTCGTCTATGGTCTTTTCATTGAGTTTTCTATAATCGATAACTAGCCGCCATTTCTTCTTTCCAGAAGCATCAGCTTTCTTGGCCACAATCCATATTGGTGATGACCATGGAGAGTTTGATGGTCTGATGATATTTTTCTCGAGCATTTCGTCGATTTGCTTTGCTATTTCTTCTTTATGAACATGTGGGTATCTGTAACTTCGTGTGTATATTGGCAGGTCGTCTTTCGTGGTGATTGAGTGCTTGACGTCAGATGTAAACGTCATTGGCTGATCAGGTGTGTAAAAGATGTCCCTGTAGCCCATACATAGGTTGATTAAAGCATCCTGTTCTTCTTTGTTTAAATGCTTCATTCGTATGTTGTCGGTAACGAATTTATAGTTGTCAGAGTAATCCACATCCATTGGTTCGTGTGTATTGATATTGTTGATTTCCATGTAGTTATTTAACGATTCACTATTCAGTGGTTGTGTTATGATAATGTGTTGTTTTTCGTCAGAATTATTAGCGATAAATATTTTAGTTTTATTATTATATGCTGTATATATTCCATTAACAGTTTGTACGTGATGATTTAGCTTAATACTAGGTACTAATATGTCACCATTTTTAACTAGTGTGGGTACTTCTACTAATCGTTGTTCGCGTGCTTCAAGCGTGAATACTAGCGGTGTGATACACGGTTTATAATAGAGTCTATTTACTTTATTACCGAATTGTATAGTATGATTGTCGTAATTTATTTTTGTCTGTAATTGTCGTAATGTCTGGTTACCTATAATACCGTCAAAGAAATAGTGAAATTTGAACACCAAGAATTCCAGCGGTTCCTTGTTGTTCAATTCCTTTAGGTACTGTACACAAATTTTGCTATTGATTTTATGTGTGTTTAAAGCAGTTTTTACTTCAATGTCGGTTGGTATTAACGTCATTTTGTCCGTATGCTTAGGGTCGATAAAGTTATTGTCCGCTCCGGTATCAATGAGGAATTTGAGTATGTGTGGTCCGTTCCTAATTAATATATAAGGTAACGTCCCGTTTTTTGTTTGCTGGAGATTTAACTCTATGTATCCGGCAGATTCGAGGCTGTAGGCAGAAAACCCTCATCCTCTACGTAATTTATGTTATTTAAATCTGTTTGATCAAATTCAACGGGTTGAGGTTTCTCGTTGAACTGATACTCGAATGAGTTTAATTGTCTTACCATCTCGTCATCATATTCTTGTTCGTCATAATTATTTTCTGTGTTAAATAATTCTTTAGATACTACTCTTGGTGGTCCTATCTGTCTAAACATATTATTATTGTTTGTATTAATGCGTCTAGTGTTCCCTGAACTAGTATCCATTGGTTCGGGTATGAACCGATTACTTTGTGGTAGCTGTTGTGGACGGACTGAACCTTGTGTTATGTCTAATCGATACTTGGGTTATGTCTAATCGATTGTTGATTGAAATTATTGAAATTTCGCTGATTTTGCGGTACATATTGTAGTCTAGGGCGATTTTCGAATATATTTTGTACTGGTTGGATATTTTGATTAAAATGTTGTCTAGGTGTATATGGAATTTGGGGTTGTGGTTGTGTTTGTATGTATCTTATAATTTGTTTTGGTGGTTGTGTATTTGTCTGTTTTGCTGGTCTGTCCCTATTACCATATTGGGTCTGCTTATAGTAAACGTTTAATTCACGTTGCACACATTGCCATGCCTCTCCCAAAGTTTTGGGTTGGAAAGCACGTACTATATTACCTATATTGCTATTCAAGCCGGTTAAAAAGCAATCTAATGCGGCTTGGTTGTAATGTTCTATTTTCATTCGTTTTATATTTTCGTCACTATACATTAATGAAACATTATTTATTAATTGGGCGAGTACTTCATTTACTCGTCCAAAAAACAATTCAACGGACTGACTACTTTGTGTTAATGAGTAAAGGTCCCGTGTGAGACTGTACTCATCCCTTTTGTCTGCATAATGTCCTATAAGTATTTCTTTTATACTATCCCAGTTCCTAACGCGACCGTATTGATTTAATACGTCGTTTGCTGGGCCTACGATCTTTTTACGAATTTCATTGCTATATAAGTTTTTTAAATTATCATCTATTAAGCTAAACAATAGATCAACCGCCATATCTACACTGTCTATAAAATTAAATAAATTACTTCTGTTACCATCATATGGTACAATTGTTTTAATAATGTCTGGTATTTGGAAATTTTTTAGTAACGTTTCAACTGCGTTTGCAGATTGGTCAATAGATACTAATCTTGGTTGAGCCATATTTGTATTCTCTAAATTATTTTCTAAATTAATATTACTATTATTATTTTTGTTATTAAAAATATCAAAATTATTTGCGAAGTCACAACTACTTGATGAATCTGAATCGAGCGATAAACCGTCGTCTCTCTTCAAGTATTTAATACTTTTAACAGAAGGATAAGGTTTGGGCATTGAAAATCAAGCGATAATAAAGGAAAGTTAAGACTTACAACAATAGAATCGATGATCTCCACATATTCCAATGAACCAGCGTACGTGCAGTTCCAGACGTTAACAGAACGAAGCCAATCTTCTCCACAGTAAACCGCCGTGAATGGATAGTTCGTTATTAGTTCCCGATAATCCGTCGAGAATGTCGTTGTCTGAGATATGTTGCTCCAAACCACTGTTGCTGTTCCAGTCGAGTTGTATTTAATTTATTTGTTTCGTAGGTTCGGCTCCAAAGTCTTGAAAGACACTCGTAGTTTAACCGTCGCGTTAACTTTACGATGAGCGCATAGATAGTGGAGGATTACGAAATTTTCCTGCACTTATCCTACCGGCTGCGCCAAAAATAAACTCGATAGAAGTTTGTTTAAAAAAAAAATTTATTTTCACAAAAATTACAAGTTGAAAAATAATAATTAAACAGTTTTAAATTTGATACAAGTTAACAGTATTATAATAATATTTACTTTACCACCGCGCGGTGATCGAGTTAATAAGTAGTTGACTCCGGTGAGCTTGGCTTGAACGACTGTTATTTGTCCTAACTTTGTCTTGACTTATATACAGCTGAATTTCCTGTTACTTTTTGAAATGACATTGGTTGTGTATCCTGTAGGTATAGTTAATGGATATTAGTTCGTACATTGTGCTACCTTTCTCTTGAAATTTGTATGACATTGGTTACATATCCTATGGGTGTTTTTAATGAGGTAGTTTAAAGATTAGTTGATGTTTTATTAAGGTGGCTAATCCAGAATTCATAACTTATATATATATATATATATATATATATATATATATATATATATATATATATATATATATATATATATATATATATATATATATATATATATATATATATATGTAAGCATGTATATGGCCGCGATTTGCACCAGCTATAACTTCGTAACTATCCATACGTTATAATCCCGCCAGAATTACGCGGTTTATGCCTCCTTCTGGTGTCATATTGTATGTTACTTCATAGAGAGGTAAACTATGCATTGACCCCTCTCCTTTTCCACAAAATGTTTCGAAGTCTTAAAGATATCAGACGATATAAAACACTGTCCTTACCCCGACGGGACAGGTTAGTTTGTATGTTATTACGTTATTTAAGTAAGTGTCCGGGTCAAGACCGATTTAGGATGTAGACCCTAAATTGGTCTGTTTTTTATTTTCTTTATCTTATAATGACGCAAATGAGACAGGGATATAATAAATAATATACACTCTTGCTAATGGTAATACTTTTATTTGTGATATCTATGAAGGAAAGATAATATAAACCTAAAATTAACCGAAAAATTGTAAAAAAGTGTCCGGGTTTAACCGGTTTTACGATATTGAAAAACGGTTTTGGATATCAATTATAGTGTCGAAATACTGTTGAAAGAATATACCCACTAGCATTTACCTGTGGCTTCACCCGCGTGGCAGTAGCAGGGCTGAGGGGTCTGCGGATTTCAGCACGCACTACGTCGTCAAAAGTATGGGGACACGTTAACTTAGGGGGCCACACTTTTGACACGGCAGTGTACCATATTCTTAAGTACAGTACCGCGTCAAAAGTGTGGGTACACCTGGGTTAAGGTGTCCCCATACAGCAGCTCCATAAAACAGTGCAGCAGCTCTCCAAAACACAGTGTTTAGTAGAAGATATTTGCAAAAATTTCCAAATGACCTATAAAAACACACAAAACGCGACCTTGAACCAAAATGAGACATAGATTTTTGAAATCCACGCCTTTGAATTAGTAATTATATGTTTAGAAGTATTTCGCAAAATTGAGCCAAGTAAGGCTAATTTAAGAATTTAAATACAAGGCGCTCTAGTGACACTCGGTGTCGCAGCCGCCTTAGTGGGCTTGTTTAACCATAAAATATGGCGACACCTTCCTCTCACCCTTAAAAGAAGCAAGAGTGTGCGATTAAGGCTCATTACCAGTGTTTTCATTAGTATGGAAAGGTCTCACAAAATATCATAAAGCAAAAAACATGACTTCCGTCACAAAAAGGTAAACTGAAAAGTTAAATACAAATTCAATGACAGGAAAGCTTTGTGATTACCAATGGCTGGATAAAACCATTAAAACGACTGTAAAGCCGCGTGTCTAGAGCTCCTTGCATTTACAGAGCATTTGCCCTGGTACAACTCGAAAACACAAAGCTAATTTGCCTCAACATTGCCAGATATTTTTTGATATTTTTTTCCTAATTCGAAGCTATATTATGTCACCTAGCCTATGTTTGTCAGAGTAAAGTAAGAACTTTAACAATATCACCCCCATCTAAATTGTTTCAGACGCTTTTCCATGCTTTTTAGTGGCAGTGCTTGTGTGTCTACCCCACTAGTTTTTCTACGACGTCACCTAGCCTATATTACTCAGAGTAACGTAAGGATTCTAATGATACAATAGACATTTATTTAAATCGGCTCACATGTAGTTGCTGTCATCTATCACCTCTAACAAGGGGTCGATTTTGACCAGGATATCACAGTCAGCACAAAACTGTTGAGTAACTTGTTGTAAACGACTACTTCAGTAACAGTTCAACTAAAAACACATTAATACACTCATTTAGGGGTTTTTTATAGGGTTCTCAACATATCAGTGTAAAGATAAGTTTGAGGTAGGGAACCCTAAGAAGCATGTGTCCTCAACAAAACTGTTCAATAACTGCGATAAGAATTCAAGGATAACTTGTATCTAACTTTTCAGTTTACCTTTTTGTGACGAAAGTCATGTTTTTTGATTTATGATATTTTGTTAGACCTTTCCCTACTGATGAAAACACTGGTAATGAGCCTTAATCGCACACGATTGCTTTTTTTAAGGGTGAGAGAAAGCCGTCGCCATATTTTACGGCTAAACAAGCCCACTAAGGCGGCTGCAACATCGAGTGTCACTAGAGCGCCTTGTATTTAAATCCTTAAATTAGCCTTACTTGGCCCAATTTTGCGAATGTGTCTAATGTCTAATTTTGGTCCGAGATCGCGTTTTGTGTGTTTTTATAGGTCATTTAGAAATTTTTGCAAATATCTCCTTCTAAACACCGTATTTTGTAGAGCTGCTTGCACTGTCTTATGGAGCTCTTAGAACCCTACATGCATATATATATATATATATATATATATATATATATATATATATATATATATATATATATATATATATATTAATATATATATATATATATATATATATATATATATATATATATATATATATATATATATATATATATATATATATATATAATATTTACACACTTGGGGGGAAAGAAAGTGGAAAATCGGGAAAAGTCCAAAATTGAACATTTTGGTACAACTCGAAAACGCAAAGCAACCTTGACCTAATATTGCAACTATGTGATACATGTGCAAGGGCGAACCCTACTATGGCACTCTCGGCCCAGGTTGGACCTTAGGCAGATTCACCTATCTTAGCCGGAGGGGTCCTTTTAAAGATAACCTTTAATAAATTGATGAAGGTAAATTACTGACTGTACTTCCTACATAAAGCTCAAAATTTCTGCAAGAAATATCTTTTTTCCATCATTTCCACCACCTTCTTCCGAATCTATTAAATTTTACGCATAAGTAACATTAAATACAAAATTGAATAATATTAGTATACTAAATTAGTAAGTATTTTAAAAATTCTTACTTTTGTATTAGTTCAAATATTTAATAAAAAGCTGTCTTTGGCAATATCCCCTATTGCGTAATATCTTGCTGACCGTTTTATTCAGTGAGTTAATGCGGTAGTTTTGCATGAATAATTTAAACAACACATAGATGTAAATAATTTCCTTATATAGTTATTAATTGGTAATAAAATCTACATATACAGTGCGTTCATTTCAAGATTACACATTGCATAATATAATACCCCTGTCGCAGCATCTGCATAACATAGTGAATTTTCAAAGACTGGACACTGGCGGATCTCTCATATAACAACTTATATCCATTTAAAATAGTTTAGCTATCTAACAGTGAAAAAATTTTCATAATCAGTTGATTAGTTAATTTTTGGCGCTTATCGTATGTATTTAAATGAAATTAAATTTTTAAAGGTGAAAGAATTTTCAAAATAGGTTGGGTAGTTTTATTTTTGACACTTTAGGACTACTGGACCCTGGCAGACCTCATACAGCATAACTTATATCCATTTAAAATAGTTTATCTCTCTAACAGCAAACAAATTTTCAAAATCGGTGATGACGCGTTCTTGAAAAGTTAGTTAACTTTTATTTTGAAAAATGAAACAGATATAAATATTGTTATTGTAATGATAAAAACGCCGTGAACAACGGGGGCCCATCACGGAACTCGAATTTTTCCCTTCATCTTCGGTATCTTCAAGATATCTAAATGTGATTGAAAGTCTATAAGCGATTTGTCATTTTGGTGGCTTCAAAACTGATGATGAGTGTCCGGCTGATCGGGGCTTTAAAAAAGATTTTAAGTTTTTAAGGGCTGAATATCAGTAAATTTCAATTTTATGCCGATAGCAGTTAGCAGGAAAAAAGCCAACACAATTTGTACGAGGGCATTCCTACCCATGCCAATCCGCCAATTGCTTTTGTGTCTTATTTTTAAATGTTACAAAACGACCTTAAATAGTGAATTGGAAGGCTTATATGAAAATATTTTTTCTTTCCAAAAAAATCCACTATTTTATAAATAAAATAGAAAATGACATTAATAACCTTTTTTAAATTAGTTACATATGTATTGCATTTGTGATAAATAATAGTATTTAATTCATTTGTTTCTTTAGATTTTTTATGCCTACTGTATTTGTACTAAAATAAATCACATTTAACCACATCATCACAAAAACAAGAAAAATCATCTTCTTTTTGGTGTAAAAATGGTAGCGGTAAGGGCTAAAAGTTGAGACCCCCAACAGGCACCCCCTTGATACTAACTCAATTCTAGTACAAAATTTCAGTCCTCTAGGTTTATTTGGGTGACCTGTGTGAGTGGTACAAATTTCGAAAACGTCGAAAAAACATGAAACTGTAGCTTAAAAATGGTGGGCGTGGGGGTAAAATTTTAAAACCTCCAAAAAGCCGAACCTAAGTACGAAATCTATCAACATACCAAATTTCAACCCTCTGAGTTAATTCTGGGAGGGGGGGGGGCTGTGGGCGTCTAGATCCACTCAAAACATATTTTAGTGAACCTTAGCATCAGCAGGTCAAAGTTGCACGTTTCAATGATGTACTTAAAAATTTAAGGAAAATTTTAATTATAAATTGCGTAAGACGTATGCTTTTACAGAAGCATTTGAAATGAAATTTTTTTAGTGTGCAATGTACTTAGTCCAGACAACTTTTTTTCGAGGCGCCTCCGAAGATTTGCTCCCGTTGGCTCAATTATTTATATTTTGTTTAAAAAAATTAAGGAAAAGTTGTTCATATGTTGTACTATAATGTTACGATCGATTAATTAAATTTGTATTATCTGTAGCGTCTGAAAAAATTCTAAAAAATTGGCCTTTTTTATGCCGAATTAACGTTACCATCCCCTTAAAGTACCACATACATATTTTTCATTTTTCTTCTATTTGAAGTATACTAATAATTGATATGTTTTACTTTTAATTACAAACGATTTATTTTACATAATATATTCTGACAAAATTTTGAAAAAATGAAGTGTTATTGTCAATTTCCCTAGAAACACCATCTCCTGGATTCCCTATGTGTAATCTTCGACTGAACGCACTGTATATTAAAGACGCGTTCAAAACCATTCTAAATTTTTGAATTAAATTGCTTTATTAATGCTAAACACAAAATACTGTGTCGTCTTATTATATGAAATAGAAAGAATAATTGGAATAACTATACGTCGCATCGCGTCGTTTATTTAACTAATTTACTCTATTCTTTAGCAAAGTATGAATGATAAAATATTTATAAAATTACTTTGTTTACCTTGTTACTCGAAATTTATAATACCGACAATTATTTTTGTGACAGATTATAAAATACCATCGACGCTTCATCAGCGGCGAGTTGCACTTGCACGAGAACGTAATATTGTACAAGCATAATTTATTGTAAAAGTATTAACCCTTTGCACTCGAACCATTTTTTAGTATGGGTACTCAGCTACTCGACAGTAGTTTTAAAACGCTGCAAACACTATTGTATTAGGAGAACATAATATCCATAATACAATATATCTATTAGTTAATTTTAGTAGTATGCATCACAATGAATTGTAGCAAGACGCCGCGTCGTTCTGTTGCATCATGTTTTCCTAATATAATAATTTTCAAATAAATGAAGAAGGCTGAGAAACGGAGCGAAGTGGAATCAAAAACGTGTTCACTATCATCGATATAGGATCTGATATCGCTCCGATAAAATATTATCTCAGTGGTATTGGTATTGGAGCGGTATTGAAGTGAGAGCGAACCATGACTGATATCGGATCGATATCAGAGCGATGATGTGAATACACTCATTATTTATTATGTAAGAATATTTTATCGAACCGGGAGCGGAGTGATATCGTACTGAGAGCGGAGTGTTAATGTAAATCGGGCCTCAGGTCCCCTAGCGTATTGTAAATAATAAAATACGTACCTATTGTTTATGGCGCCGCTGCGGCGCCTAACGAGTGGAATTAATATTTATTGTGTCGCCGTGGCGGCGCCCATCGAGTGCATAGGGTTAAATATGCCATTCTTCTTATTCGCCAAACACTGTTCACATTCTCGTAGTTCCGGTACGATATAATATGGATATAGAACATCCATCAGATAGGTAACATATTTTATAACATACCTACTTTTTAAATCTATTGAAATTAGAAATGGTGCACTGAGGCTCGAAAATCAAATATTGTTAACTTGAAGGTTTTACACAACTAGATGCTTTCTAAAAATTTCAGGAGCTTTTGGACTGACCCCATGCTGGTGGCTAGGAGAGACGCTTTGGTCACAAGACAGTTACGCACAAGGAATGAACTTTTAAATCTACTCGTTATTATTTTCAATAATTAAATATTATTATATTTGAAATATTATATACCAATATTTAAATATATCTGGCATATACGTATTGCATTAGTATTTATTGTGTAATATTTAGATCGCGGTTCTAGAATCTTTAAAGGGTAATTCAGGGTCAGAAGCTAAAACTAGATACATTTTCAATAATTTTTTCTAAAGCATCCTTTCATACAATCGATTTGAAACCTTATACACGTTATTAGGCATTTCTTTAACTATCAAAGAAAATTTTAATTTTCTTTTCCCGATGACGATGCATTTTATACGTTGTGTCAAAGTCGACGCTTCAAAAAAAAAAAAAAAACATCTTTTGGATCAGTCAGCACACAGTTTCAACGGTGATCAGAAATTACGGGGTTTTGAAGAAAGCAAATTTTGGAAGCCCCAAAACCTAAAATTGCATAGGTTCAGAAAGAAAATAAAAAACTGTAAGCTACTAAAAAAATCCCGGTATTTTTGTTATTTTTGTCTATAAAAAGGGTTGAAATTTAAAGGGAGTGAATTTTTTACATTTAGGGACTAAACGCGTGAAAAAATTTTTTTTATATTAAAGTCGATTAATTCCAAAAAAAATTAATTATATTTATTTGGTCTGCTATGCCAGGATCATACAGAAGTCCGAAAGATTCCTCATATAGTTGTTCCCTATCAGTATTCTTTTGTTTTTTAGCAATCCTCGCCTTCTTAGATTTTTCAGTGCAGTGTTTTGTTTTTCCGAAATTTTAACACGTTTGTTGCCTCTTTTATTAATATAATTTTATGCATGCGGTCTAACGTTAAACCTCAGAACATCGAGAAATTTAATAAGGGTTCTGGTCCTTTATTAAAACCCCACAGGTATATACAAAAGGACAATCCAACCATTTTACTGCATATATATATATATATATATATATATATATATATATATCACTCGGCGACCGTTTCATATTTCGTTTCCAAATTTTAACTGATGATTCTTGCGATATAAAGGAATAAAAATATCAAAGAAAAAAATTTTAATTTTTTTCTGCAATCATGAAAAACCCCTTAAAAGATTATTATAACACAGTTAGCTTGATTTTTCAACTAAAATAAAACATTCAAAATATTCTTTCTCCCTAAACGTGCTTAATTAAAGTGTAATCAAAATTTTTAGATTTTCCAACCAAATGTTTTGTTTATTTTAAGAAAAAAAATGATCATTATTATTTAATTGTGTTTTTGGCGTGTTATTATCCAAACCTATAACAATTTAAAAAAAATATATTTTTGACAAACCAACATAATTACAACTGCACAAATATCTCCCTAAATATTTGATCCTGTGACGATTACGTCACATCCCTCTAAATCAATGTAAATACAAGCAACAAAAGGTAATTTCTTACATTGACAAATTTGGTCGTTCTCATCTCAACGGTTAAAATAGAAATTATGTTAAGTTTCATTTTACTTTTTATGTTACTCATCCTGATATATTCAGATTTGTTGATGTGCTTATTGAATACATATTATATAAAATTATTAAGTAGCAGAAGTAGATATCCATATTTCTGTAAAATGTGAAAATTTAAATTAGATGAAACGTCAAAAATATAATAGTGATTTAAATTTGATTTATTTAGACAAAAATTTGATTTTGTAAAAAGTTGTAGTTATCAATATATACAAAGAAATGAATGATTTTATTAAAATTTGATGCGTTTTAATTTGCGATGTACCGTGATGTACGATGATGCAAAGGTACCTATCTGTATCAAAATACAGATATTATAATGACCAACAGACGAGCCGATTATGTATATTTATTTACTTGTACTATTTATTTTAAATACGTTCGCGTGTGCTACGTTCAAAACCATATTCATACATCATATCCCAAAGTCGTGTGAAGGACAAAAAAACGAAAAAAAATATGATGCTGGTTGGTCAGGGTCATGTTCAAGGTCAAATTCGAGGTCATTTTCTAGTTCCTCATTTCTTCCCATGAAACTTTTGTCCGGGTTATTTTTCCATAAAATCAATATTAACTGAGATTTTGCTCAATGTATTTCTTCAATTAAGTAAGGAAACATTAAACGCGAGGTCAATTTAAATTGAAAAATAACCATTCTATTAATAATAATTTTTGTTATCAGAGGTTTCGTTCAGAAAGAACTTCATTAATACCTATATAAATGTCAAAACTGTTCGGACATATGATCGCGTTCCGGTATAGGGGCATTTACGTTATAGCTAGACTCAGGGCCGGACCTAGCCTAAGTGGCACCCCGGGCAGGGTCAAAAAATGGCGCCCCTGTAGAAAAAAAGATTTCTTTTTCCCTCTCATAAAGCAAGTGAAGAGCAAAGAAAAAAAAACGTCACATACCCAATTTTGGCGCCCTTAAGACCTGCTTCCCGGGGCACGTGTCCCGGCTACCCCCCTAGATCCGGCTCTGTCGGCCCCCCTCAAAATTTGGCGCCCCGGGCGGTCGCCCGGCTTGCCCGCCCCTTTATCCGGCGCTGGCTAGACTTCGTATATGTATAGGGGCTATTGATTGCAATCATGTTAAAATAAAGTCTCCTGGTGGTAAAATTACTGAAATGTTCAGAAACAGGAAACAATATTTTTCGTTTCGTATAACATTGCCAATGTAGATTCGAAAATTAGGAATGTTGTAACAAGGTGACCCAAATTAAGCCATGATGCCCATATTTTCATAAATTCCAGTATATTTATAGAATTTGGAATAACAAGAAATAATTGAGAAAATAAGTACCTAAATATTTTGTTTACACCGAATGTATTCATATATTGTATGTATGATATGAGTGAAAATATAATATTTTAAGTTAAACGGCAATTAAAAAAAGTAGATAGGCACTTGATCGAGATATGTGTATTAAGTACCTGGCACCAATAAAACATAATATGCCTATGTACCTATAAATAAATCATATTATAAACCCATATTACATGTGGGAATCACAACGGCAACCAAAAGTGTAAACCAACGTGTAAATATACACCTAATATAAGTATGTATAATAATAGTGCCATAAAAATGGAACGATGATAGTCTTTTAGTCTTATATTTAAATTGAATATATCTGGTATAAATGATACTAATGATACAAACTTTTTAGCATAATATAACATTGCGATGCGTTTTATTACACTATAAATTAATTCGATAACTGAAACATTTCTAATTTTAACACACACGCTACGCTACAGCAATAAAAATATATCTTAGGTACTTAAATAAAATATTATATTCTTATCATATACCTACTATAATATTATAAACTTTTACCCAAACAACCATGAAATTAGTCTCGTTCATATTTATTAAATTTACAAAATTATATTTCAAATTTTGTATTGCAAATAATTTGTCTAGAAAGAAAACTAGGTATAAATAGTTATTCTCAAAGAGTATCTTATTTTATAATTACCTAAGAATTATTTTTTACGTAGACAATTTAACTCATGTGTATCAATCCCATCAGAATATTGTAGTTTTTTCCCTTTTGCCATGGAAAAAAGTTAGGACTAGTGATGGAGAACTATCGATAGTCCCGACTATCGATAGTTATCGATAGTTTTTGATGCTCAAGGGATGGGCGGCATTGGGATAGCCGGCGACCAAAAAAAAAAAACAAAAAGGTTGCCAGAAATTTCCTTAAAATGGTTGTTTTTATATCTCTGGCTATAATTTTTATTATCTTTATAGTATTTATAACTAAACGAAATGACTGAAAACAACTATCGAAAACTATCGATAGTAAAAAAAAAATATCGATATTTTTCCATAGTCAAAACTATCGATACTTGTCGATAGTGCTATCGATAGTTCTCCACCGCTAGTTCGGATAGATTTTTATAGCGAAAAAAATGGTATAAAACATTTCATTTTAGGTAAACATGATAAAAACGAAACAAAAATTCGCATTGGTATATTTAACTGATTTCAGAACCATAGCAAAAATGTATTAAATAATAATATGAATTATACTAATTTATTTTATCCGTTGTCTTACCGTATTACACTTAAATTTCATATTTTTTCTGAATAAATTTATGTTTTTATAACTCAAATTTCTTGCTTAAGTGCAATTTAACTCGAAGAACTGTCAATCCAAAAACGCTTCAAATTCCGTGTTGCGTTGACAGTTCTTTTCGTTAGTTGACAGTTTGTCTCGTTAAATTGTTAGGCAGAAAACAGATTTTTCTTAACCAAACCCAAATTTGTTCGAAAAAATACAAATCTCTAGTGTAATAAATAATAAGTGCAAACAATTACCTAATTATTATCTACGACTGGTATGAATGCATAAAATACTATGTAAGTAAGCCATATTTTACAAACACCTGTACGAAATCCGTTTGTTAATTTCTTGATCTGAAAGGTTTTTATGAATATATATATATATATATATATATATATATATATATATATATATATATATATATATATATATATATATATATATATATATATATATATATGTGTGTGTATATAGGGTGTCAGAGAAATAAGTCTTAATATTTTGAGGGGTGACTCATAGCACCCTGTAGACACTAAAATCGCAGGAATTTTTTCGGAATTAACAGTCGCGTCACTCCTCAAAAGGATAAGAGTTATTTCCTGTACATCCTGTATATAATATATACACACATACATATATACATATACATATATATGCAAGTGTTTATATATAACCTATATTATATACAGTGTGTAAAGGAAATAATTCTTATCCTTTTGAGGGGTGACGCGATTATTAATTCCGAAAAAATTCCTGCGGTTTTAGTGTCTACAGGGTGCTATGAGTGACCCCCCAAAATATTAAGACTTATTTCTCTGACACCCTGTATATATTAATATATATATATATATATATATATATATATATATATATATATATATATATATATATATATATATATATATATATATACCATGTGAGTTTTTTGAGAGTTGCCATTTCTATTACAACCAAATTTTTTTATAGAAATAATACTGGAAAAATTTCTAAAAGAAATGTAACCAAGAAATACACTATCGGTTGAAGTAGCCTCAAGTACATATGCATATAAAAATTAAAAAGTTAAACTTGAGTAAAAAAAATTTTTTTCTAATTTATGTTGTTAATTAATCCATTAGATCAGTTTTATCGAAAAATAAATATAAAGTCTCATTTAAAAATCTAATGTAAAAGTTTGTATCATAGCTCGAAAACCATAAGAGCTATAAAGCTCCCGACTATAGTAATCGATTGCCCCCGTCGATATCTACAACTCTTGTTTGAACAATTTTTCGATTAGTGTCCAGCGGATAGTATGGAAACAAAATTTTCATTTAACGTAAAAGCCCCCATTATGGAACGGTATCTAATACTGGAACAGTTTTGACATTTACATATTTATTTCTTTATTTAAGTAAGGAAACATTAAACGCGAGGTGAATTTAAATTGAAAAACAATCAATCTATTAATAATAATTTTTGTTATCAGACGTTTCTTTCAGAAATAACTTCATTAATATGTAAATGTCAAAACTGTTCCACTATTAGATACCGTTCCATAATGGGGGCTTTTACGTTATAGCAGTTTTCCAGGATATTTTTAGAATATGACGGCAGTCCCGAAACTATTCTTCAATTTATTGTACAGTATGAGATCTTTCCAAAGCTGTACATAAATGTTCTCGAACTAAGTGAATAAAATGTTCTCGAACATGACACCGATATATGACACCGTGTAACCTAAAGAATTAAACTCCGACCTTCGATTAAAAATTTTAGTGAATATTATTTTAGGTTTCTTGGGACCTCAAAACAAATTATCCTAAGAAACCCAAAATAATATTCACCATAATTTTATTATATATATATATATATATATATATATATATATATATATATATATATATATATATATATATATATATATATATATATATATATATATATATATATATCTATATATATATATATATACAGCGGATAGTATGGGAACAAAATTTTCATATATAGCAGCTTTTGAGAACATTTGTAGAATATGAGGACATGTCCTTAAATAAAACATTACACTGAAAATCCCTATTTTATACGTTATTTTGAAAATTCCTTTTTTCTTAGAAAGTTTTGAAAGAAAGTCATTTTCTTAAGTCATATGGTGATGCTAGAACATTGGCGCACCATAACGTACCAAAAAAATATGGTGTTCCCAAACTATACGCTGGATATGTGTTCCCAAACCGACTAACTGAAACTGGGTTTTTCCCGTTTATATATATCTGGGTTTTTTAAATAATTGGTTTTCGGTTTTTTTCTAGGAAAAAGAACATCTACAAAAAAAATTGTATTATACAATTATATTTATTTTTAAACGATAGTATTTTCAGTACCATAATCACCATAATTAGCTAAACGTATTAGAATTTTAAAGAAAAAACTTCAATTCTTTTCTTAAAAAAAAAAAGAAAAGAAAAAAGTCGTCTATTACTAAATAACGACTTAGATTTTAAAATTACTTTTTTTCTAAAAATAATTTGTCCAGTTTCTCTCCGGTTATTGATTAGAAAAAAAAAAGAAAAAACGGTTATAACCGAGTAAAAAAATAAATAAATAAATAAATAAAAATTAATCGTAATAAATCGACTAACTGAAACTGGGTTTTTCCCGTCCCTAAAAAAATTACGTGATGGAATTCTACTCATCAAGATACATAGCAATATGTGTATTTATATATATATATATATATATATATATATATATATATATATATATATATATATATATATATATGTATATATATATATATACATATATATATATATATATATATATATATATATATATATATTAATATATATATATATTAATATATTTATATATATATATATATATTTATATATTTATGTATATATATATATATACATATATATATATATATATATATATATATATATATATATATATATATATATATATATATATATATATATATATATATCTGGTAATTATGCAGAAGCACGGCTCCACATATTTTTGGCTCTAAAAGGAAAATTAGTGATCCGATTTTAATGATTTTTTTAAAAATGTTCGTTGCCACGGCGGATTAGTTAAAAAAAATACTACAAATCGATACCGATAATGGACATGCTGGGAAACTGTAGTTAAATTGGACAAAATTCAATTTTTTCTGGAATTTCTTTTTTTATTTTGTATGCATGTGTGTCAAAGTCGAAGTATATTGTCAAAACTAACTAAACTAACCCAACCTCACCACCTAGTTTTTATATCAAAGTCAAAATATATTGTAAAAACTAACTAAACTAACCTAACCTTAACTAACCTCACCACCTAATTTTTATATCAAAGTCGAAATACATTGAAAAAACTAACTAAACTAACCTAACCTTAACTAACCTCACCACCTAGTTTTTATATCAAAGTCGAAATATATTGTAAAAACTAACTAAACTAACCTAACCTTAACTAACCTCACCACCTAGTTTTTATACCAAAGTCGAAATATATTGTCAAAACTTACTAAACTAACCTAACCTTAACTAACTTCACCACCTAATTTTTATATCATCTACTCTTATTTATTTTGATCAATTTTACCAGAATATGCACTCAAATCATGGCGTTGAGATAATCGTAGTTTACAAAATTAAGTCAATTTTTCTAACTTCCACGCTTAATATTTCGAAAATGCAACGAGATATTGATTTTTGTTATTCTTGAAAAAGTATTTATTTTGGTCAGTTTTACTAGACTATGATATTTACTGACTATACCATATATATATATATATATATATATATATATATATATATATATATATATATATATATATATATATATATATGGTAATTATGCAGAAGCACGGCTCCACCTATTTTTGGCTAAAAAAATACTATAAATCGATACCGATAATGGAAAGGCTGGGAAACTGTTTTAAAACTTAACAAAATTCAATTTTTTCAAATTTTCTTTTGTCATTTAGTGTGTGTGCGTTTATATGTGTGTATATATATATATATATATATATATATATATATATATATATATATATATATATATATATATATATATATATATATATATATATATATATATTCGTTATTTAGTAATGGACGACTTTTTTCTTTTCTTTTTTTTAAGAAAAGAATAATTTCTTTAAAATTCTAATACGTTTAGCTAATTATGGTTATTATGGTACTGAAAATACTATCGTTTAAAAATAAATATAATTGTATAATAAAATTTTTTTTCTACTCCTACTATTAAAAGTAACATTTTGTGCACGGCTAACTATATGTAAAAATTAACAATTGCCCACACTGTACGGGAATACGGTGGGAAATTATTTTGCACGGCTAACTATATGTAAAAATTAACAATTGCCCACACTGTACGGGATTACGGTGGGAAATTATTTTGCACGGCTAACTATATGTAAAAATTAACAATTGCCCACACTGTACGGGAATACAGTGGGAAATTATTTCGCACGGCTTAATATAATAATTCTATTTCCGACCAGAATGACATATCTATAGATTAAGACTAATTAAGAATTTTTGATTTCAGATGTCTCGAAGAGTCAAAATTATGCGGGCCATCCAAGTGCTTTTTTTGAGGCGTCAACTTCAAGTGATAATAATAAAACAAAATTTAATTTATTCAAAAAAAAATTTTTTTGGTAGCTTAAGATGTAAACAAAAACATTAAAAATTCAAAACTTTTCATTTGTTCTTTCTCAAACAAAAATGTCCCTAAAAATAGGTATAAAAAATTCGCCAAGCGCGTGCCGGACACGCATTATCACAGCTAGGTGGTCAACAGCTAGTTTTTCGCAATTTTTAGGATAAAATGTACGAAATTTAATAGTACGTATCGACGGATTACTACTAGAACCACGTATGTCGATTTTTCACTCTTTTGAGATAATTGACCACAATATTATTTTCAACCGGTTTGGAAAAGTTTTATTGCTTTGTTGTCCCCCACCACCCTTTTAAAGGTTGGGTCGGATCATAAAATTGACCCCACTTTTATAGTATTGATGCCCCATTTTGTCAGCCCCATTTACCAAATTTCAGCTTTCTTCGTTCATAAGGGGGCCCTACACATGCGAAAAGGAGCCACGAATTATATATATATATATATATATATATATATATATACGATTCTAAAGAAAAAATGTCTTACATATATATATATATATATATATATATATACATACATATATATATATATGTATATATATATATATATATATATATATATATATATATATATATATATATATATATATATATATATATATATATATATATATATGTGAGACATTTTTTTCTTCAGAATCGTGTTCTACGGGTCCGAAAACGGATAACGCCCCTACTCTCGCCTCGTCCCGTTCTTATCGTATAGACTGTATACATTCTAATTTTTTCTGTGAAAAATTCGACTAAACGGCTGAGCACTTCTGTATTGACCCTCGTATGATAACATACCATTAAATTATGACATAATTTGAAACTTGGAAATACGAGGTTTTGTTATTGTTAAATAACTTTAATTCTGATACGTAAATTAAAATGAAATTTTTATTAGCCTATGATCAGTATAAGATGATTCTGAACATTTATATCTAATTATCTCGTAAAAAATCGACATACGTGGGTCTAGCAGTAAGCCGTCGATACGTACTATTAAATTTCCTACATTTGATCCTAAAAATTGTGAAAAATTAGCTATTGACGACGTAACTTTGATAATGCATGTCCTACACGCACTTGGCGAATTTATTATTATTATAGTACCAATTTATTCAAAAAAGAAGGATAATTGTAACCAAACTCTTTTGTATAAGCGGATGCTTAAAACAAAATAAAAATTCTAATTCTATTAATTTTTTTACTGAATTATTGAATTAATTTATTCATTCATAAGTATTACTTCCACAGTAATTATGAAACCTTTTAAAGTAACAGAGAATTATCTAATTTTGTAAGATACGAGGTACTGCATTCAATTATGTCAGAATAGTATTTCTAACAGATGGTCAGTATTGCCATCTAGGAGGGCGATGTAAAAGATCATTAGATAACGACACAAAGACAGACTGATATAATACAGGTATCTATATTGTATATATTTTAATACACATATATTTTATAATACAGTAGATTAATTAGTATATTTCTGACTATTTTTTGTACAATTCAGAAAAATTTTTATTATTTTTAATTTTATTAAAAAATTGAATATAGTTAAATCAATTTATTATTATTAACTGATATTAAAAGTTCTGTTTTAAGTTGATTGGTGATCATTAAGTGCTCGTACATATTCCTTTATCTGTTACGACATTTCAACTCTGCACAAAGTACAGAAACATTTTGGACTGGACTATGATTTTGTTAATCAGAAATACTAACATATATTGGTATACCCATACATTATGTATTAAATATTATATACCAAACTGTGTTCAAAACAATGAAAAAAGACCGTTTTATAAATTTTTTTTGAATATTTTGTTCAACAATGAAAATATTTGAATATTTTCCGCGAGGACTTTTGTTTCACGAGGTGGACAACAAAATAAAACATTAAAACGAGGACAATCCTCGCGAAACGAGGACGCCTGGCAACCCTAGTTGGTATATATGAATTTTAATGATATATATCTTACCATCACGTGCTGCCACCAAAATCCGTCCAAAAACGATGTGTCATTTTTTTAACTAAAAATAATTCAAGGGCAAACATACTACAACGATTTAGTGGTGCACTGATAATGTACGATTGAATGAAAAATATCTCACTGCCTAACTTTCTTTAGTGGAAAGCGCCACCGATGTGTATAGGGAATTAATGATCACTTATGAAGACGAATGAGTGAATGCATAAGTTACGTGGTTTTTCAAGACCACATAACTAAAAACAGAGCGAGTTACCAGACTACTACCTTAAAAAAATTAATAACGAAAAATTTCTTTCATAATTACAAAAAAAGTAAGCAGTTTTTTCCTAACTACAAAATAATACTGTTCAAGAGCCCACTACTCCTTCTCTATATGTATTTTGTACAAATATAGGAAAAAAAGACGTTGTTAATTCAGTTATGTAACATCCTAATGAAATTTATAGGGAATACAGATAAATATGTATAAATTCACAATACATAGTTCATCTTTACTGGATCTTGCATTAAATACTCCGGTATTGCGGTATTGGCAGTATATCGCAAATCGCGCATACTCTTTCTCGACCTCGTATAACAAAAATCACAGTTTTCAGGAAACACAAAAAACATATTAAATATTGCATTTTCATCACTATGAATTTAAGATTTATGTATGTTACACTTTTTGATGTTTGCTACCTATGTAGACATGAAACAGACATTTAAGGGCAGGGTAAGGTATTAAAATAATTTTTTTTTTTGCTTTTTTTTATTTTTTTTTTTTAACTGAATGTATAATATCTCAAGAATATTGTCTCAAAATTTCAAGTTGATTGGAGCAAAATTGACGAAGTTACAAGTAGTTTTGTTATTACCTGGCAGATGTTTCGCTCTCGATATATCTCTCTCTCTCCCAGTTCTATTATAGAAATTTCAATGCAAGTAAAAACGTGTTTATACCTGTACTGTATATTTTGTCAGTGTAGAGTATAAAATTTAGTTTAGCAGTAAGTATTCTATATCAGTTCTATACAAAAATTTTTAAGTGTTCAAAACTTTAAAGCGTTTCCCCACAACTCGCGTTTTCAAAGTCGGTGCCCCTCATAACTTCAAAACTACAGCACCGATCCTTTTGAAATTTTGAGCACTATTTCTGTACATAATTTACGAGGCAACGCTGGAGAGTTTTTTTCAAATTTGTTAATAATTTTTATTTTACAATAACAAATTAGCCGATTTTTTCGCACAAAAACGTGTTTTTCTTTTCTAAGTATTCCAAAAAAGTGAAAAATTGAAATTTCGAAAAACTCTCCCAGCGTTACCTGAGGAAAACTATTATCTAACGAATGAATCTTCATTTTTTTATTTCGGATGATCCAGCACCAAGTTATGAGGGGCACCGCATTTCTACTTCTTTTCCGAGACACGTCCGAATAATACTGCGCCATTACTGTATTTTTTAATATTTCTTCCTGAAAATTTTATACAATATTCTTCGAATGTCATACTTTAATGTACTATTGGTTTTAATAAAGAGATTTTAACTGTGTCGTCGTAAAAAAGTAACAAATACATGCCTTTTTTGTACGAATTAACCTTACGTTCCCCTTAAATATTTTAAATTACAATCTATCGATGTTTTTAGTAAATACGAGTTTGCTGTCCACTTTTTTTTTTCAATATACGAGTTTGTGAAATAAATCAATTTTTTTTTCTTTTTGCACATTCCGATAGTCTAACCAGTAACTTAAATTTTAAACGCGTTTTTCTCGAAATTACATTTTTCAAAGGACAATGGGCAAAATTGCGGCCGCTGGTGAGATATCGATTTTCTGAAAGCCCCTTTCTAGTAGGTCATAAATATACCCATCTTAGGTATGGAAAACATGGTCTTCAAAAGTTCTGACGTGCAGTAGGTTTTGCATACTACACGTGGCCATTTCTTAAGGAAACTATGTGTGTTAACTTGCAGCAGGAATTAGAGTCCCCTCCGGGAGGGTGCACTTCGGACTACCTTATTTCGGCAATCTACCAAGGAGTCTGTCAGAAATCGCCACCGGTAGGACTCCCAAACTTTTCTTCGGATTCTCCCAATGTACAGGTCTGAAGCCACTCGGTACGTCTTCTGTTATAGGCTACGTGAAAAAACGAGGTTAGGCCACTTGCCAGGAAAGTGGTTTTACACAGTGACAGGACGGCCCACGGCATGTCTCATAACCCGTTTGTACCTATACAGGGTATCCCGTTTGGCTATGGCCACATGCAGACTTTTTGTGCATTTGACGCCCTATAACTTTTGAAGACCAGGTTCTCCATGAACGTGCCCATTGACAAAGTTGGGCTACTTGACCAGGGCTATCGATCGGCACCAGTCTCAATCTTGGACGCTAGGGGGCAGCTCCCTATATAGTTTTGCCCATTGTCCTTTGCTACGATTAAACTCGAAGACAAATCATCCGATCGATTTGATCCTTACTGCAACTTCTTTTATATAATATATTGTTGTATAATTTATATGGAAATTCATTCATTCAATTTCATTTTTGAAGTTAAAGATAAATATATAAAATATGTTACTATGGCTATTAAAGTAAATAATTGGGAGGCGCGATACCGCGATAGGATTATAATTGGGAGGCTGTCTCCATTATTTAAATTATAAAAAATAAATAACTTTAACACTTACGATAAATTATACTTTAATGTACATATTAGTATATAAAATTTAACTAGTATACTTTAAACTTTTCAAGCAAGTAAAAATATAAATAATAACTTACCATAAAAATAAAAATTTAAATAAAAATACAAGTATTTATAAGCACATTATACAATATATAATTTATACCTCACCACCGGTAGGACGTCCCACAAAACATGCCAGTTAAACACCGCGAGCGGTGAACCGACAGTGTAGGACACAAATTCGACTACGAGCATTTTAACCGCAACAACTTTAATATACGCTATTGGAGCTGCAATTACTGCGGCTGCTAGCACCAGACTTGGCCTCCAATGGATCATCGTTAAAGGATTTTAAGTGTACTCATTCCGATTACGGGGCGTCGGATGATTCCCGTAATCGTAACCTAGGGTAGGGTAAATCCTATCCTAATAAATAAATGATATAACAAGCGGCTTTCCAAAAAGATTTTTTTTAAATTAAAATTTTACCTTTTAAAGTGTTGGTGATGCCAGATCCCATAGGGTACACGGCTAGTTTTTATATAAATAATTAAATAGTTTTGCGGCTGGTTTGTTTTGCTTGCAACTCCATGTTTTTTCAATTGAAAAATATTGCAATTAGCTTCTTTTGAAACAGTTTCGTATTTTTGTCATTAAAATTAAAAGGGGAAAAGTCGACTTTGCACCGTCTATTTGGTATTTTTTGGGGCAGTTTATCCTCCTGAATAATAAGCCGTATCTAACTCAATTTTGAAAAAATCGTCAATTAAATAGTTTTGAAACTCAGCGACTCATTTCAACATATTACCTAAAAGTAGTAGGAACATAAGAGTTCTGGAACCTCCTTCCCCCCTGTCGACTTCTTGAGTGATCTAGTGAAATTTTTTCTAAACTAACAGAACCCAATGGAACTTGATCTCACCTAACAGAACCCAACAAATTTTAACCTAACCTATTAAATTTTTTTCTAACCTAACCGAACCTAAGAACTGAAAATTTCCCTAACAGATGGCGCAGCCACCTTCGAGCCCTGTAAATTCACTACTAGATGTCACTGCTCGTCTGGATACTAACGATCCCTATGCGTAAGTTTGAGAAATTGTCAATAGATGGTGCTGAAAATCCTTCTTGATAGTTAAACTAGCTATTAGAAGATGGCGTTGCTAATATGAACCACCGCGAACTATGTATCTAGATTCAAAATTCCATGAAAAGATGGCGTTGCTAGTCTGAACCACCGGGAGCTCTGTATATTCATAATTTTATAATATTTTTATCTGAAAACAGGTTTAAACTTGTATAAATTGCCAGCTGACGTCATTAGAATGTATACTGATATCAAATAGCGAAGATTTCTGTCTAATATGCAAAAAATGAAGCAACAGGTTTTAACCTGCATGGCTACATAACGTGTGATAGCTGACGTCATCATACTATCTTTCTGCTATAAAAGACCGCGACGGATTTTCTTCAATCGCAATCTTGTTCGAAACTTTAGTGAAAAAACATTAAATCTTATTGTTGTAAATTTTCAATTGTTGTGTTAAAACTAATTATTGTCAACAATGGAATCCATTACTGCTAGTGCTTCATCTGGAAACAGAGACTTAATTCAAAAAATGGCCGGAAATTTTGTGGACGAATTGAACCATCTTGGCGCTGGTAAATGGAAATTGGAAAGGTATATAAAATAATGGAAATTGGAAAAGTATATAAAATAATGGGAGCCAGTCAACTACCATCAAAATTCGACTCATCGAAAATGAAGACAATATTGGAATTAGAAATTGGATACATTTCGTTACCGACGAGATTTGACAATTTGAACGAGCAGATGCTGGCGTGGCTGCAGAGCAATCCAAAACTTGGTATTATGAATAATGGACCCATTGGACTAACTCATAAATTGCAATTCAAAAAAACATTGGATCTTCTTGAAATCGCAATTCAAAACGTTGGATCTTCTTGAAATTTGTAAATTTTCAATTGTTGTGTTAAAAATTAATTATTGTCAACAATGGAATCCATGTATTGTGGAAATCAATTAGTTCATCGTAAAATCGTTCGTATTCATCACATAGCATTTCAGAGTTGTGGATAATTTGTTTAATAATTTCCTCTCGATGCTTCGCTTTACTTAGTTCTCTTAATTCTGCGTTAGAACATTGAAGAAGATTGATGTAATGATCCGTAATTTCCATACAACAGAAATATTCCGTTATCTCAATATTTCCAACATTTCGTCTATAATTGCGCTTGAAAAGTCTACAAACCACCTCTATAAATTCAATGGTGTTTACAATTTTAATACAAAAGTCGCCAATCGATTCAATTGGTGATCTTTGATTCCTTCACAGAGCACTTTCTTGCATATGCACAAATTTTTAATATAATTAATATAATATAACAATGCATATGCACAAATTTTTAATATAATTAATATAATATAATTTAATATAATATAACAAATTTTTAATATAATTAACATTTTATGAGTTGTAAACTAAACCAATAGCGTAACTTTACCAATAGCTGTATACCAAAGTTGATTATTTAATAAAATATTTTAAAATCATATGAGTGTTATTATTTCTTACATGCCACAGTCCTTAAACAATTCGTTAAAAAAGATCGTCGAAGTGATTATTTTTACAACGAACTATCCAATGTATATTTTTCAGAGCTATTAAAATAGGTAATATTTTTACTTGCTCCTGAATATAGGCAATTAAATTGCATTGTTCCATTGACGTTCTGACACAATAGAACATATGTGCAAACTATGAAATTCTTGCCAATAAGTATTCACCCATATTATTAATGATTTGTTAAAAATAATGTATCGTCGAACAATAATCATCTAAAGCTACTGTGCAGGAAAGGGTTAATTAATTGAATTCAGCATAATTCCGGAAAAATATAATAAAATTTCATACTCCAAATTAAAGTTTCCATCCGCTCTTGAAAACGACGACAATTATTTTACTTTCCACCCTGTATACGTATATATTCTTATGGTATAAAATTACATAAAGGAATGTTACGTTTTTTTTGCATTAGACATAATTTTCAATTCGTTTGCTTAGAAATAATATTTGTCTTTAACTGATAATTTTTTAGGTGTTTTTACAAAATTAAACTGCGAATAGTTTAAAAACATTTCACTGTCTATAAAAAGCAAATTTTTATTTAGCACTCTATTTTTAGTCGAATTTTTCCTTGAAAAAATTAGACTGATATATATATATATATATATATATATATATATATATATATATATATATATATATCAGACATTTTTTTTCTACATATTCGTGTTCTACGGGTCCGAAAACGGATAGCGCCCCCTACTCTCGCCTCTCACCGTTCTTGTCGTATAGACTGTATAAGTCTAATTTTTTCAAGGAAAAATTCGACTAAAAATAGAGTGCTAAATAAAAATTTGCTTTTTATAGACAGTGAAATGTTTTTAAACTATTCGCAGTTTAATTTTGTAAAAACACCTAAAAAATTATCAGTTAAAGACAAATATTATTTCTAAGCAAACGAATTGAAAATTCAGGTCACTAGTTTTTATATAAATAATTAAATAGTTTTGCGGCTGGTTTGTTTTGCTTGCAACTCCATGTTTTTTCAATTGAAAAATATTGCAATTAGCTTCTTTTGAAACAGTTTCGTATTTTTGTCATTAAAATTAAAAGGGGAAAAGTCGACTTTGCACCGTCTATTTGGTATTTTTTGGGGCAGTTTATCCTCCTGAATAATAAGCCGTATCTAACTCAATTTTGAAAAAATCGTCAATTAAATAGTTTTGAAACTCAGCGACTCATTTCAACATATTACCTAAAAGTAGTAGGAACATAAGAGTTCTGGAACCTCCTTCCCCCCTGTCGACTTCTTGAGTGATCTAGTGAAATTTTTTCTAAACTAACAGAACCCAATGGAACTTGATCTCACCTAACAGAACCCAACAAATTTTAACCTAACCTATTAAATTTTTTTCTAACCTAACCGAACCTAAGAACTGAAAATTTCCCTAACAGATGGCGCAGCCACCTTCGAGCCCTGTAAATTCACTACTAGATGTCACTGCTCGTCTGGATACTAACGATCCCTATGCGTAAGTTTGAGAAATTGTCAATAGATGGTGCTGAAAATCCTTCTTGATAGTTAAACTAGCTATTAGAAGATGGCGTTGCTAATATGAACCACCGCGAACTATGTATCTAGATTCAAAATTCCATGAAAAGATGGCGTTGCTAGTCTGAACCACCGGGAGCTCTGTATATTCATAATTTTATAATATTTTTATCTGAAAACAGGTTTAAACTTGTATAAATTGCCAGCTGACGTCATTAGAATGTATACTGATATCAAATAGCGAAGATTTCTGTCTAATATGCAAAAAATGAAGCAACAGGTTTTAACCTGCATGGCTACATAACGTGTGATAGCTGACGTCATCATACTATCTTTCTGCTATAAAAGACCGCGACGGATTTTCTTCAATCGCAATCTTGTTCGAAACTTTAGTGAAAAAACATTAAATCTTATTGTTGTAAATTTTCAATTGTTGTGTTAAAACTAATTATTGTCAACAATGGAATCCATTACTGCTAGTGCTTCATCTGGAAACAGAGACTTAATTCAAAAAATGGCCGGAAATTTTGTGGACGAATTGAACCATCTTGGCGCTGGTAAATGGAAATTGGAAAGGTATATAAAATAATGGAAATTGGAAAAGTATATAAAATAATGGGAGCCAGTCAACTACCATCAAAATTCGACTCATCGAAAATGAAGACAATATTGGAATTAGAAATTGGATACATTTCGTTACCGACGAGATTTGACAATTTGAACGAGCAGATGCTGGCGTGGCTGCAGAGCAATCCAAAACTTGGTATTATGAATAATGGACCCATTGGACTAACTCATAAATTGCAATTCAAAAAAACATTGGATCTTCTTGAAATCGCAATTCAAAACGTTGGATCTTCTTGAAATTTGTAAATTTTCAATTGTTGTGTTAAAAATTAATTATTGTCAACAATGGAATCCATGTATTGTGGAAATCAATTAGTTCATCGTAAAATCGTTCGTATTCATCACATAGCATTTCAGAGTTGTGGATAATTTGTTTAATAATTTCCTCTCGATGCTTCGCTTTACTTAGTTCTCTTAATTCTGCGTTAGAACATTGAAGAAGATTGATGTAATGATCCGTAATTTCCATACAACAGAAATATTCCGTTATCTCAATATTTCCAACATTTCGTCTATAATTGCGCTTGAAAAGTCTACAAACCACCTCTATAAATTCAATGGTGTTTACAATTTTAATACAAAAGTCGCCAATCGATTCAATTGGTGATCTTTGATTCCTTCACAGAGCACTTTCTTGCATATGCACAAATTTTTAATATAATTAATATAATATAACAATGCATATGCACAAATTTTTAATATAATTAATATAATATAATTTAATATAATATAACAAATTTTTAATATAATTAACATTTTATGAGTTGTAAACTAAACCAATAGCGTAACTTTACCAATAGCTGTATACCAAAGTTGATTATTTAATAAAATATTTTAAAATCATATGAGTGTTATTATTTCTTACATGCCACAGTCCTTAAACAATTCGTTAAAAAAGATCGTCGAAGTGATTATTTTTACAACGAACTATCCAATGTATATTTTTCAGAGCTATTAAAATAGGTAATATTTTTACTTGCTCCTGAATATAGGCAATTAAATTGCATTGTTCCATTGACGTTCTGACACAATAGAACATATGTGCAAACTATGAAATTCTTGCCAATAAGTATTCACCCATATTATTAATGATTTGTTAAAAATAATGTATCGTCGAACAATAATCATCTAAAGCTACTGTGCAGGAAAGGGTTAATTAATTGAATTCAGCATAATTCCGGAAAAATATAATAAAATTTCATACTCCAAATTAAAGTTTCCATCCGCTCTTGAAAACGACGACAATTATTTTACTTTCCACCCTGTATACGTATATATTCTTATGGTATAAAATTACATAAAGGAATGTTACGTTTTTTTTGCATTAGACATAATTTTCAATTCGTTTGCTTAGAAATAATATTTGTCTTTAACTGATAATTTTTTAGGTGTTTTTACAAAATTAAACTGCGAATGGTTTAAAAACATTTCACTGTCTATAAAAAGCAAATTTTTATTTAGCACTCTATTTTTAGTCGAATTTTTCCTTGAAAAAATTAGACTGATATATATATATATATATATATATATATATATATATATATATATATATATATATATATATATATATCAGACATTTTTTTTCTACATATTCGTGTTCTACGGGTCCGAAAACGGATAGCGCCCCCTACTCTCGCCTCTCACCGTTCTTGTCGTATAGACTGTATAAGTCTAATTTTTTCAAGGAAAAATTCGACTAAAAATAGAGTGCTAAATAAAAATTTGCTTTTTATAGACAGTGAAATGTTTTTAAACTATTCGCAGTTTAATTTTGTAAAAACACCTAAAAAATTATCAGTTAAAGACAAATATTATTTCTAAGCAAACGAATTGAAAATTATGTCTAATGCAAAAAAAACGTAACATTCCTTTATGTAATTTTATACCATAAGAATATATACGTATACAGGGTGGAAAGTAAAATAATTGTCGTCGTTTTCAAGAGCGGATGGAAACTTTAATTTGGAGTATGAAATTTTATTATATTTTTCCGGAATTATGCTGAATTCAATTAATTAACCCTTTCCTGCACAGTAGCTTTTTCCGGCCATTTTTTGAATTAAGTCTCTGTTTCCAGATGAAGCACTAGCAGTAATGGATTCCATTGTTGACAATAATTAGTTTTAACACAATAATTGAAAATTTACGACAATAAGATTTAATGTTTTTTCACTAAAGTTTCGAACAAGATTGCGATTGAAGAAAATCCGTCGCGGTCTTTTATAGCAGAAAGATAGTATGATGACGTCAGCTATCACACGTTATGTAGCCATGCAGGTTAAAACCTGTTGCTTCATTTTTTGCATATTAGACAGAAATCTTCGCTATTTGATATCAGTATACATTCTAATGACGTCAGCTGGCAATTTATACAAGTTTAAACCTGCTTTCAGATAAAAATTTTTATAGTTGTTACTCATGTATGTGGGACAAAAAAAAATTGTTTAGGTTAAACAAAGAGGAATCAATATTAGTTTTTTTGAATTGGAGAATACGTATTAATTAATGTAATTATTCTGCATAGGTAATATGCAAAATGCAAATGCAAAATGAGTAACGTAAAATTCTAGAATATTCTAAACGTCAGCTAGCAGAGACATCAAAAAACAGATTTCACCATTGAATTGGTCACTAAAAATGAGATTAAGTAGCGCAGTTTAAAAAAAATTCTAGAATGTTCTATTTGTCGACTAGCAAAGATATCGAAAAATCAATTGCACCATATCATTGTTCATTGAAAAAGAGGCCAAATGGCATATGTTGACAAATGTTTTGGAATATTCTATTCGTCAACTAGCAAAAATATCCAAAAACAGACGTCACCATTGTCGTCAACTAGCAAAGATATCAGTAAATGGGCGGTATGGGTTCTGTCGCACACTACCGCGTGAAAAGTATGGGGACACCCTGACCCACGGGTGTGCTTACACTTTTGACGCCGTACTGTACTTAATGTTGTGATACACTGCCGTGTTAAACATGTGGGCACCCCCCTCCCCTTGGGTTAAGATGTCCGATCACTTTTTGCAGCGTATTGTACTTATTTTGTGGACGTACAAACCTTGACATTTAACTCCAACACGCGCACGCTTAAATAAGTACAGTACGCTTCAAAAAGTGATCGTACACCTTGACCCAGGGGTGCCTACACTTTTGACAGGGCAGCGTACCACAACGTTAAGTACAGTGCGGCGTCAAAAGTGGGGGCGCCCCCTCCCCCTTGGGTGAGAGTGTTCGATCACTTTCTGAAGCGCACTGTACTTATTTATATATAATATGTACTTGTTTATATAGTAAATAATATTTACCGACGCCTCAAATAAAAGTTTACCGACGCTCCCGATCTTCAGATTTTACGTACTTCCCCTTAAATTGGCACCGACCATTACGTACCATTGGATTTGTGGTGTACAGCACCTGCGAACTCTAGTGTCAGATAGTTGTATCTTGGTCAAGTACGGGGGTATGCTGATAAAAATGTTACTATTTCAAAATAGTATTTTACAATATAAGTTCGATAAGTTGCTTTTACTGATCGAGAAAATGTTGCGAAAACGAGACCCGCAGGGTCGAGTTTTTGCAATTTTCGAGATCAGTAAATGCACTTAACGCATCGTGTATTGTATAATATTTTTTGCACGATCGATTTAAAATAATTAAAGATTAAAAATGTGTTAAATAAAAAATAAAATTCAGATAATATAGATGAAATTTATATTTCTATGTTATGACATAGAATGCCATGAATAAATATTATAAATATTCATAACAACTAATATGAATCTTTGTAGTGACAATTGACAACTATATTTGTAAATAAAAAATTAAGTGTCAATATTTCACTGGCGTGAATATTTTTTTTGAATTTTCTATTAAAAAAAATTAAGGAAAATAGTTTGTTAAACTATATTATTAGTGAGAATAATAAAATTGATGAAGCATTTTATTTTTGACTGCAAATTTATTCTCGTAAAATGAAAGGAAGATTATGAAAGCCACAGAAAATCTTAATGATTGAACGACCTTTTGAAATGTCAATAAAATAAGAAGACTGATGCCAACAATAATAATAATGTGCAAACTAGTGAAAATTTTCATATTATTAATGGATTTATTTTCCTAATTGTTCAAATTGTACTTTTAATTTCAATATAAATAAATAAATACAATCATTTTTGAGCTAATTTAACTTACCACACTCCTATTTACTTACCATGCATCTATTTCACTTACCGCACTGTTATTTTTTGGTTTCCATGGATATAAACAAACGTTCGGGAAATGTAACTTACCAGCATTGTCAACAGCCTCGGTAAATGTATGAAAATACACGATCGTGCAAAATAGTATTTTACAATATAAGTTCGGTAAGTTGCTTTTACTGATCGAGAAAATGTTGCGAAAACGAGACCCGCAGGGTCGAGTTTTTGCAATTTTCGAGATCAGTAAATGCACTTAACGCATCGTGTATTGTATAATATTTTTTGCATGATCGATTTAAAATAATTAAAGATTAAAAATGTGTTAAATAAAAAATAAAATTCAGATAATATAGATGAAATTTATATTTCTATGTTATGACATAGAATGCCATGAATAAATATTATAAATATTCATAACAACTAATATGAATCTTTGTAGTGACAATTGACAACTATATTTGTAAATAAAAAATTAAGTGTCAATATTTCACTGGCGTGAATATTTTTTTTGAATTTTCTATTAAAAAAAATTGAGGAAAATAGTTTGTTAAACTATATTATTAGTGAGAATAATGAAATTGATGAAGCATCTTATTTTTGACTGCAAATTTATTCTCGTAAAATGAAAGGAAGATTATGAAAGCCACAGAAAATCTTAATGATTGAACGACCTTTTGAAATGTCAATAAAATAAGAAGACTGATGCCAACAATAATAATAATAATGTACAAACTAGTGAAAATTTTCATATTATTAATGGATTTATTTTCCTAATTGTTCAAATTGTACTTTTAATTTCAATATAAATAAATAAATACAATCATTTTTGAGCTAATTTAACTTACCACACTCCTATTTACTTACCACGCATCTATTTCACTTACCGCACTGTTATTTTTTGGTTTCCATGGATATAAACAAACGTTCGGGAAATGTAACTTACCAGCATTGTCAACAGCCTCGGTAAATGCATGAAAATACACGATCGTGCAAAAAATAATTTTACACAAACTCGTATACCATATACCGTTTTGTCAGAAAACTAAATTAGGGTATGATATACGAGTTTGAATTTTATTGGATTAAAATTTTTTCCATTAACTATTTTGCAATATTTCTTAGTGTATCATATGGGGGAGTGAATTATGTACATGTATGACTTTCTAACTCAAAACCGCCAAAAAACGTTATACCAGGTTGAGAAAGAGTATGCGCGAAATGCTATTGGCGGTATCTCCGTCATAAAACATTCGAATGAAATTTACAGGGAATATAGGAAATTGTCTACAGTTTCATAATATACAGGTCGCCCTTACCGAATCCTGTATTAAATACGCCGGCGACCTATTTCAAAGTATTGTATTGGCGGCACATCGCACCGTCATAGAACATCCGAATGAAATTTGTAGGGAATATAAGGTAATTGTCTACAGTTTCATAATATATACCGTAACTTGGGGTAAGATTGGCCCATTTTTTGCGTTTTTTTACGTAAACTGCCTTATATTTCTCATATATATTTAGGTAACTTCCTCTTACTATTAGCTATTGAACTCTGCATATTCCAAAGTATACATTGACTAGTTATTAGAACTCAGAACTTATTTAATTTCTGTTTTAAGATGTTCTGAAAATTTGGGACAATCTTGCCTTTATTTGGGGTAACATTATCCCAAATACAAAATGTCATAGTAATTAATGCCAAATATTATTTGGGACAATGTTCGACATTTTTAATTGTGGTTGTACGTAAGTAGATAGTGTACAATATTTTAGGGACAGGGCCCGCTCCAAGGGCGGGCAACCCAGGCATTTGCCCGGGGCGGCAAATTTTATGGGCGGTAATTTTGTAAATTTTTGTAAAAAAGGGTGGCAATTTTTCAATTTTATGAGTAAAAAAAAAGAGATTTGCTCGGGGTAGAAAATTTAAAGGGTGGTAATTTTGTAAAAAAGGGGCGGCATTTCACAGGTGACGAGCAAAAGAAGAAAAAGGTCGCCGGTACAAAAAAAGAGAAAGAAGGGCGCGATTTTCACACCCAGCGACCAAAGTAAATGTCACTAATTTTCGTGCAGGGGCGGAATTATTCCCTCTTGCCCGGGGCGGCGTAAACGCTAGAGCGGGCGCTGCTAGGGATCAAATAAAGTGATACTTGGAAAGTAAACTTTCCGCACGCAAATTGACAATCAAACACGCAAAATTTAATCAAATCACGCAAAGCCGCCTCCTGATTTCTCATTTAATAAATATTTCATAATTATTTCTATAGAAATCACCAACAAAATAAACTTTTTTTTAATTAAAAAAAAAGACGAACACTCAATAATATTATTTTAAAAACGAATAAAAAATAGTAATAATAACGGAAAAAAGTATGTGAAATTCGTAATAAAAAATAGTATGTGCAACTCGTGCAGGATTGTCGATTGCCCACTTGAGCGAATGAGCGCACTCACTACGATCGTACGCTCAACTTCGCTCTCGTGGGCAATCGATAATTTCCCGCACTTATTGCATAATATACTGTTCTTTTAATGGAAATTTAAAAAAAAAAAAACAGGGTGGGCCAATCTTGCCCCAATACTTACCAAAAGTTACCCCAGCTTACAAAATCACATTTTACAAATAAACAAGGTAAGTATCAGAAAAAACAAACTTAAAATATTTTGAATATATATTAAATGAAAGCTGTTATACACTTACCAAACAAAAATCTTAAGTAGTTCTGGATGTGTAAGCAAAAGTTTGTTTGCATCAAAACATTCACAAGAAGTAACGGTAAAGTTGGAGCAGCACTGAGCAGTGGCAAAAGATGGAATTAAATCAATCTTAGCATTCCAGTATAGTCAGTGCTGTTACCTGTTATTTACCACAAGAACCAAGTTGATGGCTATATTTGCTAACTAATAGTAAATCAAACTGTCTTTTTCCAAGACTTGGGCCAATCTTACCCTTAAGGGCCAATCTTACCCCAAGTTACGGTAAGTCGCCAAAATTCGTGGTTTACTATTCCGTTATTATAAATCTAATATTTTTTTTAAAGTTTATGCTATCCCGAGCATGAAATAGTCACCGACTAAGAAAATGGTATTAAATCGACTTAATTTTTTCGGCTTCCTGAGTATTTCTCCCAGGGACATACTCTTATTAAATTCAAATTTTAAAAAAGATCTTAATAGTGACACGTATTATATTTGTATCAGTTTATATCTGAAATTGATTGTTTCTGATTGTATTCAATATCTTCAGTAATAAATCCATTACGAGGGTGTGTTTTGTTTGTAAAAAATCAGACAATGAAGTTGCTTTCAATAACAATTCGTTTGAGAAATGCTCTAATGTGATTGCATTTGGTAAGAAAAACAATTTAAACATGGTGATGTTCTATTATCCCCTGAAGAGAAAGACAATCTCGGTTATCATATGGTTTGCTATCGTAAAGTAGTTAAAGTGAGAAGCGAATACAATGAAGAATTTGAAAAAATGTTCCAGGAAAATGTAAGTATAATTTTTCTGTACTTTAAGAGAGAGAGAGAGAGAGAGAGAGAGAGAAGGTTTATTGAATTTTATATTATTAATTTTTATATGAAATTATATATTACCTTTAATAAATTGGTAAAAGTATATTAAATAAATTTAAAAATTTTGACACGACCCAGTTTTATTCATGTTAAAACCACATCATTAGTAGTGATGCTTTTAGAGCCCGTTTACACATTGATTTGCGTGAGTGTACTTACTGCAAACATGCATAGAATTACATTTAGATATAACGAAACCAGTACTTATTACGTAACTCTATCCCGTTTGCAGCAAGCACTCGCACTCGCACTAATCAGTATGCAAATGGATCAAGGAGCCAAACTACTATATGATAGTTAGTATCCCGGCTGTCGCTAAAACTTTACGTCATAAAAATGGGAGGAGCGTCCCCACTTTCTATGGTTATATACATATTTAGAGTTTGTGTTTGTATTTGTAATGTAGTGGATGTTAGTGTGTGTGATATTGCGTATGTATGTATCGCTCGGTGACTGGAGGGAGATGATACATAAATCATAGATACACACTCGACAACGGTACGTACACATAATGTTTGGTGTAATATGTATGTATTCTAGGCTTACGTATTCGTGTATTACATTGTCGCAACAACCAATGTCCGAACCGCTACAAGTGGTGTGGACGACTGAATCACCTAAGCTGTGATATACCAACAAATGACACCAAGCGAGCTACACTTTCTTGATATTAGCTTGCTTTTAGTGTTCTATGAAATGGACCGACTGATTGACTGACTGATCGATCAACGCACAGCCCAAACGGCTGGTCCTAGAAACGTGAAATTTTGAACAGGGGTTTCTTGTATAACGTAGGTGAGCACTAAGAAAGAATTTTTGGAAATTCACACCCTAAGGGGGTAAAATAGGGGTTGAACATTTTCATAAAAATCTGTAACTTTTTGAGTTAGAAATACGGAAATTGGTTTTAGGTTACTGGTTTGAACACAGAAGTTCCAGTGCTTTTAAAAATTCATCCCCCATGGCTTAAGGGGTTGAAAGAGGGGAAGAAATTTTAATTGGAAGTCTGTCACCTAGAAACGTGAAATTTTGCACAGGGATTCCTTATATAACGTAGGTAAGCACTAAGACGGGATTTTTGAAAATTCACCCCCTAAAGGGGTAAAATAGGGGATGAAAATTTTCATAGAAATCTGTAATTTTTCGAGTTAGAAAAATGCATGGAAATTGGTGTTAGCCTACTGGTTTGAACACAAAAGTTTCAGTGCATTTAACAATTCATCTCTTAGGGGGTTGAAACAGGGGAAGAAACTTTAAATGGAAGTCTGTCGTTTTTACAATTAGAAATGTGGAAACTGATACGGTATGGCATGCTGGTGACTTTAAAGTTCTTAAAAATTCATTGTTTAACGTTTATAAATACGAAATTGAGTTTGTTGATTTATTTGTTTGACTTGCTTTTACGCTTCAACGACTTAACCAGGCAACTTGAAATTTTGCACAGATATAGCTTGGGAGACGGAGACGGTTATAGACCATCTTTTAACCCGCGAAAATAAATCATTCCCGAGGAAAAATCTACGACAATTATGACAGTTGACTATTAAAAAGCGGATTATTGGTTTCAAACTTCGAATATTGTTAACAGAGGGCTGAAAAAAAACATAGGTGAATTTTTACCCTGGGAAAACATCTCATTCCTCTGGGAAATCTCATTTCTGTGGAAAAATATATTTTAAATGAAATAAAAAAGATTCCTAGAGTTTGTTCGAACTCGGTTTGTTAGCAGGTAAAACGATATACAGCAATAGACATAGGTTTTTACACCGAGAAAGTATCTGATTTCCGAGGGAAAATGTTTTTAAAATGAAACAATGAAATAATGACAACTGACTGTTAAAAAAATGGAAGATTGATTTTAGACATTGCATATTATTTACAGCGGGGATAAAAAGGAATACAGACTACCCTTGTCACGAAGTGACCATCATGCCAATGGCCCCTATAGTATATTACTCTTTTTTAAACTGGCAGTATACTTGCATCAATATCATAAAAAACTATAACCAGTATTTTTCTCTATAATTGCTATGTACAAAAAATCGTACACACATATATATATATATATATATATATATATATATATATATATATATATATATATATATATATATATATATATATATATATATAGACATAGAACCAATAGTATTAGAGTAATTCATAAGTATTCATTAGAGATAGTTCTATTACAACTTTGCAACAACCACTCTGATTGTATGCATATACATAGATAGGTACATCATTATACGATTATCAACTAGTTGAGTCGCTACGCTCAGTGTGTGACAACGCACCCATAAATTTGGTTCACGATGGCTTGGTCTGTTATAAAATTAAAATGGCCTAGAATTTTTTTTACATTTATAATCTAAAGAATTTGAAATTTGAAAATATATCCAATGAACATTTGGGTTTGAAAATTTAAACCTAGGTAAATATGTATTTATATTTTTAATTCATTATAATTTTTAAAATATTATTTATTTCTTAAACACATCGATTACATAAAAATTCTTGGTGTACACCATGTGCCTTGTGTGATTAATATTGTGCTATTTTCACTATTGTCACAAAAGGGGGTACTTGATGTAAATTTATCTTATTTTAATAAATTTTTCATAATAATGTAAAATTAATACTTTAATATTTAAAAATAAGAGATATTAAAATATTTAGTCAATATTTTTTTTATGGTAAATGTTACGTAAAAGACGCCATCTTATGTATTGCTTTTTTCCTTCAATGATTTGCTTTTTTCCTTCAATGACAATTCAACTCATTTTTCAAAAAATATATTATTATGTCATAGTTATTGAATTAAACATTAAAACAATTTGCACAATATTCACATAGATAAGTTAATATTGTTATTTATAGTTTTAAATTGGACTTGCTACAGCTGTGGACAAAATTTTGTTAACATTTCAATATTTAAATATTTAATAAATGTTATATTTTATTGCTAGTATTTATTTTTTTACTAAAATACCTATTACACAGACGTCACTACAGTAAAACCTTATCAGCTTTAAAAGTTAAACTGAATAGTTCTATAATTGACATAACGCTAATATTCCGCTTGTTATTTTGCACCTTGCTGGGCCCGGGTGCTGTTCCCCCTCGCTACTTCTACTAATTTCGAAGCTTTTTAATTAGAATAAATATATGTGTTCGATGAACGATAATAGATCATTGACTTTAGAATAAGGGCCGACTCGCGTTACAGTAGAAGAGCCCTACTTCAAAATTCTTTAACTTTATAAATTCTTTTAAATTTTATTTTCAATGTCACGAAACAATAATTAATACTAAACGCTATAAGACCAAATATTTGCCTTAACCTTTTATTTCTTTCAATTGCAATAACAATTCAATCAATCAAAAAAAAAAAAAAAAAAAAAAAAATAATAAATAGTAAATATTAATAATAATTTTTTTTTTCGTGACACCCTCTCCGCCGAGAAAATATCTGAAT
This sequence comes from Brachynemurus nebulosus, assembly GCA_035578155.1. Lineage (NCBI taxonomy): Eukaryota > Metazoa > Arthropoda > Insecta > Neuroptera > Myrmeleontidae > Brachynemurus > Brachynemurus nebulosus. The sequence continues at coordinate 101,344,674 of JAPWDM010000001.1, forward strand.
CCTGTGAGAAGTTTTATTCCCGTGGGAAAGTATATTTAAAACGATAAAAAAAGATCACTGACTTCATTCGAACTTTGCATATTATTAAAACAATATTTTAGTCTACTTTTTATCCGGAGAAAACATTGTATTTCTGTGGGAAAATTCCTATGGGAAAATGAAAATACATTTTATACTTTTGAACTAGATGCCATAATTTCAAAAGCCACGAATGGAAGGGCTGAGCGGGTTTCAGCACACACTACGTCGTCACAAGTATCGGCACACCTTGACTCAAGGTATGTCCGCATTTTTAACGCGGTACTGTATTTAATGTTTTGGTACATTGCAGTGTCAAAAGTATGGGCACCCCTTCGGCTAAAATCTGCCTATACTTTTGACGACGTACAGTGTCCTAAAACCAGCTTAGCCCTCCTATTGCAACGCGGATGAAGCCGCGGGTAAATGCTAGTACTCTATATGGTTACTGCAACTTGTGAGTGTGTATGAGAGAGATTGAATGAAAACGGCCAGGAATGTATTTTATAAAATCATAATTATTTTTTAAAAATTAAGAAAATTATTTTTCAATATAATTATTTTTTTTTTTACTTAAATAAACTTATAAGTTTTTACTTATATCTATACAGTCTATCCACATTAGCTTGAGCTCTAATAAATTTTAGATTCAATTCACTCCACTTGCATCCACTTCAATGATAAATCAATCGTTATAGAACAAGAGTCTATTACAAATGGAAGGATCAGTCTCTTCGACTGAATGTTCCAATTCATCACATGCTGAAAGTTTATTCAGCTCTATTGATATCTCAGTCTATCGGGTTTGTAAATTAATGGACAGTTTATGAAAATATAAATTATTCATAAATTTCTTCCATTTCATTTTAGTTTCAACTAGATCAGCACTATGAGCATAGAAAAATTGACAACGAAAGTTGTGGAAACAAAAATTCATCAAGACCAGTAATATTGAGCGGTAGTAAAAATTTATGTTTTTGTATTTGTAATATAAATCGAAAAAATGTAGGTAATCATTTTTCCTTATGTTTGCCAAACACCAAAAAATAGGGAACAATTGAAAAAAAAGGCTGAAATATTAGAAGATAATGAACTAATTCATAAGACTGACAACAGTACATATTTAGCGTATCACAGAATATGTAAATTAAATTACAAGAAAAAATTTTATTCAATATTACATACTCCTGAAGCAGATGCAGACACATGGCATGAATTAAGAAGAATTCACACAGAAGCTTTCGATAAGTTAACTAAATTTTTGTACGACGAGATAATTTCTAAAGAAAATGTATGCTATTTTACCGATATATTTAAGCTGTATGTAGCTCTTTTGTTAGAATTAGCTTTAGATAGCTCATGTAAGTCAGATTTTCAAAATTATCGCCCAGAACATTTAAAACATAAAATACTATCTATGTACGGGGACGATTTAGTAATAACGGCAATTGATAAGTTTACAAAAAAACAAATAGTACACAAAGTAGGTATGAATTTAGACAAACTAATATATGATAAACTAATATCAAAGAAAGCACAAACCTCTAATGTAAAAGAGGTAGCATTTACTCTTCGTCGCTCTATTAAAAATTTGGGGGACAGGTCTACCCAGACTGTTAACTTCCCATTGGGTATCCTTAAAGACTAGAGATTACTATACATAAATAATTCTTTTTTCATTTCAGGCGACTCCTCCCCTGGGCCCCCGATAGAGGCTTTGCCTCTTGCACCATACTGGGGGCTTCGCCTTCTGTACCTAAGGATGGGGGCTCCACCCTTATCAAACAAATGATAACATCATTTGTTCTCAAGATATGCGAGACAAAATATATTTTGGCAAAAACTAATTTTTCAAGTTTCTTATTTTGTTTTCGTTTTTTTTATTTTTATTTTTTTATTTTTATTTTATTTTGTAATAAAATACTGGCGTTTTTAACATCAAGGAAGGTTCTTAGGCCATTATATAATAATGGTCTGGTTATGGTAAAAAATCCATATAATCTATGTTATCTTAATAAAGTTAATTCTGTTTTTTTACCACAAAAAACAAACCGCTAATCCGAATTTGCTGAAAACTTTATCCGGTCTTCATTTTTTGATTACGCATCTAATGAAATTAGTCCGGAGTTGATATCATCATTTGTTCTCGAGATATGCGAGACGAAAAAAAATTCACAAACGAACGAACTAACGAACGCACACACAGACATCATGCTAAAAACGATGGATTCGGATTCTAGTGACCTTGAAACGTGGAGATATTTCAAAATTAGCGATTCGTAAAATCAGACCCATTACAATAACTTCCTATGGGAAGTTAAAAATATTGAAAAAGGCAATTCAAATAAAATAACACTTGAAAACACAATATTTGTATGAGTTTATTTCATATGTTATTCAAGGTCCCGATAGTCGCAGACAGTCGCGAAATAACGACAAAATACAAATTGAGTCGATATGTCAGGATTTAGTATATATCGTTTCAAATGGTTGAGTCAAGCCGGCGAAACAAATGATGTTAGGACTAACATTAAAGTCTCTAACCAATAGCAGGAAAGTTCTGACAATATTAAATAAATATGGCCATACTGTGTCCTATAACACAGCTTGAAAGTTTAGAGACAGAACTGACATATGCGGCTTAAGCCGCTGCTACACGATGCTACGAACACCTTCCAACATTCGACGTTGGATGGTTCATAGCATCGTGTAGCCGTTGTTCGAACCTACGAGTGTCCAATGTCGAGCGTCAAACGTTCACATTTGGTCGTGTCCCGTTCGATGTCGGTATTTTTGCACCGAGTCAAAGGGGTGCTTCGAACGTTTGGAGGTCAATGTTGGTTGCGTTGGTTGGTTCGACTCAGCAGCTGCACGACTCGTTCATGTGAAGAGAGACAACATCAGTGTATAACATTAGAGATAACATCAGACAGATAACAGCGTCGTCCACTGAGTACCAACACATCATCATTCGTATTGAATCAAACATTCGATTCACCGTGTAGCAGATACATTCGTCGCACCAACTATCGAACTTAATTGCCTCAAACGTTCGATCGAATGTTGGAAGGAACGTTCGTAGCATCGTGTAGAACCCGCTTTATGAGAATAACAAACTTATTCCTGCTGGTATCAAAATTCAAAATGGGCAAAGTACACAGGTCGCTTTCGATAATTATGGTCGGTATGTAGATACACTTACTGGAAAGGATACCCTGCATGATACAGTTGGAATAATTTATCAGTTTATGTCATCGAGTACTGCACCAGTCGTAGCTGAAGAATGTAGTGGTAGCGATTTTAAAAAAGAACTGTCCGTGTTTGAGACCCGTAGCGATGCTATGGGTTGCAAATCAGAACGAAAAACGCAACGATTTGAAGAAATTCCTTGTGACATAGTGCTTTACATTAAGAAACCTCGAGCTCTGACTTTATTACGTTTATTAGAGTATACTAATATAATTTTACAAGAAAGTGTAGGAACTAAGGAAAATACTGTAATTAGAGATTTAATTTGGACGATATCTCTCTTTTCTATTAATCAAACTCCTATCTGGGTTGGATTTAATAGCAAAACAATGACTGATGATAGTGAAATACAAGTAGTAGATTATTTACCACAAATTAATATGTCACCAACGTCTTATAGTGCAGTTTATGAAACACTGAAGAATGCTCAAAAAATCGCTGAGGAATGTCGTCAAAATCAAATAACAGTCACGTATGATTTGGCAATAGCAAAGATGGCTCTTCAAATTCAAATGAATAGCAACCCTACATTTGAAAATATTTATATCAATTTAGGGGCTTTTCACATTCGAATGGCCTTTTTAAAATCATTAGGGAAATTCATCGATTCTTGCGGTATTACTGAGATATTAGTACAGTCGGAATTTTTAGCACCAGGTTCAGTTAATGGTTATATAGTGGCTAAACATTTTAATAGATGTAAAAGAATTCAGCCTATATTATCTGCAGCATTTCAAAATTTACACTTTCATCAATTTTTGAACGAAAGCCATCTGGTATTAACAGAAACGTTAGCTGAAGATTTGATATATATTCAAAATAATCATATCGAACCTCACAGAACCCTAAATTTATCAAACAATTTAAAATACATTCTGAATAACTATCGTCAGTATATTAAATTAACTTTTTAAGGAGGATGTGGAAAAACTGCCAAATTTTATATGCAATACATTAAATTCGTTAATATTTATTTAAGATTTTCTAGAAGCATAAGAACAAGCAATTTTTATTTATATATAAATTGTATTTTTGATATGGTTGATTTATTTTTTGCTTTTAGCCAACAAAATTATGCGCGGTGGTTATAATTGTACATTAATAAATATGAAAGAAAATATTATATCGTTGTTTGAAGAATTTAAGCGTGGTGCTTTTGGTGTAAAACGTACAAATAAAAATTTAGCGCGAACTTCAGTAGATCTTACCATAGAGCAAACTGTTAACGCCAACGCAGCAAACAGTTTGTCAGGCATAACACATTTTACAAATTCTATTTCTGCTAGGCAGCGCTGGGCTCTGAGTCATAGTTTACGCACAACTATAATTTCTAAATTACCGGAAACAATTAACCTTACCAATAGAAACGATATTACTCACGAATTAGAAAATTATGGAATTCTTAAGGACAGAAAAGCATTTTTTGATATATTAAACGCAGTAGCAAAAATTAGAAATCGCTTTAATCCAAATATCAATAAAGACAACTTGTTTAATATAGTCATTGGTAGAGCAGCTACTGAACCAACATCAAAATTTTTGTTAAATGTTATTAGCATGGGCAAGTCACAAAAAGAACAGTACATATGTACATGAATGTTCTGAAAATCCTGACCGCTTTGAACAACCCATTAAGCGAAATAAAATAAATAATTTTGCATCCGAATGTGTGAAAAAGCACCAAAAAAATCAAGATAAACAAGTAATTATAAAGATGGAACGCGATATATTTGCTCGCTTGTTAGGTATAGTGTTAAATAAAAAAAATTGATATGGAATTGTGTTTATCTTACTCACTATCACCAACTTCACCTGTATTATGCCTTTCCACAGGCGAAATGCACAAAACTGATAAAGCCGCTTTGGCTGCAACACTAAAATCGAAAATTCAGTATTCAGTTCCAAGCCATATTGATATTAGGGATGTTATGGATATAAAAATTCGGATACGGATACGGATATTTAAAAACTTTTTTTTTTCGGTTTCGATTTCGGTTACGAATATATGAAAATATCGGATAATATTTCGGATACGGTTACGGATAATTGCCTTCAGTGAATTTTTTTTAGAAAAAACGGAAAATTTTACCCTAAAAAGTGAACGCCAAATACAAATAACAGGAAATCTATTAAAAGAAATATATGCAGCAGAAATTTTCTTCGATTTAACGTCAGTTTTCGGTAGTTGTATGTTATTATCCGAAACAAATCCGAAACTTTTATTTTCGGATACGGTTTCGGTTTCGGATATGTAATTATTTCGGATATCCGGTAGTTTCGGTTACGGTTACGGATATCCATAACATCCCTAATTGATATAGACATAATTGATGGATTTTACTTCTTTTACCATTTAGGATCATCGCAGCCACAAACTTTTGGAAAATAATCGGAATTAATCTTAAGAAAAATTTGCAATACAACAGCTTCACAAATTCACTTAGTGTTCGACAGATATTTCTCTCCATCCATTAAAGATGTTGAACGTGCGAGTCGTCAAAAAAAAGAGTCCCCGTATGAAATAATGGGTGTTCGTCAATGGCCATACGGGCCGAAACATGTCACAAACTCTAAATAAAGTGGTATTAGTAAATTAAAAAATTGTCTTTTTATTTGACCAAGTAATTTTTACAGTAGTTTAAAAAACCTCATATTAGGAAGGCTCTTTTCAAAAACCTCATATTAGGAAGGCTCTTTTCAGTTCAAATTGACCATTTGGGCGCAAAATTCAATGGTATGTATTTTAAAAAACAAAAAAGTATACAGGGTATTAGTGAATAAGTGCGAAAGATTTTAATGGGTGACTGCTGAGGTTCTTTTATGTAAAAAAATTTATATAAACCCAGGTCCGAAAACACTTAGTTTCCAAGATACAGAGTGTTCAGTTTCTTATGTTTTAAAAATTTTTTCTGTATTAAATTAAAAACAAATTATGTGGTCCTACTGTAGAAGTGAAGCGTGTTCGCCTTTTTATTGGTAAGGCTTTTTCATAAAGTTACCTCCGCAGTTAATACGAGAACCTAACCCGGTTTTCTGGTAAGAACAGTAATTGGAAATTATTTTTTATCTTGAAAACGGCTACATAAGCGACAAAATACTAAGAGGTCATTTTTGTCAACATTTATGAGACATTTGAAAAAACATTTTCAAATTGGAAAATATCATTAGCATACCTTTTTTTTTCAAAAATATGTCATCACATGGCTGTACGGATGCTACTGGTTTGAGTAAAAATATTCTGTCATAACGTGTCCCAAATTTTGTGTCAATATCTCAAAACGGTTTTGAAATATTTAGAAAAATACTAAAAAAAACGAGAAACTGAACACCCTATATCTTGGAAACTAAGCGTTTTTGGACCTGGGTTTATATGAATTTTTCTACATAAAAGAACCTCAGCAATCACCTGTTAAAATCTTTTGCACTTATTCACTAACACCCTGTATATCATAGTAGAAGAACACAGTATATATCACAGTGTTTCTCATTTATTTTTAAGGGGATATTTACCAATGAAAAAAAACATCAAAAATAGGCGATTTTACTTTTCTATTTTCTCGGCGTAGAATTAACATATGAACTTCAAATTTTCAGTGAGTAAAGATAAAGGTAATAAAAAATGTTATTAGGAAGTAGAATTTCAAATTTCCATTTTTAAGTGGGTGAAAAACGAGTTTGAAAAGCATCAAATATAGGCTTAGTTTCAGTGCAATTTACCAACGATTGGAAAATTTAAAAAAAAATCTGATTCCTAATAACATATTTTATATGTTTTAAGAATGTAATTTTGAAATAAAAATTACTCTCGAGCTACCCATTACCGCGTAAATAGAAAAGTAAACTTAACATTTGTGGACAATTTTCTGATCTATTTATATTTAAAAATATGTTTTCTCTTTATTTTGGTTATACCAAATATAATTGAAATCGGAACAGATATATTTAAACTTTCTTTAAATGGGGTAGTCATCTTTTTATTTTATTTTCTGTCTAAACTTCAAACAAATGTGACAATAGTAAAAATATAATAAAGGACCTTGAAGGCCTTGTTGAGAAAAACGTTATAAAAATACATGCAATACGTTTTATGAATAAGTAGACAAAGTTTTATAATTGTAGGGACCCATAAATTGTAATATTTTAATTTTAAAAATTTATACCATAGCACAACAGTTTCCCTGGATTTTTTGATTTTCCGGTACCTTGTCTATAAAAATTGAAACTTTTTATGAAATTTGTGAAGAAAAGTATAATCTTCAGTCTCGGAAGTTTAAAGGGTAAAGACAGTCTCGGAAATTTAAAGGGTAAAATTAGTGACGGATTTACCAGCAGGCTGAGTAGGCTGGAGCCTAGGGCGGCAGATTCTAATGGTGGAAAATTTGGGCCAAAAAGGGCGGCCAAATGTAGAATTTGTTTTTTGTTTTTTTTTTTTTGCTCGTCACTTACGTTTTTTAAGAAAGGCGGCAGATTTTCGGGGCGGAAAAATGTAGAATTTCAAGTTTTTTTTTTTTACTCATCACTTACGGTTTTTAAGAAGGGCGGCCGATTTTAGGGACGGTAAATTTGGCAAAAAGGGCAGCAAAATATTTTTTTTTAGCTTTTCAGGGGCGGCATTTTTTACTGAGCCTAGAGCGGCACTTAGAGTAAATCCGCCACTGGGTAAAATTTTTTTCGCAAGTCACGTTATTTAGAACAATTTTAATTTTTTTTCTATTAAAAAATCCTAAGTTTCTTATTAGAAATGAAAAATTTTTGAAATTTTCTAGCAAGGTGGGAGTCGTAGGATACATCTAGTCGGCAGTCGATTTTTCTTAGATTGGCATCACAGTGGCTGGAGGTGACTTGAAATAGAAACTTTTTGCCCTGGGAGGAACCAGGGGCAAAATTTCGAAAAATTTTATTAAATATAATTTGTAGAAATTTTAATTTGAAACAATTTAGTTTCCAACAACTTTCTTAGAAATGGTTTTTTTTATTGGCTTTTTTTGCTAAAAAAAATTAAATTCAACTTTTATTTGGTGCATATTCAAGCTACAGAATAATAAAAATTGCATACACAATATTAAACTTCTTTTTACTGGACAAGTGGGTTTTTTTTCTGTTATATCTTTTGCCATTTCTATCTTTGACATTGATTATAAACGATTTACTCGTATTTTCAGTCAAGTAAAGCTTCGCCCGACCTGCGAGCAAACGTATCATGCCTCATAATGACTGTAAAATTTCATTGCACTACTTAACTCAAATTCAAACTTAAGTGGTTCATAATTTCTGACCAGTAATAGTTAAGTAGATATTGGGTTTCTACAAAAATAATTTCATATGAGTTTAGGATAATATCACCTTTTCTTTTTATGTCAAACAAAATAATATAATTATTTTATAATTCCACAAGTATTGCGAGCAATGATACGAGAGACCGTACCGGTCGAGCTAATACTTAAAATTACAAAAATTAAAAATATCCAATTCTTGAACTAAAACTTATATCATGCTGTGAGGGACTATTGTGTAGGAGAACATCACATAAATATGTACATGTATTAAATTTCACATCCTTCTAAGATTCATTGTATATGCACATGTAAAAAAGAATAAAATATACTGTCGCCTTAAACTTTTATATTTACATCTTTTTTCCTTAAATATTTTCAGTATCATTAGAATATTGTTATTGGCGGAAATAAAATTTTAAATAAGACAAGCAATACTATATTTACGGAAGTTTTAATAAGTCTGTTCTTTTTTAAAGTGTATGTCAGAATTTAAAAATAATTTTCGTGAATTCTGTGTGCGGTAGAGATAGCATCAAAATGTTAAAATCCTCAATTTGCTGTTTTATTTTTTGAGAATATATCCTTAATCATTCAGTAATTGAAAAAAATTCAAAAGTATGATTTGTTGGGACCCTACAGAACTCACATTGCGTACGGCATAACGAGGTGCTGCTGCACCTAACACAAGTTCCACCTGCACACGTAGAAAGGTTTCAACATCGAGCACCACTTCAGTCGACGACCAGATGGAGCAGTGGTGAAACAGCCGGACCACCGATGCTAAGAGCCCGGCTTCAGTCCCCATCAACGACGACGATCCACATTTAATTTTTTTTAGTAACTCTCTTTTCTTTCCACTTTTATGCAATGGTGGAAGATTCTAGAACCATCGAGAAGTTCCACTACAATGAACAAAGCAACCAACATCATCACTCAAAAAGGTATAAAAGCCGGACGCGTCAGGTCACTGGAGTCAGTTGAAAACCGAGCGTTGCGTTGGAAGTTAGTGGAAAGTCAAGTGTTGGAGCAGTTAGTTGGAAATCAAATAGTGGTAACTCAGAGTGGATACATCAGCGGAGTGGACGACCGTGGACAGTCAGGACGGAGCTGGAATCGATCCCCGTGGAACCGTAACTAGACTCTGAAGAAGTATCAATTTCAATTTAAATTGTTATTTTATATTTGAAGTTGTTAAATAAATTATTGTTCGAAAAGAAACTTCTGTCTTTTTATTTGGGAAACACACGCTTGGAACGCTGGGTGCTCTAAAAGTGTTCAAGGAGTGAATCAGAGTACGCCAACAGATTTTATCTGTTTTCACGAAGAAGCGGACACAAGAATAATTTTCCATGTAAATAAGTGTCCATTAAATTAAGAAATATTAATAAAAGCGTCAGAAACCAACGTATTAATAATTTTATTAGGTAATATGCACACCTTAAACAATTACGAAGTTTAGATATCAACATTTGCTACAAAAAGTACTGATAATTCCTTAACTAATTGTACAGAATTATCACAAACTTTAGGGTATTCATTGTGCCGTGCTCTACCCGCATTCCATGCCTTTATGGGGAGTGAATACACAGCTGCATTTTACCAAAAAGCGAAAAAGAAACCGTTTGATATTTTTAAGCACGATGAGAAACTTCAAAATGTATTTCAGACTCTCACACATAAAGACGATATAAACGATACCGAAAAAATCAACACTGTCGAAAATTTCACGGTTAAAATATATAACATTAAGAACTGCACAAAAGTTAACGCAGCCCGTTTCAGGTTGTTTCAAAAATTTTATTCGGCAAATAGTCAGAATAAAAAATTATTTTATAATATAAAAAACCTTAATTCGCAATTGATACCTTCATGTTAGCGTTCACTTAAACAGAAAATTTTACGAACGATATTCGTTAACTGTATGTGGCAAAATGCAAAAGAACCACGCTGCAGTAATTTTAATCTCGAAGAGTATGTCGATTGGTGTGTCGAAAACAGAAATATGTTCCAGTTTGGTATGAAGGCGACCCAACACCTCTACGAGTTGAAGATATAGTAATTACTAAAAAAGAAAACAGTGATAATGAATTTGAGGATCTTAACTTTGACGATTCTTACAATGATTTTTCAATATTTTTAAGTTAGTTGTCTTCAGAAAAATTTTGTGATGATTCATCCTACCGTTTACTTTGGAATTTTTTGGATTCTTCCCTGCGGAGGGCGGTAATTATTACAGGTGTTTATGACGGTGCGATGTGCCGCCAATACAATACCGCCAATACCGGCGACTTTAAATAGGTCACCGGCGTATTTAATACAAGATACAAGGGCGACCTGTGTATTATGAAACTGTAGACAATTACTTATATTCCCTGTAAATTTCATTCGGATGTTTTATGACGGTGCGATGTGCCACCAATACAATACTTTGAAATAGGTCGCCGGCGTATTTAATACAAGAAACCGTATCTGAGCATTTGCGGTAACTTCACTCAAGTTAAACTAATTTGCCACTTAAGAACGGTTAATTTAAATAAACTTACACTGTCTCATGATCAGAGTTGTGCCATGTGATGTAAAAAACCAGTTTTTTACATTTTTATCTAAAAAATTGTAAAATATGTAAAAAACTGTAAAAAACCGTAAAAAATTGTAAATAATGTAAAATACTTAAATCATTTGTCATTTCACTGACAAATAATTTACTTTGATGGTTAGTACCTACTTGTTTATAAATTCACATGAAAAAACGTGTAAACGAAATGTCCACACAAAAATGATTTTCTGCTGATGGAAGGCGATTTACAGCTGACTACAAAGCTTAAATTTCCAAATTAACAAATTGAGTTTTGTTAAAAAACTACTATATGTTTATCTCTTTTTAAATTATAATAACAATAAAATCAGTGATAATAGTAATGATAGTGATTATGAAGATGATTGATGCCTTTAATAAAATTTAACAGAATAAATAAAAATCTTTTTAATATTGAATTCTTAAATAAACTATTCTATCAAAACTAACCTTTCTTTTTCCTGTTTGTACCTATTTATATTTTTAATTTTCAAATTACTTAAATATTAAGTTTTATTTTGCAAATATAGCAAATACTTCAATAGCAAATATGGAATACCATCAATAACGCTTACATCTATTAAATTTAAAAAAATTAGTTTTTTACATTTTTTACAGTCTTTTTTCAAAACAAGTATGTGTAAATTACACAGTTTTTTACATGTAAAAAACTATGTAATTTACCTGAAGTAAATTACACGCACAACTCTGCTCATGATTCCAAAGTAGTTAATATAGACTTTGATACAAAATGCGATTACTGTCAGGAAAATATAACTTTGATCCATTTATTGTTAATTTGTCCCAGCTATGAAAGCTTACACTTGAAAAATTTCCATTTTTGTCGTCAATAATCAATTTGCTCTGTCCTCTCCCATTGAATCAAATAGAAGAACTTTGTACCTTTATTCATGAATTAATAAAAATATATTAAAAACAATATACAATACTATATGTGTTCGTATTTTTTTCAGAGCCGTAGTGTCTTAAGAAAAAAAATTTTTGTATATCTTTTTTTATAAATTCTTTAATTTTTATGTATATATGCGTATATGTACAGGTATTTGTATGTGCGTGTGTGTACATGCCTATATGTGAGTATATTTGGGTATGTACGTACATGTGCGTATATGTGGATATATGTGTATGGATGGGTTTTGCAAGTGTACATGTGTGCATATGTATGTAGATGAGTAGATAGGCTGTGTATGTACAACAGCACACTGCGCGTCAAAAGCATAGACCCCCATAATGGGTGGCCGATTAATTTTGTGTCGTATTGTACTTGTTTTATTAGAGTTCCGGCGGCTAATTGGTCTGTAGTTATTTTCAGCGTGCGATAAGCCGTTGTTGTTTGGTTGAGTTAATTGGTCTGTGTGTGGGTTTTTTTTTTATGTTCATTAAAGTTAATTGGCGTTGATAAGACATTCCGGACTTCGGAATTGTGATATCATAAATATTTTTATAATTATTGTCCGCATGCATGTTATAACTTGTTAGCGGAATGCTGAATCGGAAATCAGTTTTTATTTTTACTACACACGTTAAGACTTGTTATGAGAGCGCGGGATCGGAAATCTGCTTCTACTTTTGGTATATAACAATTGTTTGCAAACGCCCAAAATCGAGAAATCTGTTTCTACAACGCCGCCAGCTCTAGGTATTTTTCCATACTTTCATTCGTTATACAAAGTGTGCATTTAAACAGGCCGAAGTTAATGTATACATACTGTATTGCTATAGAAAACAAATTTATTGTAGGCTCGGGGTATACATACATATTAATTTTATCAACATCAATAATTTTATAATAAAAAGAATTAAATAAGTATTATGCCTATTTATATAATATGTAAGTTTAGGCTTTACGCTTTGTCTAGTAGTATAATAAATAGTGTTCATTGGTTTGTGCTACCAACATATTTTGAGAACTTTAAGTTGCTTTAAACACTAAATTTATTAATAATATTTTGAATCGAGATATCCAATTGAATGGATGAATATTATCAGAAAAGTTACACAAATTAAGCATATTTAGGTAGAACAGTCTTAGTAATTTATAATCTAATGTTCTTAGTGGTATAAACAACAAATTATAAAAAATTTGTAGCCCCCAGCCTAGCGTGGTGGGTGGCGGGTGGCTGTGGCGGGCTGTGGTAGATGGTGGTGGTGGCCGTGATCCAGTTATACCCATAAAATTTACAGAAAATTGTATTTTATATTATTTAAGTGAGGATATAAGTTAATTGATATACTTCCCACGGTTTTTTCCATCAACAAGCTCAATTTTAAACTAACTTAATTAAATTTTAATTACAGAATACGCATACACATATTTTAATAAATAAGAACTTTATTTCTTGCAATTACTAGTAAAGATATTCACTATCTTAATTTCATATCAAAAATCTCCTATGAACAACTCGAATACGTAAATTTGCAAGCCATTAACACTACCTGAAATTTTTGTGATATTTAACTAATTAATAATTATCAAAATAGCTGTCAGCTATATAAAAATATCTTGACTATGAATAAAATAATGTTTTCTGATGCAGTTATTTAAAGGAATTAAAAATATTATCTAATATCTTAAACAGAAGTATCATATTGCGAGCATAATATACCCGGTGTTTACCAATGTGTACATAAAAATATTAAGTGTATATAGTAAATATAGCTTGTTCCATTAAAATTCAAATTTAGACAAGTAAATGGGCCTATATTCGGGAGCAAGTATTGCTCTTGGTGGTGGCGGGGCTACTTAAGAATGAACTATGTAAATTGGTACTTCCATATTTTGTATATAGCTTTTCATTCATGAACTAATCAATTTCAATCAATAGAATGTAGTTCCAGCTCAACTAATCATAATATAGGAAAACACATCATCAACTTAATCGCATTTGGATTTAGTATTTGTTATTATACTTTTCAGCTAGTACACCAATACTTGGTTCGTTTGTTTGCTTAAACAATTTTTGTGCACTTTTTTAATTTCAAATGTTATCGAGTGCCTGTGAAACATTATTAGTGTATGGCGGATTTTTATCCGTATTTAAACATACACCAATATTCATATGTTCACTCCATGTCCAGCTTTGGCTGGTACTTGAACACTCGATGTACTTTGGCAAATGGCCAATTCATTATGTTAATTAAAATTGACATAGTGTTTGAAAAATTACCAAACTGGATCGGCTGGGACTCGAACCCGGATCTCTTGGTTACCAGCCAAGCGCCTTACCAACTAGGCCACCGATCACTTGTTCGAGTGCCACTCCAATTCAGTAATCAATCAAACACAACCTCTCTCTAATGCGAGACGCAGTTTTATACTTTTTTAATTTCAAATGTTATCGAGTGCCTGTGAAACATTATTAGTGTATGGCGGATTTTTATCCGTATTTAAACATACACCAATATTCATATGTTCACTCCATGTCCAGCTTTGGCTGGTACTTGAACACTCGATGTACTTTGGCAAATGGCCAATTCATTATGTTAATTAAAATTGACATAGTGTTTGAAAAATTACCAAACTGGATCGGCTGGGACTCGAACCCGGATCTCTTGGTTACCAACCAAGCGCCTTACCAACTAGGCCACCGATCACTTGTTCGAGTGCCACTCCAATTCAGTAATCAATCCACTCCAATTCAGTAATCGAACCAGTTCGAGTCCCAGCCGATCCAGTTTGGTAATTTTTCAAACACTATGTCAATTTTAATTAACATAATGAATTGGCCATTTGCCAAAGTACATCGAGTGTTCAAGTACCAGCCAAAGCTGGACATGGAGTGAACATATGAATATTGGTGTATGTTTAAATACGGATAAAAATCCGCCATACACTAATAATGTTTCACAGGCACTCGATAACATTTGAAATTAAAAAAGTATAAAACTGCGTCTCGCATTAGAGAGAGGTTGTGTTTGATTGATTACTGAATTGGAGTGGCACTCGAACAAGTGATCGGTGGCCTAGTTGGTAAGGCGCTTGGCTGGTAACCAAGAGATCCGGGTTCGAGTCCCAGCCGATCCAGTTTGGTAATTTTTCAAACACTATGTCAATTTTAATTAATTTTTGTGCAGTAATTTGTGCTGTTGGAGTAAATTGACTTGTTGTGGGGGAGTTCAAAACTTTCCTCTAACAGCAATGATCCAAATATTTCATCATCACCACTATTAAGAAAACGCGGGTTCTTAGTAGAAGATTTCTGAGCAGTGTTTTCTGCTGTCGAGGTAAGTTGGTTTGATGTAGGAATAGGTTCGAACCCTCCCTCTGTCAGCGGTGGTTCAAATACTTCAACATCACCACTGTTAAGAAAACGTGATTTCTTAATAGAAGATATAGCATAATCAATGGAATCATCAGCATCATCAATAGAAGGAGATGTTTTCTTAATTTAGTTTGTGCTGACTTTTCATTTTTAAATAAGAGGCTTTTTGCTGGTTCAGTTTTTATTTCATTAGCTATTTCTTTAAGCGGTTCAATTATTGTTTTGAATGATTCTTCTAAATTTTTTTCCTGTTCAAACTGACTATCCTTAAGCGCACGATATTTAGCACGTATAGACTTTGTGATAGCTAAAATTTTTCGCTCTAGCTCTTGATTTTGATCCATAGTATATCTATATACTATTGCTGCTTATAAACATATGTGCAAGGCATCAATGCTCACTACCATTTTATACTTTTTCGGCTTAACCAATCATAAATTAAGCAAACTGAAACTTTGAACAAAATTTCAATCAAAAAATTCAAACTATTTGAAATTGGATTTTTCTGAAGCTGAATTTAATGTATACACGCTGTATTTAGTATAACATTGTACACGCTCGGTATCTAACATTATTTTATATAGAGTTCTGATAACGTATATGTGATAATTAACAACATATTTCGGTACTACTACAACACAGCACTATAAGAATTATCTAGTGTTTGAGATAAAAATAATTACTAATTTATTACATATAGTAAAACAGTCTTTCAGATAATTCATTTTTATTTATAATTACAATTAACATTTTTTCTTGACTAATTGATCTGAATAAATATATGGTTTTTAAACCGTATTGTTCTTGCTTTTTGTAGCAGGATGTGAGTGATATAAAATCCATGTTTTCGATCGCTAGTTCTACACATTGTTTTATAAAACACATCTTTAACGCTATTCGGACTTGAATGCGTATTCGTCAACAATGAATTTAATTGTTGCAATGATCCTCAAGTCAACAATGACAACAATGAAATCCAATGGTTTAATGATTCTAACGAGCCATTGTTGACAATCGCATTGGATAACGTTGAAAAAGATGAAATTATGCACCTGTGCGTTATAATTTTTGGCGGTTGTGAAAAGAGAATTTATTTTATTGAAAGCGATCAAAATTGTAAATTATTTGTTCGCGAAATTGATTCATTTCAATTTTTCATGAATCTATAAACTCTAGCTGCTCTTTTGTTGTTTAAGAAAGAGTAGAAGCAGGGATATATAAGTATTGGAGCACAACGAGTTTCTAGTCAGTTGTCAAGTTACTCGCGAACAAATTACACTGTTAAGTCATGTATATTTGCGAATTTTGTGGTGGAATATTTACAAGAAAGTTCAATCTTTCTCGACATTTACGTACTCAATATAATTCGGTAAATTACGTTAATAGTGCTAAGACTGATGCGAATAAGTTCAAAGATGATGCCTTATCAAATAAAACTTTATCAGTACAGAATGATGGTTCTACATCTAATTATGGTGGCGGTGCTTTTGGTGATGTTTATATTGCTAATTCAAAAAATGTTAGTGATAAAAATACATCATGCTTAATTCAAAATAACTCAGTAAATGATATTGATTACACCTTGAGTCCCGTTGATATGATATTTGCAACCAAATCGATTAAAGCTAAATTTGATTCCCTAAAGAAATCACAAAGCATTTTGCAATCGATGTATAAAAAAGATAGTTGGGTTAATGAAAACGGGCGAGAAAATAAGTTAAGATCTATTACTAATGAAACAATATTATTTCAAAAATTAACTAAACTTTTAGAGCTGACTCTAGATATTTTAATGATCAAAGAGTTTGCAGAAAAGATTAAGAACAAGCTCCCATTTCCATCAAACCAGCAAGTCTAAATCATCATAGAATAGGCAATTCAAACGAATGTGTTGAAATAGAAATACCAACTAAACATTTTAAGTGCAACAACTCTACGAACGCTTGGAGTATGTTAATAATAATTGGCACATTCAAAAAATAATATATAAGTTACTAGAACTAATTACCATCACAGCAACTGGCCAAGAAATTTTGAATATTTTACATAGTTTAAATATGCTAGAACACGAATGTGATTTTTTTTCAACCCACCACATTTAGTTATTACTTAAAAAATTATAAAAATTTAATTAAGAACATCAATAAGCTAAAAAATACTAATGTGGGACGGGAAATATCTTCAATAATCGATGAGTTAGTTGAAACTATAAAACCGCCGCCTGTCTTAAAAAAACATCTGCTAAGTGATGAAGATAGCAGTTATGAGGTTTAAGTTTTCAAATTTAATTGCGATTAACTGATTAACTAAGATTCTTACTAAATTACAGCGAATAAAGTAAAAAACAATGTATATATTTATAACTATTTATATGGATGTATTAGCTAACAAAATAATGTATGTGTAATATACATAGTGTTTAAAATAAAAATATGTCAATACTTATATGAGTTTATGTTTAACAACACCTGAATTCAATTTTCATATTTTCAGATAATATATCGAACACTTAATAAATAATAAATCTAAATGCGACTAAGTTGATGATGTTTTTCCCAATATTATGGTTAGTTGAGCTGGAACTACATTCTATTGACTGAAACTGATTAGTTCATGAATGAAAAGCTATATACAAAATATGGAAGTACCAATTTACATAGTTCATTCTCAAGTAGCCCCGCCACCACCAAGAGCAATACTTGCTCCCGAGTATAGGCCCATTTACTTGTCTAAGTTCGAATTTTAATGGAACAAACTATATTTAATATATACACTTAATATTTTTATGTACACATTGGTAAACACCGGGTATGCTCGCAATATGATACTTCTGTTTTAGATATTAGATAATATTTTTTATTCCTTTAAATAACTGCATCAGAAAACATTATTTTATTCATAGTCAAGATATTTTTATATAGCTGAAAGCTATTTTGATAATTATTAATTAGTTAAATATCACAAAAATTTCAGGTAGTGTTAATGGCTTGCTTTACGTATTCGAGTTGTTCTTAGGAGATTTTTGATATGAAATTAAGATAGTGAATATCTTTACTAGTAATTGTAAGAAATAAAGTTCTTATTTATTAAAACTCAAATGATATGTGTGTGCGTACTCTAAAATTAAAATTTAATTAAGTTAGTTTAAAATTGAGCTTGTTGATGGAGAAAACCGTGGGAAGTATATCAATTAACTTATATCCTCACTTAAATAATATAAAATACAATTTTCTGTGAATTGATGGGTATATCTGGATCACGGCCACCACCACCATCTACCACAGCCCGCCACAGCCACCCGCCACCCACCACGCTAGGCTGGGGGGCTACAAATTTTTTATAATTTGTTGTTTATACCACTAAGAACATCAGATTATAAATTACTAAAACTGTTCTACCTAAATATGCTTAATTTGTGTAACTTTTCTGATAATATTCATATATTCAATTGGATATCTCGATTCAAAATATTATTAATAAATTTAGTGTTTAAAGCAACTTAAAGTTCTCAAAATATGTTGATAGCACAAACCAATGAACACTATTTATTATACTACTAGACAAAGCGTAAAGCCTAAACTTACATATTATATAAATAGGCATAATACTTATCTCTTTTAATTCTTTTTGTTATAAAATTATTTTTAATCTTATCTGTTGATAAAATTAATATGTATGTATACCCCGAGCCTACAATAAATTTGTTTTCTATAGCAATACAGTATGCATACATTAACTTTGGCCTGTTTAAATGCACACTTTGTATAACGAATGAAAGTATGGAAAAATACCTAGAGCTGGCGGCGTTGTAGAAACAGATTTCTTGATTGTGGGCGTTTGCAAACAATTGTTATATGCCAAAAGTAGAAGCAGATTTCCGATCCCGCGCTCTCATAACAAGTCTTAACGTGTGTAGTAAAAATAGAAACTGATTTCCGATTAAGCATTCCGCTAACAAGTTATAACATGCATGCGGACAATAATTCTAAAAATATTTATGATATCACAATTCCGAAGTCCGGAATGTCTTATCAGCGCCAATTAACTTTAATGAGCGCGCAACGTTCAAAAACTAGCCAATTAACTTTAATGAACATAAAAAAAACCCACACACAGACCAGTTAACTCAACCAAACAACAACGGCTTATCGCACAGACTAATTAACCAACTCAACAAATAACAACGGCTTATCGCACGCTGATAATAACTATTGTTTTTTGTTTTCGTTATTTTTATTTCTTTTTGTTTCAGATTTTCTTTTGTCTTTTTGTTTCTCTTTTGTTTTTAGTTTTATTTTATTCTCGTTTTTCGATATTGTCGCAACTTTAAGTCATCTTCGGGACCCACACTAGCTCGCGTGCGACTTAGCGGAGTGCTTGGAAAAGGGGATCCTGGTGACTGAGGGAAGCCGTTACCTGCGGGTGCGGCGGAACCACACTACACTTTGTCCCTGGCTTCAAGCATAAACCGTGGCTGTGGTTATGTACCGGCCGCAGTAAATTCGAGCGCCCCGGGGTCGCGCGTGACACTGGGGCAATGGGCTTGTCCCTAGGGCCCCTCATTTCCGTATCCCTGGCGTGAGAGTCCCACGTCCCTTATGAGGCTCCGCGTGAAGGGTGGGGAGCAGAATGAAGCTATTGTGTTAATTTTTATGGGAGAAGACAAAATTGAAAATATGGGCCAGTCCGGGCCCAAAAACACGGACGCGAACATCGCTTCGCCACCAGCACACGGCGGAAGCAATGATAGCGGGGTTGCAGCCGCTACTTCGAATATTACCACACCGCCAGCCGGTGGTGTACTTACTAAGACTGCGGCGGGTATCCCCTCTCCCAGCAAGAAAACAAAAGAGAACCGTCGTGGGCGTCCATTTGACTTGAACGCCCCAAGAGTGCAAGATACATATATAAGGTTTTTCGTAATTAAACCGAAGGAAGGTGACTTTAGCAAGACCAGTCCCTTCCTTTTAAGTATGGTTCATTTCAGTTAAATTTAACCATGCTTCGTCATTTTGAATTTAAATAATTTCCGTTTTCTTGGCTTTATCTCTTTTATTATTGCATTTATGTAAATTTTAAATTTGCGGTTTATTTTTAGAAAAGAATAGAAGATTGATTTGTTTCGAGTATAAGAATTATTTAATTTGTTAACGAAAACTCATGATCAATTGTATCTGAAATGAGGTATAAGTTAGTACAAAGTGATATTAGGCAGGTAAAAGATGCCAAACTATCAGGCAAAGGGTTGCTCGTGGAGGCATCCTCACTGGCACAGTCAGTAAAAATTCAAAGCCTGAAAAAATTAGGACAGTATGCGGTGGAAGTGACACCTCACGGTGTGTTAAATTACTCCAAGGGATTAAAAAGACACCCTTCTCTCGCGTACTGTACCCTTGAAGAGATAGTGTCGGAGATGTCTCCCCAGGGGGTAAATGAGACCAGAAGATTGAGGTACAATAGGGGGAACAAACACCCAGAATCACCCTTAATTTTGTTAACGTTTAGTAGCACCACTCTACCAAAACAAGTAGTAATTGGCCTGTTCAACAAAGTGGATGTGCGTCCGTATATTCCAGCACCTATGAAGTGCTACCACTGTCAAAGATACGGACAAACTGCACAGCGTTGCAACGTAGAGCAGCAAGTCTGCATGTGCGGTAAGCCGCTACACGAAGGACGACCATGTGGCGAACCAATGAAATGTGTGAATTGTGGGGGTAATCACTCGGAAAAGTCGAGAAATTGCCCCATATTTAAACAAGAGTCAGCCATCCAAGAGCTGAAAGCCCTAGAATGATTATCATATCCGTAGGCACGTCGAAAACTTTTGGGCGATATATCCCGACGCTCGGCCTTGGATGGTTACGCACGCGCTGCTGCGGCCCCCTACAGCGGCTGAAAAAAATTCTGAAATTAAAGAGCAAAGAGAATCGATTCGCAAAAGGCAAGAATGCATGCAAGTCGGGAGTCGTTGCTTAGACTGTATCAATCTCTAGTTCTGACTAGGATTGATTACGGCAGCATTGCTTACTCCTCCGCCCGGGCGTCTGCGCTTCTTTTCCTAGATCCTGTTCACCATGCAGGCATACGACTGGCTACGGGAGCACTTCGAACGAGCCCTTCTATGAGCCTCTGCGGAGAGTCGGGTCTGCCTCCGCTACGACTGAGACGTGAGCGTCTCTTACTCAGTTATGCAGCGCGGGTATATGCAACACCTGCGCATACTAACCACTCGACTCTATTCAGATACCGTTTACAGGGGCACCATGGTCGCCGTCCCACCATAAGTCGACCAGTGGCCGTTCGAACGCAGGAGTTATTAGATCGTCTCAACTTACAGTTAGCCAGGGTACTTCCCAAACGTCCTATGGAAGTACCTGCTTGGCTGATCCCTAAAGTAAGGTGTCGTTTCGACCTGACTGGTCTCAACAAGGAGGAGACGAGTTCATTCGAATACCGATCCCGCTTCTACGAGATCATTAGCGAACTTGACTGACTCTCTCCACAGGTCACTTCCTCCCCAGGCCACTGTGTATACTACGGAATTATTTGCGATTTTGCAAGCCCTGTGATTCTGTCAAACATCTGAAGACAGCGCATTGCTCATTTTTTCTGACTCGTTGAGCGCGTCGCAAGCGATATGCCACTCTCATACCATCGATCCACTGGTGCAGAACATCCTGACGTAACTCTACATGCTCCGCCAGAAGTCTATCACCGTCTTTTGGTTACCCGGACATGTGGGGACACCTGGCAATGAACTCGCCGACCAAGCAGCAAGTCATGCAGGCGAAGTCGGTGAGCCACAAGACATTACCATATGCCCAGAGGATCTGAGATTGAGTATACGATCCGCGATTGGTCAGAAATTGTAACGTGAGTGGAACAACCTCACGGCAAAGCTCAGACAGGTGAAACCTGAGATCCGAAGAACTCCGGCACCTGTAAATCTGAGCCGGCGAGAAAGTGTGGCCCTGACGCGTTTACGCTTGGGCCATACGGTGTTAACACATCGTCATCTTCTCGCCGGTGAAGATCAGCCAAGGTGCGCCGCCTGCGGGACGGCGCTGACCGTGAGGCATATAGTTGAGGAATGTGTAACTTTAGAGCCATTGCGGCAGAGGTTGCAGCTCCCGAATAATGTAGCCGAAGCTTTAGCTTTTAATGCTGTCTGTGAAAGAAAGATGCTTGAATTTCTCAGAAATTCTCATCTTCTTCAGAGACTTTAGGGACATTACATCTCTGAATTTCAGAAAATCGTCTCTTTTTATCTCCCCCGATAGTAAATTTTATTTTCAGCAGTTTTAATTTATGTCTTTCAAATCTTTTATGTCTTATTTATTAACTATATCCTGTTCCAGCTTGTCTGGCAGAGTTCTTTTAGTTTTTCGTTATGCCACTAAGGGCCTTTTACACCCTTAGTGGTATTGTTTGTTATTTATACGTGTTATTTGTTTTGTTATTTCTTTTTAGCGAGGTACCACCGAGGGCTTTTACATTCGAGGTGGTACATCATTTGTTTATATTTATCTATGATATTTTGTTATGCCGCTGTGGGCATGTTGTTATGGCTTCATAGTGGTATTGTTTTAACTCCTTATTGCTTCACTGTTCGACCTGTCTCCTCCCAGTGACGCAATAAGTTTTTTTCTGTGATAACACTGTGACATCTCTCTAGTCGTATTTCGTGTGTTTGTCTAGTCAGGTTCCTCCACTCCGAGGTCCCTTGCACCTCGGGGGTAGTCCCATCGATGGTCTCCAGGTTTTGGTGATCGGGCGCCTCTGTCTAGTACTTATCGTACCGTCACCAAGGACTGTCCGCTCTATTTAAGCCCTAGGGATGGCTAGGCTCATCGTTGGATTTTTATATGTGTATGTTTGTCCGTTGTCTAGTGCATTTATGTGTTCCTGTCTGTTTTGTGTATGTTTTTATTTTTACTGTTTATGGTGGCACATGCCCTTAGTAGGCCATGCCGTCCAGCACTGCTGTCCACGCCATCCACCGGCACCAGTGCTCCAATTTTAACCAAAAAAATAAAAAATAATATTAAAAAGCAGCCTGTTTCGTTAATTTAATAACAGTATACTATTTTGTACTTAAAATCTATGTTGGTTTTTGATTTTTGTTTTCATAGTTTCAAAGTATGCATTATTTGAACACGACTGACATAAATTAATAAAAAAATTTACTGTTTATTTAAATAAATATTAATGTAAATTTTACAAAAAAAAAAAATGTTCTCGTTGAAAAGTATAGTGTAAAATACGTGGGAAAAGCTTATTTCTCATTCATATGAATTGTTGCACTCGCCCCGCTGGCACGCGCAACAGACTCATATTCGTAATAAATAAGCCATTTTTCCCACTTATTGTACAATATACTATTTTCAAAAATTTTTGTAATTTTGTGTATAAACTATTAGCCTTGGAGGGTTGAAATGTGGCAGGAATGTATCTGGGGCTAAGGAGTATTATTTTCTATAAAAACAATCAATTTTGCGTCAAGGGCGGTTTTCCCTATCGTACCCGGCTATGCCCTTTTTTTGAAAAGTCTGCTAATTTGTTATTTATTAAGATAAATGTTTAATCCTAGTAGTTCGGACGATTGAAACACATCTATAAAACAAGAATATAGTTGTTTTTTCATTTTAGATTATTACAACTGGAGTTCTACTGCCCACCATCCACTCATGTTTTTTTGAGGAGTCCACTTTGACCCCGAAAAACATAAACAAGTCATTATAAAATTGACTAAGAAAAAATTTTCTCATACAATCTAAGATAAAAATAGAAACAAAGCTTAATATTTTACGCATCATATAGGAATACCGCCTTAAAAAAAATTTATCCGAATTTTGATAAGGCCAGTAGAAGGTTTATTAAAAAGCGTTCAAACCATTGCCAGTACTTGAGAGGAAATAATATTTTTTCTTTCAACCATACGCTTTGGGTAATGCAAAAATTGAAAAAAAATTTTTTGTTCAAATTTTGATTTTTAGTTGTCAACCGCTGGCATTTGTATTACCCAAGGCGTACCACGGCACAGCATTTTTCATTAAATTGATCCTTATCCTTGAGTTGAATTTAATGAATTTTGGAAAATTCACTTTTGGAACATTGACTCATTTTTGCGACGATGTAGTCTCTCCGTACCGTAATTTCCCTTATTTTAAATCAGGAACATAAAATTTTTTTAAAAATTTTTTTTCTAAAATTTTGAACAAACTGTTTAGGAAAACCATCCAATAGATCGATTTGCCGATTTGCAGGGTTATTGGGGATACAATGAGGTACAAAAATGCGTGCAAACATTAGATTCCCTATCAATATTCGCAAGGATGCGGACGATTTTTCGCAACAAGGAAAAAAGTCCGTTTTTTCACATTTTTTAGCTTAAAATTAAGAATGAAAAAAAATTGTCCCCTAAAGTGCGCGCCATAGCCTTGTAGAAAATTTATTCCAGGTTCCGAAACTGTCCTTTATTTTTCTGTCCGGTTACTGGTTGCTGAGTTCTCGATGATTAAAGCAAAAAGGACCTTTTGCATTCGCATTTCTCCGGAACAAATTAACGCAGGGAAATATTAAAAAAATAAAATTGAAGCTGGATATACATGTTATCAAACCAATACCATGGTTTTACTGTACAAAAATTTTTTAAGCCCGTAGACCGAGAAAAAGAGGGCAAAAAATTTTCAAAAAATTTTTTTTGTATTATATTTTAGAATTGCTTGATAATTATCACTTTTGGCCAATGTTTGGCATAATTTTTGACTAAAAGATCTCAAAACTAGAATCCTGGAGCTTCAAAATGCTTTTTATCATCTCGATACGACCATTTTTCACGTAAATACAGCCCTTCAAATATCACTAAAAAATTCACAATTTTTTTTTTTTTTGCTCCCTTTTTTGCAGAATTATATATATACAGGGTTACTCAAAAGTATGGAAACAGTGAAATATCTCAGCGGGAAAGCATTTTTGTGATTAATGATGGCAACACAAGTTTCAGCATTTTTGACAGCGCATCCAATGGTGACCTTGACTTTGACCTCAAGGTCAAAGTTCAAGTTCATATCAATGTCACGTTCGTTTTTTTTTAAATGGCGAGTCCCCTTTCGACCCTGGCAATGAAAAGAGCGAAAAATTCTGCATCTGAATATGACCTTGAAGTCAATGATCAAGGTCAAATTAAGGTCAAATGCTGATATTTACTGTAATTTTTAGTCGAAATTTAATATTGTATATCTTTAATTTTGATGTTCCGCAGTAGGTGCAGACAAGATGTAGACTTGCGCAGTAGGTTTAGCCATTGTAGTGTAATCAGGATGCAGACGTGCGCACTAGGTGGAGGTAGGATGTCGGCGCGCGCAGTAAGTGAAGTAGGTAGGAATGAAGTTAAGGGAAGAATAAAAAAATAAAACGTTTCCAAGTTACCCCATAAAATTGTAATTTGTCAGCCCATGCATTTGTATTTGTGGAAGTCAACCCGTGCACTGATTCCTAGTGGAATATTGTGCAATAACCCAATTTACTCATCGGTTATGTGCAAGAGGCCCGCTTCTTTGATGAAGTTAGTTAGTACCCTTACGGGATCACGATGAATAGTCTCAAGCTCTGTACCCAATCCCAGTGTTCAGTGCTTAATGCGAGCCAATGCCTTGAATTAAAATAGAATGTGGTGGACCGTTTCATCTTCTACCCCGCATTTCCTGTATACTGGTTCTTCTCTATATATTCCCATTCGATGTAAATGCTTCCTTAAGTGATATGTCCAGTAAGAAACATAGTATCCAGTTGTAGAATTTCGAATGATAACTTTATGGAAGGGCCTTTAATCATAAGTATCGCATGTCTTTGCTCTGTAGTGTTCCTCCAAACTGCAGTTGTTTCGTTTATCATGGCATCAACAATTTCCCCTTTCGCAGTTCTAATCGTTATCCCACAATAGAGTGGTGGGCTGTAGTCATCTTTTAATGCACTTTGCTTTGCAAGTTTGTCAACTTTCTAATTGCCATCATCTTCCACTTAGCCTGGTACCAATATCAGAGAGACTACCTAGTTCTCGCTACCTAGTTCTTGTAGGAGCTCCTTACACTCCAGGATGTCTTGACTTAACCTGAAATAAGTTTATAGCTTTGAGTGCTGCCTGACTATCACTGAAAATAAAGATATTACTGTTTCGATAAGATTCATAGAAGCAGTTAATTATTACAAACACTTCTGCTTGGAACACTGTAGGATACTGCCCCAGATGTTGAAATATTTCAACTACTGGACATACACCGAATATTCCTTCTCTTGCTCGGCCATTGATTTTGGAACCATTAATGTACCATATTATATCCCTACTTCTCTGTCCCATGTTTTCCTCTCGCCATTCAGTTTACAGTGTGATGATAACTTCAAAAGGACTTTCAAAGAGGTATTTAGTTTGTACGATGTCACATGGCATTTATAGAAATCAAAGTAATTGAGGATCGAGAACAAACAGGTGTGAAAAAATGGCCCTGTATATTATATTTAATGTATTAATATTAAATAATATGGCCTACGTATCAAGTACGTGGTAATGATAAGTCAAACAGAAGTGACTGGAATCATAATATCATGGACTGGGAAGCCTTCAAGAGTTCACTCCAACTAATATTCACCAACGACGTAGATATAAATCTCGAACCGTTTATCAAAAAAATTACCAGAGTTCATAAGGGTTGTGCTATTAATCCAACTGAAGGGACAAAGACACCTCCGCTTTGGTAGATCGAAGAAATTAGGAAATGTAGACTGGAGTGCAATAAGCTTTGCAGAAAGCTTACAATAACTAATAGAATCGACGACCTGGATATGAAGGGGGACCCTGACTCGATATAAGAACGTCAGAAAAATTCTCCATATGGCCATTCGCAATTCTAAGACGGACTATTGAAAAAACGTGTGTGGTTACACATGTTTGTCACTATATGATTCAACCAATCGAAATATTAATATCCGATATAAAAACTAAATCAAAATATATCAAATTGGAATTTAAAATCTTACATGTGCACTCAATAACTTACCTATAAAGCAATAACACTTTTAGAAATAACTATTTAGATCGTTCCTTCCAATATTATAAGGGATGTCATTTGCTAAAAACAGTTTTCCTTTTACAATTTTTCTATAATTACTGTATAAAACTATATTGTATAATTTTTAAAACTATATTCACAATATTACTTGAAGTGTCATTTTAAATGTAAAAAGAATATATCACTAGTTATTTACATCACTAATGTTAGGGTTGAGAATATACTTTTTTAAGAATATCTGTTTTCTTATAAAAAATATATCAAGTTCTCTAATTTCATCTAAGTTTTAATTTTAATACATACCGCTACGAGTATAACGTCAATTTTGTATTATGTTTTATATATGTGTACTAAGAAAATTATAACTTAATTAATATAATATTAAAAAATGGAAATCTAATACTTATTGATGATAATAAACATCATAACGAATATTTTTTTCACTTACGAAAAAAAAAGTGTTAATACGGTAATCAGTTACGTGATAATTTAGATGCTTTTTAATAAATGGCTTTTGTAGCTACGGTAACTGGTGGTAAAACTGGATCTAGTTCGATTTAAATCAAAATTAAACAAATCGACCTAAAAGATCGAAATTTGAAAAGTTCAGTAAAATCAATTGTTAATTTATTAAGTCTAGTAATAATATAATCATAAATTTTTTAGTAATATATTTGTAATACATAAATCGTCATTTTGGTGGTTTTAAAAACTGATGATGAACGGTTAATCGAGGAACTGAAAATTTGAGTCGACTATTTTATCTCTTTCGAAAATCATGCAACCACAAATATCTTTATGAACACATTATAAATTGGCAAACGATTTTCGATCGACTGAGTACCCGGAAGCCTATATCTATCTCCAAAAAAATCAGGCATTTAATTTTTAGTCGAATTTTTCTCTTGTTACAAAAAAAAATTGAAAAATGAACTTTAAATTTTAAATATATAGTATAATAAAGTAAATGATAAAATATGGAAATAATGTTTCGGTCAATTATCTACAACATGTCCAAAATTTAGGTGCCTAGGGTGATTTGGAGGGAGTAGAGGGGGAAAAAACTATTTGGCTGGATCTAATACGCCCACAGCCCACCAGAATTAACTTAGAGGGTTGAAATTTGGCATGTTGATAGAGTTCGTGCCTATGGTCTGCTTTTTGGAGGTTTTAATATTTACCCCCACCCCAAAACTTAAATAAAAAGGATATGAAAGACAATCCTCCCGCACGTCTCTTGCCTACATTTTCTTTACCTAAAAACTCAACTTACAATATCTCTAGTAAATATGTATGTATTATATTATGTATTCAATGCTTCATATTGTCAGTTAGACGTATACCTATGTGTTTACTTGACAGACAAAACTAAATAAAGCATTAATTTACACGTGGAAACGTTTTATTTCATTTTTATATAGTATTAAGAAAATTGTGAAAAATACATCTGTGAAAAAACTAAACGACGCAATAACTTATATTCTTATGATATGTACTGATTAAATGCTTAAAAACTATTAAAAAGTATTTTTATCAAAAAAACTTATTAAAGTTAATGTTTCGGTTTCTTACTTTCTCTTGATTTTGATTCACATTTTGCTTTTTGAGGACGATTTTAAGAACTGTATAAAAAAAAAGTACAAAAAATCGTATAAAAAGGGTGCGCATAAGAAAAGGTTTAGCTGTATACCCTTTAAAAGAAATGATTCCAATATCAACAATCAAATTAAGAAGTTATATGTATTCGCGTCGAGGAAAAATAGCAGAATTTGACTTTTTCTTTGCTTAACTAAAATTAAATTTATTCAAATAAAACATATACCATCGTTTAATACATTATTTTAAGTACTTCAGTTTTATGATTATTATTATTATTTTATTTTATTTATTTATTTACTTATTTATTTTTTATTAAAATTGGGGTACTGCTGTCGGTGGATGGCACGGTCAGCAGCACCTGGCAGCATCGCCAACGAAGGGCATGCGCCGCCAAACATGAGAAATAAAAACATACACAAAACAGACAGGAACACATAAATGCACTAGACTAGTGGTTTGAATCGCCTGGGGCCCATAGCAAGCGCAACACCTAGCGGAATATTATAATTATCTCAATTATCAAAATTATTTAGTTTTAATTTTAAATCTGATGAATTTTAATGTAGTTATGTCCGTGTAATAGGTATTTTAGTAAGGCACTGGAGGAAATTTTATCCACATCATCTACTACGTCTCCAGTCAGCTCGGGTGTACGGAATGAATCAGCGTACATTTCTCAATCAGCTTGACGGAGACGCCATCTCGGCGACAACGATTGTGGAGTCATCGGCGTGGTACTATTTAAAATAATAGGTATATGGTCGCTACCGTATGAGTATGACGCCAGCGTCCACTCATAACAGTGCGTCGTAACCGGTGAGCAGAGTGACAAGTCGATAGCCGACAACTTACCGGTTCTTGCATTATTAAAACTACCTTCACCGGAATTCAACAAGACCGTTTCAGACTCATCTAGAAAACGTTCGATGAGTCTTCCACGGGTGTCTCTTGTGCTAAAGCCTCACATGGTGCTGTGAGCATTGAAATCTCCTAGTAACAAAAATGGACGTGGTAACTGTAAGGTAAGCTCGGTCAGGGATACAACATTCAGTCGAAGTCTGGTAGGTAGACCGAGCATACTGTGAACTGGGGCGGTTTTAAAAATTGCACTGCAATAGTTTGTAGGGGGGTGTTTAACGGGTGGTCCCGGAACGGGACGCCATCTTTTATTAAGATGGCAACACCCCCCTCGCCCGGATGTCTGGCTGTACATCGTGCCGGCGAATCTGATAATTTTTTACTGAAAATTTTACCGCCGGCTTTAAGTGTATCGCACATAGGCGTGTGCTCAGCCAAAAGCATCTGCAATTTACAGTAATGATGTTTTACACCATTACAGTTCCTTTGTATAAGACCCATTTTTGCTACTACTTAGGGTTGCTCGCTAGGAAGTGTGGCTACTTCCTAGGTGCCTCTTTGGCCACCCTTTCTTTTTCTTCGTCAAACGCACGTCGGTGTCCGAATTATCGGACTCGATGGCCGGGGTGTTTGTGTATCCGTCGGACGTCGGTCGTTTGACACCCGTCCGTACCGACGCGGTCGACATTTCCGAGTCGCTCGCTGGTGCAATATTAGAGCGACTCGGGATGGGGGTGACCGGGCGGGTTGGTGTGCCCGGTCAGGACGGCGCCTTTGGTCGCTTGTGGAGGCAGCATTGACTCTGCCTCCGATGTTGAGGTGGTTGGTCCCTTTTTCAGGGACCGTTTTTGGACCACCTCCTTTTCCCCCTCGCTGTAACGTGTTCGTTGCGGAAACTTTTTCGGCGATGCTTTCTTCGTTGCGGAAGACGTCACAGTTCTTATTACTGGTCCCTGAGGGGTTGTTGTAATCACCCTTTTGGCCTCAGGGCCCTTTCGGCCGCTATCGGCTGGCGCGATAGCGGCGACTGTGGGTGTAGGTACAACAGGTACACCCACTGAGCGCATCAAGTTCTGCTGCATTAATTGTATGCATTCTTGCATCTTGCGCATAATTTCTTTTATTTCTCTGATCACATTGCTTTTCTTAGCCGCTGTAGGGGTGGGGGCTGCAGCAGCGCGTGCAAAGCCATCCAGAGCGGAACAACAAGGCACATTACCTAAAAGTTTACGGCGTGCCTCCGTGTACGTAAGTCGTTCTATAGCTCTCAGCTCTTGGATGACTGATTCTTCTTTGAACTTGGGGCAGTTCCTTGACATGGCGGAATGATTGCCCCCACAGTTCACATATTTTATCGGTTCGCCACACGGTCGCCCTTCGTGCAGTGGCTTACCGCACACCCAAATCTGCTGCTCGACGTTAAAACGTTGTGAAACGTGTCCATACTTTTGACACCTGTAGGAGCGCATTGGCGCTGGTATGTACGGACGAACGTCCACTTTGTTGAACAGGCCAATTATCAGCCGTTTCGGAAGACTTGTCTTATTAAGAGTTAACAAAATTAAGGGGGACTTCGGGTGTTTGTTCCCCCTATTATATTTTAGTCTTCTGGCCTCTATTACCCCTGAGGAAACATCTCCGACACTATCTCGTCAAGTGAGCAGTACGCGGTCGACGGATGCAATATGACACCTCTGGAGTAGTTTAGTACTCCGTGTGGGGTCAATTCCACCACGTACTGCCCTAGGTTCTTCATATTTTGATTCTTTGAAGACTGTGTCACTGAGAATGCCTCCACGAGCAACCCTTTGCCCGACAGTTTGGCACCCTTCATGTGTCCAATTTCGATGTTAACAAGCTTAGCCAGGAAGAAAGGACTTATTTTGCTGAAGTCACCTTCTACTGGCTTCAAAACTAAGAACTTGATAAAACTTTCTGACACTCTTGGGGTGTCTAGATCAACCAGACGCCCACGACTTTTCCCTTTTGATTTCTTTCTGGGAGGAGGGTTACCCCCCGAAGATTTAGTAACTGGACCACCGGCTAGTGGTGCGGTCACGCTCAAAGAGGTAGCGGCTGCAACCCCGCTACCGTTGCTCCCACCAGATGTTGTCGGTGGAGCAGGGTTCGCGTCCGGTTAGACGGGCCCGGACTCGCCCGAAGAAGAAATATTTTTATCACCCATATAACTAATACAAAAAAAAAAACACTCCACTCCCAACCCTCCTTATTGGGACTCCCACACCAGGAATACGGAAATGAGGGGATCTAGGGACAAGCCTGTTCCTCCAGTGACGAAAACAATACAACACCAAAAACAAAAAGGAACAAAAGAAAAACGGAACCTGAAACAAAAAGAAACAAAAGAAAAACGAAACCTGAAACAAAAAGAAATAAAAATAACGAAAGCAAAAATCAATAAAAACAAAACGAAATAATAATAAGGGTTGAAAAAAATGAACTACCAGAGCTCCGATTAGCTTGCTACAGTTGCCCGCCGAGCACGTAGTCTAAGACTGGACGAGGGGTTGGATTAGCCCTGCATTAGGCCTAGCATTATTATTATCATTATTATTATTATTTTTTTATTTATTTTTATCTTTTTAATTAAAATTGGGGTACTGCTGCCGGTGGATGCGCGGTCAGCTGCACCCGGCGGCATCGCCTACTAAGGGCATGCGCCGCCAAAACGAAAAATAAAAAACATACTCAAAATAGACAGGAACACATAAATGCAATAGAAAACGGACAAACATACACATAGTAAAATCCAACGATGAGCCCTGTCATCCCAGGGTTTAGAAAGAGCGCACAGTCCTTGGTGACGGTACTATAAGTACTAGACAGACCGTCCGGTCACCAAGGCCTGGATGCCATCGCTGGGACTCCCCCCAAGGTGTAAAGGGCCTCGGGGTGCAGGAACCTGACTAGACAATACACAGAAAACGACTAGCGAAAATATCACAGGTAAGTATCACAGAAAAACTTATTGCGTCAATGGAAGGCCACAGGCCGACCAGTGAAGCAATAAGGGATTAAAACAATATCGCTATAGAGCCATAACAACAGGCCTACAGCGGCATAACAAAATGTCACCGATAAATGGAAACAAATGATAAAAAACAATAACAAGAACAAAAACATGTATAAATAACAAGCAGTACCACTAAGGGTGTAAGGGTCCCTTAGTGGCACAACGAGAGACTAAAAGTACCCTGCCAGACCAGCTGGAACAGGGTACCGTTAATAAATAAGACAACACAAAATATTTTTTTACACATAAAATAAAAATGCGACTGTACTTAAAATTCTATCGGGGGAGATAAAACGAGACGACTTGTAAAATCTGAGATGGTATGCCCCTAAAGTCTTTGAAGAAGATGCGAATTTCGGAGAAATTCAAGCATCTTTCTTTCAGAGACAGCATTATAAGCTAAAGCTTCGGCTACACTATCTGGGAGCTGCAACCTCTGGTGCAATGGCTCAAAGGTTACACATTCCTCAACTATATGCCTCACGGTCAGCGCCGTCCCGCAGGCGGCGCAACTTGGATGATCTTCACCGGCGAGAAGATGACGATGTGTTAACGCCGTGTGGCCCAAGCGTAAACGTGTCAGGGACACACTCTCTCGCCGGCTCAGATTTACAGGTGCCGGAGTTCTTCGGACCTCAGGTTTCACCTGTTTGAGCTTAGCCGTGAGGTTTTTCCACTCACGTTACCATTTATGTTCGATCGCGGATCGTATGCTCACTCTCAGATCCTCTGGGGGTATGGCAATGTCCTGTGGCTCACCGACTTCGGCTGCATGACGTGCTGCCTGGTCGGCGAGTTCATTGCCAGGTATCCCCACATGTTCGGATATCCAGAAGAAGGTGATAGACTTCTGGCGGAGCATGTAGAGACACGTCAAGATGTTCTGCACCAGTGGATCGACGGTATGAGAGTGGAAGATCGCTTGCAACGCGCTCAACGAGTCGGAACAAATGAGGAATGCGCTGTCTTCAGATGTTTGACAGAATCGCAGGGCTTACAAAATCGCAAATAATTCCGCAGTATACACAGTGGCCTGGGGAGGAAGTGTCCAAGCGTGAGGATTGTCACGAATGACGATGGCACTTCCCACACCCGTAGCTGTTTTAGAACCATCTGTGTATATGCAGACAGAGTCAAGTTTGCTTATGATCTCGTAGAAGCGGGATCGGTATTCGAATGAACTGGTCTCCTCCTTCTTGAGACCAGTCAGGTCGAAACGACACCTTACGTTAGGGATCAGCCAAGGGGGCACTTGCATTTGACGTTTGGGAAGTACCCTGGCGAACTGTAAGTTGACACTCTCTAATAACTTCGAACGGCCACTGGTCGACTTATGGTGGGACGTCGACCGTAGAGTCCCTGTAAACGGTATTTGAACAGAGTCGGGTAGTTTAATATAGCATAATTGAGCAAGAGACGCTCACGTCTCAGTCGCAGCGGAGGAAGACCCGATTCTACGAAGAGGCTCATAGAAGGGCTCGTTCGAAGCCAGTCGTATGCCTGCATGGTGAACAAGATCTAGGAGTAGAAGAGCAGACGCCCGGGCGGCGGAGGGCAATGCTGCCGTAATCAATCCTAGTCAGAACTAGCGATTGATACAGGCGAAGCAACGACTCCCGGCCCGCGACAACTCGCAGCTAAGGCTTGGAGGTGTGGGCGCCACGTAAGTTGTTTATCAAATACGAGTCCTAAAAACCTGACGCTATCAACGCACTGAAGGTTGGATCCTTTTAATGTTAGAGCAGGATCCGGATGTGCGTTGCACGTTCTGCAGAAGTGTACCAACGATGTTTTTTGGGGTGAAAATCGAAAACCAAGAGCTTCTGCAGAAGTCACCACTTCGTTGATGCCTTGTTGCAGCCGTTGTTGAATATCCTCGATGGAATCGGCTGCATAGAAGATTGTGAGGTCATCAACGTACAAGCAACGACGAATTGAGGCTGAAGCTGCAATATGACTGACTGCGATGGAAAACAAGGTGACACTAATGGTGGAGCCTTGAGGAACACCATTCTCCTGGGAGTGGGTCTCAGACTCAGTGTCACCCACCTGGACACGAAAAGAACGGTCAGTCAGAAAACTTTTTACGAACTGACGGAGGTTACCTCTTAAACCCCAGTCGTGCAGCTTCTTGAGAATGACATACCTCCAGGTTATATCATAAGCTTTCTTCAAATCGAAAAACACGTCCACAAGGTGTTTTCGTTGGAGAAAGGCGTCGTGAATGGCATTCTCGAGGCGAACAAGATGGTCCGTAGTCGAATGGTATCGGCGGAACCCACATTGATGTTTAGGAATGATATTGTGGGATTCCAGCCACCAGACGAGACGGTTGTTCACCATTTTTTTCAATACCTTGCTGAAACAGCAAGTCAAGGATATTGGACGGTAGCTAGATAGTTATGATGAATCTTTACCCTCTTTTAGCAGCGGAATGATAGTAGCTTCTCGCCACTGCGGAGGGTAAACGCCTTGCCTAAAAATTTCGTTGTATAGATCTAGTAACCTACACTTACCAGGATAAGGCAGGTTCCGGATCGTGGCGTAGGGGATCTCATCAGGTCCAGGGGAGGTGTCCCCAAATCCCCGAAGCGTCTCCAGTAATTCTTGCATGGAAAACGATTGGTTATACTGGAGGGATTCATCCGAAAAAAAATCAGGATCATTTTGCTCGTGTTCGGTCTTGATCTGCAGGAAGTTCGGATCATAATTCTGGGAGCTACTGACGCGCTCAAAGTGCGTAGCTAAGCAGTTAGCTATTTCTGCGCGTTCAGTGATGTTCCGACGGTCGACGATGAGAAGGGCGGGCATTGGTGAACGGGAGGATTTCCCAGTAATGGCCCTCACTCTTCTCCATATCTCTGAGGTTTTTGTTGAGGTATTAATGGGCGAAACACATTGCTCCCATGATAGCGTCTTCTGTTCTTTAATTGTGCGTTTACAGCGTACTTGCGCACGCTTGTAGGCTATCACATTTTCCTGCGTGGGGCGACGTCTGAGTTCGTTGTACGCCCGATTTTCTCTGCAACTGCTACTCTCACGAATTCATTCCACCATGGTAAGCGACGTTTAGGTGGAATGTTGGACGACATATTTATACTCTTAAGTACTGCTTCAATGACACTGGAGGAAATTTGCTCCACATCATCTTCTACGTCTCCAGTCAGCTCGGGTGTACGGAATGGATCGACGTACATGTCCGAGTCAGCTTGACGGAGACGCCATCTTGGCGAAGACGATTGTGGGGTCATCGGCATGGTACTATTTAAAATAATAGGTATATGGTGACTTCCGTATGAGTGTGACGCCAGTGTCCACTCAAAACGGTGTGCCATGACCGGTGAGCCAACTGATAACTTGATAGCCGACAACTCACCGGTTCTTGCATTAATAAAAGTACCTTAACCGGAATTCAACAAGACCGTTTCAGACTCATCTAGAAACCGTTCTATGAGTCTTCCACGGGCGTCTCTTGTGCTACAGCCCCACATGGGGCTGTGAGCATTAAAATCTCCTAGTAACAAAAATGGACGTGGTAATTGCAATGTAAGCTCGGTCAGGGATTCTACATTCCAGTCGAAGTCTGGTAAGTAGACCGAGCATACTGTGAACTGGGGCGGTTTTAAAAATTGTACTGCTATAGCTTGTAGGGAGGTGTTTAAAGGGTGGTCCCTGAAGGGGACGCCATCTTTTATGAAAATGGCAAGACCCCCCCTCGCCCTGATATCTGGCTGTACGTCGTGCCGGCGGACTTGATGATATTTGATGTTAAATTGTTCCGCCGACTTTAAATGTGTTTCTTGTAAGCACACGCACATAGGCGCGTGCTCAGCCAGAAGCATCTGCAATTCACAGTAATGGTGCTTAACACTATTACAGTTCCATTGTACGATAGCCATTCTTGTTACTACTTAGGGTTGCTCCCTAGGAAGTGTGGCTACTTCCTAGGTTTCCCTTTAGGCCAGCCTTTCTTTTTCATTGTTTGTCACACCTCGGCGTCCGAATTGTCGGATTCGGTGGCCGAGGTGTTCGTGTATGCGTCGGTCGTAGGGCGTTTAACGCCCGTCCGCAGCGACACGGTCGACATATCCGAGTCGCTCACTGGTGTTGGTTATTGAGCGACTCGGCAGGGGGGTGACCGGGCGGGTCGGTGTGCCCGGTCGGGACGGCGCCTTTTGCCGCTGGGGCTGCGGCGCCGTCGTTTGTGGAGGCAACATTGACTCTGCCTCCGAGGTGGAGGTGGTTGGTCCCTTTTTCGGGGACCGTTGTTGGACCACCTCTCTCTCCCCCTCACTATGACGTCTTCTTGGCGGTGACTTCTTCGGCGATGATTTCTTCTTTGGAGAGGACGTCATAGTTCTTATTACGGGTCCCTGGGGGGTGGTTGTAATCACCCTCTTAGCCTCGGGGGCCTTGGCTGGCGCAGCAGCGACTAAAGCGGGTGTAGACGTAGATACACCCGCTGAGTGCACAAGACTTTCTTGGATGCGTTGCATTGTAGCTTGCATCTGGCGCATTGTCTCTTTCAGCTCTTTGATTTCAGAGGTCTTTTCAGCCGCTGTAGGGGCGGGGGCCGCAACAGCGCGTGGGTAGCCATCCAGAGCCGATCGACGGGGCATGTTGTCCAAAAGCTTACGGCGTGCCTCAGGATAGGTTAATCTATCCAAGGCCCTCAGCTCCTGGATGGCTGATTCCTGTTTGAATATGGGGCAATTTCTGAACTTAGCCGAATGATTGCCATCACAATTTACGCACTTTATAGGGTCGTCACATGGTCGTCCTTCATGCAACGACCTACCACAGACGCAAATCTGTTGCGAGACGTTACACTTTTGAGATACATGTCCGTACCTCTGACATTTGTAGCACCTCATTGTACGGACGAACGTCTATTTTTGTAAAAAGGCCGATAACCACTCCCTTTGGGAGCGTGGTTTTATTAAATGTGAGTAATATTAGGGGAGATTCGGGATGATGGTCCCCCCTATTATATCTCAGCCTTTTTCCTTCTATTACCCCCTGTGGAGACATCTCCGACACTATCTCGTCGAGGGTGCAATGCGCTAGGGAGGGATGCATTACGACTCCCCTAGAGTAATTTAATACCCCATGAGGTGTCACTTCCACCGCGTACTGCCCTAAATTCTTCAAATTCTGAATACGTTGACTTTGTGCCGGTGAGTGTGCCTCCACGAGCAACCCTTTGCCCGAGATTTTGGCATCTTTTACCTGCCCAATACACTCTTTTACAAGTTTTGCCAAAAGGAAGGGACTGACTTTACTAAAATCCGCTTCCGTTGGCTTTAGAATTAAAAATTTCAAATAGTTTTCAACTGACACCCTTGAGGTGTCCAATGTCATTGGACGCCCACGATTTTTTCCCTTTGTTTTCTTTGAGGGAGGAGGGTTACCCCCCTTAGAGTTTGTAACCTCACCAGCTACTGGCGGCGGCGTTACTTTCGGTAATGTAGCTGGGGTACTTGGAGGTACCCCGCTACCTTCGCTTCCACCAGATGACGGCGGTGGAGCGGCGTTCACGTCCGTGTTTAAGGGCCCGGACTCGCCCGTAAGGAATTGTTTTTAAGTTCACCCATAAGATTTAATACAAGAAATCCCCCACCCCGCTCCCCACCCTCCACGGAGCCTCATAAGGGACGTGGGACTCCCACGCCAGGGATACGGGAATGAGGGGCCCTAGGGACAAGCCCATTGCCCCAGTGACAAGCACGACCCCGGGGCGCTCGAAGTTGCTGCGGCCGGTGCATAATCGCAGCCACGGTCTATGCTTGAAGCCAGGGCCAAAGTGAAGTGTTGTTCCACTGTACTCGCAAGTACGGCTTCCCTCAGTCACCCCCTTTTCCAAACAATGCCGCTTTCACTCAGGATCCCCTTTTCCAAACAACGCCGCTAAGCCACACACGAGCTAGTGTGGGTCCCGAAGACGACTTAAAGTTGGGACAACATAGAAGAAAAACGAGAACAAAACAGAACCAAAAATAAAAAGGAAACAAAAGATAAAAGAAAATCTGAAACAAAAAGAAATAAAAATAACGAAAAACAAAAAGAATAAAAACGAAACGAAATAAAAAGATAGGTTAATAAATGAACTTTCGAGGTTTACACCTCTAGATCCGGCACCTTTCGTCGAAACAGTGGTATCCCGGGAAGTAACGGCGCCGATCTTGGGTAGTCAGAGGCTAATGGAATCCAAAGATTTCTATATTGCGCATAAACTAGCCCTGGGACCCTTAGCCTCCTTGACACCAATGGGGGATAAATATCCCTCACGGGTGCCAAGGATAGCTGCTATAGGTACCCTCACCACCATTATTATTATTATTATTATTATTATTATTATTATTTTTTTTTTTTATTAAAATTGGGGTACTGCTGCCGGTGGATGGCGCGGTCAGCAGCACCCGGCGGCATCGCCAACTAAGGGCATGCGCCGCCAGACACGGTATAATAAAAACAACACGTAAAGACAGGGACACATAAATGCGATAGACAAGGGACAAAACATACACATAATAAAATCCATCGATGGGCCCTGCCATCCCAGGGCTTAAAAAGAGTGGACAGTCCTTGGTGACGGTACGGTAAGTACTAGACAGAGCGTCCGGTCACCAAGGCCTGGAAGCCATCGCTGGAACTCCCTCCGAGATATAAAGGGCCCCGGAATGGAGAGAACCGACTAGTAATACACAGAAAACGACTAGAGAAAATATCACAGGTAAATATCACAGAGAAACTTATTGCGTCACTGGGAGGCCACAGGCCGACCAGTGAAGCAATAAGGAGTTAAAACAATACCGCTGTAGAGCCATAACAACAGGCCTACAGCGGCATAACAAAATATCACAGATAAAAACAACAATTGATGTGCCACCTAGGGTGTAAAAGGCCTTCGGTGGCACATCATTAAAAAACAATAACGGAAACAGATAACAAAGTATAAATAACAACAGTACCACTAAGGGTGTAAAAGGCCCTTAGTGGCATTATTATTATTATTATTATTATTATTATTATTATTATTATTATTATTATTATTATTATTTTAACGAAATGAAAAACGCGATTGGACTTCTAAAACCTCCAGGCGGAGGAAAAAGTGTTCGTCCAGTATACCCACTCAGGTAGCTAGATCAGGTACGTAAAGTCCATCACACAGCATCCTCTTCCTGGTCTTCCCTACCTAATAAATCCCTGAACCTCGCTGCTAACCAAGCAGTGGGAGATTCGAGAGCAGACCCAGTGGATGTTCGAGGACCCCACTCTAAACGGGGCATGGGGTTCAAAGGTGTTCATAAACTTCCGGAAAAGGACGTCTCGCGCGACCAAAGCGTACGGAGCATCGCGATAATAACTACTTTCTACATTGACGCCGCTAACATGTTCGCGTGAGATCTACAAGCCGGAATGATGTTAAGATTGCGCACGAAGGAATAATGCATACCCCCCAGACACCCGGTTGTAAGTACGACCAAGTGGATAGTATAGCCCGGGTTCGGTTGTCGCAGTTCATGTATTAGGTATTGATATTTAATCCTTTTCTAATCCTCCTTTTCGACTATGTTAGCTTCCGCCGGAGCGGACAACTTGATAACATGCATAGTTCGAGATGTTAAATCTTGGAGCACAACATCAGGCTTATTAGCGTTCAGTTTCCCGGTAGTTGCAACCGGCATGTTCCAAAAGGTCTTGCACTTTTGGTTGGCTACAAAGGATTTTACTTCCGCAGGATCGTAGGGCAAGACAGTTGTATTGTCAACTTCATAATGATGACGAAGATAAAAGTAGAGCAGACGCAACGCTACATCATGGCGATCGATATAGATGGATTTAGCATAATAAGAGCAACCTGACGTTAAGTGCATCAAGGTTTCCGGTTATGCTTTGCATGCCCGACACAAGGTACTCGAAACCCCTTTATTACCCGTTGCATACTTTTGGTGTGTTTAGGTGTTCCACATCAGCAGTGATAAAGCCCTCCATTAAGTGACCACAATGAAAAAAATTCTATAGTAATGTAACCTCAGTCTAAATCTTTTGACCACTTTTCATCAAAATTGCTTAAGGGCAAGTATGAGAAAAATACCAAAATATGATTTTTCAGCAAATTTTTGAAGGGGTGTCTTGCCCCCTAAATATGCGATTGGGCACGCACAATTAAAATATGTTTGTTATTTTGTCAAGTACTGCAATATATATTAAAACGAACGAATCTCAGAGTAATACTCCGTAACATTCCTTGTAAGTATACGTTTGTTTGATGTTTTCTCGTATGTTTTATTTGAATAAATTTTAATTTTAGTTAAACAAAGAAACAATTAAATTCTGATATTTTTTCTCGACGCAAATGCATATAACGTCTTGATTGGTGAAATTTGCTGTACTTTTGAGTAGACTAAAACCGTTTTTAATTGAATTTCCTTTTATTCAATTTATATTGTAATTGCAATTAAACTTATCATAAATATTTAGTAAGAAAAAATTTTCTAGGTCATCAAATTATCAACAACAAAATGAATTTTAACAGTTACTTTAAAGGTGAGTATTTTAATTTTCACTGAATGAATAAGTTGGAACACCGGGTATATGTAACATGCATAAAAATAGTGCATATAAGTATATGGGTAGTTCTTCAATCGATGGAAGAAAAACTTAATTCCGGCCACACATTTTTTTCATGCATGAGCTTTGGAAAGTAGTTTTATTTCAAGGTGATGACATTTTTACACTATTTGAAAGTGGCCAGTCAAAATATTAAAAATTATAAATTTTATGGCCATTATAAAAAAAGAGACATCCAGGAAAGTGAAAGATTGAGTAAAAAACTAAAATTAACAAAAGAGAATTTCTTATATTCATTTTTATTATTAAGCACAATTTATTAAACTATTAAACAATTTATTAATTTTTATTATTAAACAATTTTTATTATTTTTATTATTAAATTTTTAATTATTAAACAATTTATTTGTTTAATAGATATTATATATTATATTAGTAGTATATATATTAGTAGTTATACCTATAGCGTATATATGTAAATATTAAAAAAAAAAATTTAAAAATAAAAATTTAAAAAAAAAATTAAAAAAAATAACTAAATAAAAAAAATTGGGAATGTATAATACAAAAAAAAAATGGGAATTTATTTTTTATTAAAAAATATACGGAGTCATTTATTACAGTATTATAATGACATTTACCTAATTTATTTACATTATTTAAGTTAAATCCCCGTTTTTGGAGCTGCCAGGAGACTGAGACCAGGGGACTGAGAATTCTTCAATATTCTTTAAAAAT
The DNA here is from genome assembly GCA_035578155.1 of Brachynemurus nebulosus. Classification (NCBI taxonomy): domain Eukaryota; kingdom Metazoa; phylum Arthropoda; class Insecta; order Neuroptera; family Myrmeleontidae; genus Brachynemurus; species Brachynemurus nebulosus. The sequence goes on from JAPWDM010000001.1 coordinate 101,386,952, forward strand.
CGGCTAAATAACGTTTTATAAAAAAAAAAGACAGGTCTGCTATTCCAATACAGCATATTTACAACTCATACAACTGAAAAATTTATTATATCCACAGTATTTTTCACGAAAATGCTGACCAGGATACTGAGAAATTGACTGGACCGAGTACGATCTCACTTACAATGTTAACTGAATTAACTGATACAACCCCAAATTAAATAAAACATGTACTTTATTTTATTTATTATATTTGAGTTAACTACTACGACAAACGATGATTTAATCGGAATATAATTTTTTTATATTTTTTAAGTGTTTTGGTTCGATAGGAGAATGATGCAAAGTTCGGGAGACAAAATTCAATAGAATATTTCTTAAAGAAAATATAAAAAAATTCAAAAATTATTTATACAATAAAAAAGTACCAATATTATAGATTACTACTGCAGTGTAAATTTTTTTTTATACATTCAGAAAAAATAATTATTTAGTCTGCTATGTTTTACTTTGGAGAGGAGACATACCACGAGACTGATAATTTTACATTTTAAATGTTATTTTTTATAAAAAATATATTTATTTTTTACCGGGTTATTTTGAGTGACCAGTTAGATGCAGTAATGGTTTACAGTTTCCATCTAGAAAAATGTATTTTTCAAAATATTAATATACAAAATGCGTTGGGCCGTCCAAAATTCCATAGTTTTCGAAGAACTACCCATATACGTAAATAATAAACAAAAAAATATATTACAAATGACCTTTCTTAATTTTTAAAAATTCTCTCGCTGTGAAAAGGAACCAATTTTATGATAGTTATAAAGACGCCAGCCAGTTTCTTCTTACCGATATATGTATATATATATATATATATATATATATATATATATATATATATATATATATATATATATATATATATATATATATATATATACATATATATATATATATACATATATATATATATACATATATATATATATATATACATATATATATATATATATATATATATATATACATATATATATATATACATATATATATATATATATACATATATATATATATATATATATATATATATATATATATATATATAAATATATATATATATATGTATATATATATATGTATATATATATACATATATATATATACATATATATATATATATATGTATATATATACATATATATATACATATATATATACATATATATATATACATATATATATACATATATATATATACACATATATATATATAGACATATATATATATACATATATATATATATATATATATATATATACATATATATATATACATATATATATACACATATATATATAGACATATATATATATATATATATACACATATATATATAGACATATATATATATATATATATATATATATATATATATATATATATATATATATATATATATATATATATATATACACATTCGATTCGATATGATCCCACTTACCAAATTTCGGCTCTTAACTTCCATAGGGAGGCCCTACACATATTAAAAGGTAGCGGGAATATATATATATATATATATATATATATATATATATATATATATATATATATATATATATATATACATATATATATACATATATATATATATATATATATATATATATATATATATATATATATATATATATATATATATATATATATATATATATATCAGACGTTTTTTTCTACAGAATCGTGTTCTACAGGTCCGAAAATGGATAGCGCCCCTACTCTCGCCTCTCGCCGTTCTTATCGTATAGCCTGTATAAGTCTAATTTTTTCAAGGAAAAATTCGACTAAAAAATGAACTTACTTTTATAGCAAATGAAATACATAAATATTAAGTAATTTAAAAATGTTATTAAAGTCACTGTTTATTTATAAATTAGGAATTTTGGATTTTTAATACATATTTATAAAATAGAAATTTTGGATTTTTTTGGAAGGAAAAAATATCTTCATATAAAGGCCTTCCAGTTTACTATTTAAGTTCCTTTTTTAATATTTAAAAATAAAACACAAAGGCAATTAGGGTAGGAATGCCCTCGTACGAATTATGTTGGCTTTTTTCCTGCTAACTGCTATCGGCGCAAAATTGAAATTTACTGAGATTCAGCCCTTAAAAAAATAAACCCTTTTTTTAAAGCCTCGATCAACCGGACACTCATCATCAGTTTTGAAACCACCAAAATGACAAATCGCTTGTAGACTTTCAATTAAATTTCGCTTGTAGACATTTAATATCGAAGATGAAAGGAAAATTCGACTTCCGTGATGGTGCCCCGCTGTTCACGGCGTTTTTATACTTGCGAAAAAACGGTTGGAAGGAGTGAAATTGCACTTTAATAAGTTGGGGTAAGAATTGAAATTGTCGAAAACGGTGAGAGATAGATAAGGCACAAGTATGCTACGTTGCTTTTTAAAAAACTATTAATATGCCAATATGTGAATATTATCACAATAAGTACTTCCGAATTTGGATTATCTAAATGATTAATATAAATGACTTTATTATGTTTGCTTTTTAAATGATAGATACTTGTCATTATCGAAAACTTTCAATCGTAAATATCTCGTAAACGGTGCGTCGCAGCGAAAAAATAACGAAATTTTTGAAAGTTTAAGCAAAGCAAGTTATGGGTATTCCAAACATATTGCGACTGTCAAAACCTACTTTCCGTTATCGAAAATTATGCCGGTGTCGAGTTACGTACCATAAATTGGTTATAATTGGTCACTTTAGGCTCCATTAATGTCATTAAATTAGCAATAGAAAATTTTTCAAAAAATTAGTTTTCGTTACTTTTCGTAATTGTAAACTTTCAATCGTAAATATCTCGTAAACTGTGCGTCGCAGCGAAAAAATAACGAACTTTTTGAAGGCGTAAGCGAAGCAAGTTGTGGGTATTCTGAACATACTGCGACTATTAAAATATGGTTTCCATTATCGAAAATTATCGATATCGAAAATAACGATATTTCACTTAGTAAAGACAAACGGAATTGAATGTTATATTAACGAATATAAGTGACGACTTTTAGAAAACTGGAAAAGATGTCAAAAACCCAACTTCACCATCGAATTCATTAGCGTAAAAGACGCCAAATAGTGGAAGCTGACAAAAAATCTAGAATATTCTACTCGTCAGCTAGCAGAGATATTAAATAACAGATTTCACTATTGAAATGGTTACTAAAAATTAGATTAAGCAGCGCAATTTGACAAAAGTTCTAGAATGTTCTATTCGTCAACTAACCGGTTGCACCATTTATTTGGTTATCGGAAAAAAGACGATATATCACATTTTGATAAATGTTCTATTCTGGCTGATGAACAGATCATTCTAGAATGTTTACCAAAATGGGACATTTAGTTTATATTAGTTTAATTTTGGTTGGACAATTGAATGGTGCAATTGATTTTTCAATATCTTTGTTAGTTGACAAATAGAATATTCTATAGTCGAGGCCAATATAGTAGAGACCATTCCATTCTTCTTTTATAAATTTAATTTGCCTACAACCGTTTTTAATATTACGACATACTGTACTACACATTTTTGTTTCTTGTTTTTCTTTAAATTGCTGATGCTTAAACATGGTGGCCACAGATTTTTAAAGATAAAATTTCCTGACTTTTCCAGGTTTTCCAGAAATTTTATTAAAAAATTCCCTGACTATTTTGTAAAAAATGCCGCCCCTACTTTATCCTAAAAAGCTAAAAAAAAATTTCTTACTAACTTTTATCTTAAAAAAAGTGAATGACGAACAAAAGAAATAATTAAAATTCCAATTTTGCCGCCCTAGGCTCCAGCCTACTCTGCCTGTTGGTAAATCCGCCACTAGTTGAAAGACAACTTCTGAAAGAACATTACTTTCCTTACTTTCTGAATGAATGTTATGATTATGAGATTTATGAGTAATAAATTACTCCTTGTATTATTTTTAAATTTTTATTTATATGCATCAAATAAATATAATATTAAGTAGTATTATAATACGAAGTCATATCACATTTATAATATACCCCGTTTCAAATACAATTAAGCATAAGTCATCGTTAAAAAATTAAATAATTCTTATATTCGAAACAAATCAATCTTCTATTCTTTTCTAAAAACAAACTGCAAATTTAAAATTTACGCATTTGCAACAATGAAAGAGATAAAGCTAAGAAAACGGGAATTCCTTAAATTCGTAAGTGATAAATCATGCTTAAATTTAAATGAAATAGATTATATACATATGTATATAAATATTTTTTTATTACTCATGCGAGAGAAGTACTAACTTGGCGCACACATTTCTGTACGCAAAATAGCTATTTGCCCACTGTACTCTTCCCGCATACTTTTTTGCGTGTGGAAAGTAACTTTCCACACGCAAATTGACAATAAAACACGCAAAATTTAATCAAAATACGCAAAGCCGCCTTTTAATTTTTCATTTAATAAATATTTCATAATTATTTCTATAGAAACCACCAACAAAGTAATTTAAACGATAATTAATTCAGAAAAAAAAGACGAACACTTAAAAATATTATTTTAAAAAGTAACAAAAATGTCAAAAATAGTCATAATAATAGAAAAAAGTATGTGAAATTCGTAATAAAAAGTAGTATGTGAAACTCGTGCGGGATTGTCGATTGCTCCACTCAAGCGAACGAGCGCACTCACTACGTTCGTGCGCTCAACTTCGCTTTCGTGGGCAATCGACAATTTCCCGCACTTATTGCACAATATACTATATATTTATCTTATTCACTTGTTAACTTTTCAATTTCGTTGTTTATTGCTAAAATATCTTGACGACTACTTTCGACTAGAACTTTTTTCTTCTCTAAAAGATTTTTTAACCGCCATTTCTTCATATTTTTATTGTTAGTATTAAGTTCTTCTAACTCTTTATCTTTTTTCATTTTTTTTTAATTTTTCTTCATAACGACTTCTCGCATTTTTAACTGACTGAATCAGACTTTTCGATATTTCAAGATTTTCGATTCCTACATTTTTTAATTTATCAAAAATTAATCTTTGGGTGATTAATGAATCTTCTTGAAGATTTTCAATCAAACAGTCTTTGTTGATGGAAAATCCACGTTCAAGAGATGAATTGCCGTGAAAAAATGTAAAAATAATTTTTACGTATTTGGTTAATTCCTTAAAATCATCTGGCGTAGCCATAATATTATTTAACCATAAACAATCTAGTTTTTTATTATCTAACTTGAAATAATTTTTAACTTCCTCTTGAAACGCTGAACTTCTACATAACTTCTTGTACTGGTTGTGAATTTTATCAGCATCAGCTCCGCTAACCCAATTGTTTTCTACTAAAATATCAAGTGAGACAGACATACGTTTTTCTCCAACATCTAAATTTTGTGCTACACTTGGATCCAAACAAGAAATTCCTTTAACAAACTTGTAGTTTACAGGAGATTTTTCAATTAGTTTTTCGCACAACGCAATATACGCTTGACGACAACCTTTCTTAAATTTTAAAACATCACGTTCTTTAATATTCTTGCATTCTTTGATAGCTCTTTTTGTAGCACAGCCAACATTTATATCGTTATAGAATAGTATGTTTTCAGATTTTTTTAAATCTATAGACTTGATATTTTTTGATTCAAGAGCATTCGTTTGAACGTAGTTTTGCATAATATCTCGCAAGAGAGAAACAATGTTTTCATAAAGAAGAGGTGCTAAACAGTTGTCTGATTGAAATTGAACCAAAAATGGTTCAACAAATGATGCAAGAAACTGAAAAAAATTTAGTTTTGCTTTTAGAAAGTTGTCATTTATTGCACTAGAAACTATAATATAGCTATCACATTTTGGTTCTTTTTTGTCTCTTTTTACTCCTTCAACATATTTTATAACACAAGGTAAAATTTCAATTGCTCTAGCACTCACAGCTACATTTTCAACCCATCGGATATCACAAAATTTCTTTGGAAATACTTTTGAATTAGAGAAATGAATATAATCAGCTCGACGTGCAGGTACGTGTTTAAATATTCCAGTTTGTTGCTTTTATTCCGGCTCTAAAAGCATTATGCACTGTGTGAAGTCCACAACTACCAAGATCCAAAATTATATGATCATTAGTATCCCCAGTGTCTTTTAGATATGATTTTAAATTATTAAAAAATTTTTTATTAACATTAGGAATTTTTCTAACATCCAGTCCGTCAATACCAGTAAGAAAAGCTTTCATAATATCTTCTGCACACGAATGTCCAATGAACACAGAATTATAATAATGTGTACTTACTTCATTTTTCGATGAATCCCAAAAACGGACATTAATGTCCATTTGTCCACTTTGAGAAACTTTATTTAACGATTCGTCAAACCCAACTGCGAAATAGTCACATTTTTTTACTCTTTCCAATAACTCAGACTTGAAAAAAGATGCTATTCCATATGATATGACATATGAAATTTTTGTTCGCTGTAGTTGCATCGAAGAAACAATATTTGAATCCGGAAACATTATTTTAAATAAAGAAACACTGGAAGCACCTGCACGAAATGATTGATGATTGAGAACTTGTTGTAAACACCAGATAATTTCAGCTTTATTTGTTTCATTTTTTAAAACAAATTTTTCTAGAATTGATTTTCCGTTTTTCTTTTTAGTATTTTCATTGTTATTGTTGCTATTAGTATAACAATTATTATTGGAAATATCATTGTTTTTATCAATAGTATCATTGTTATTATCCTTATAAGAAATCGATGGTTGAGACTGTGATGAACAATTTGTCATAGAATTTATATTTTCTGTATTATTTTCTTTTGCGACTGAAACATTCAATTTGACTGAACTATTTCGATATTTTTCTTTTAATTTATGTTTGTTTCCACTTGCATGACTGAGAAGAGCTTGTCGTCCCATATTACTCAGAGAGAATGATTTCATACAGAATTTACAGTAAGCACAATTAATGTTTTTATCATCTTTTTTTAGCCACGGTGAAAAATTTTGATCCTGAAGCCAGACTGAACTGAAAACTGTTTTTTTTTGGTGTGGCATATTCTATAAAATAAATAATTACAAATAATGACATATAGCCTATAGGTGTACATAATACTTTTTACAAGACAACAAAATTATATTTTCAGTATTCATAATTAGGAATACTTATTTAAGAATATGTACACGTATACGTATGTACTTACAGTAGCCTGTGATGTTCCAGTGTATTATTCCAAATATAATTAAAAAATATGCAATAACCTGTTAGTAAAATATTTTTTCTCACTGTAGCTCCTAAAAAGGTTATTTTAAGTCGCTTGTGATGTTAACCGCTATTTTTCAATAACCACACTATTACGTACACGACGTACATGACGTACACCACGTACACTATACCGATAGGTAAAACTGGTAAAACAGTCATACAAATATAGTACACTAGATGGTATGACAATCGCATCCGCGCCAATTTTTAAATCTAATCTCAAAACAAGTGAAAATTTATTGAAGTTTATATCCCTAAATAAGCAAAACTATAAAAATCAATTTTTTCCAGTCTTCTGGTAAAATTCCCTAACTTTTCCCTGACTTTTCCAGAAAGTAAAAATTCCCTGACATTTCCAGGTTTTCCAGTAATGTGGCCACCATGTTAAAATCAAATATTAAAACGATTGTAAACAAATTACATTTATAAAAGAAGAATAGAATTGTCAGAACATTTTTCAATGACCTCTTTTTCAATGACCAATTAAACGCTGTAATTAATTGTTCGATATCTTTGCTAGTTGACAAATATTACATTCTAAAATTTTTGTCAAACTGTGCTCCTTAATCTCATTTTTAGTCATCAATTCAATAGTGGAGTTTGTTTTTTGATATTTCTGCTAGTTGACGATTGGAATATTCTAGATCTAGAATTTTACGTTACTCATTTTGCAGGTTACGTATGCAGAATATGTGCATATATGTATGCAATATAATTTTAAAATTTTTAGACAATATTACCTCAGGATTATCTGCAAATAATTTGAAAAAACTTTGCTTTCTTAACAAAAATCTGTTAAAAGTAAACTTTAATTACTGATTTTGTGTATCGGTTTATTACTTTATGTAAGTGTACGTGCACACAGAAAGCGAGTAAGAGCAGAGCGATGCCGAGCGAGTACATGCTATTTTGTTAAACACGTACATTTTAATGCACATGTTCAAACACATGGCTGATTCAAACCGTTGCCAAACGATGCGATGCGAGTCCGGACTGAGCCGATTTGCTAATGTCAAACAAGTTTGATATTTTCAAGCGTTTTCAAGCTGATTTCGTTTGTTGTGTTCTCTGTTGAGTGTTTTGTTGTTTTTATCGTTTTTGTCCATTGTTGCTGCGTAATATTTCTTTTGTATTTACGCCAAGCCTTGTAAGATCCAAAACATAGGAATTACCACAACCGAGATTATGTTGCCAGATTATGGCAGGATATTTCAAAAAAATTAAATTTAAATGGTTTAATAATTGAATTAAAATATAATCGAAGGTACTAGAAGTCATTCTAAAGTACCCTCAGGAATTTTTTTGGATCTTGCTGTTGCTAATGTAAAAGATGATGAAATTCACCATGTTCGTACCTATTTTGTCTTGAGGAGTATGTATATTAGGGTGGCCCAAAAAAATCAACTTCCTAATTTTGGCCCAGGCACTCTTGGATTTTGTTAGACTGGTGATCAGTATTGTTATATATTATTTTTCAGATTTTTATTTAGATCAGAAAATGGTGCTCAGAGGTTCTGAAGTTTAAAAATTTACGACAAAAATGAAAACACTTTAAAATATTTTAACTAATCGGGTATACTTCTCTGTTTGTTGCAGACGGATTAAAAGTGTGAAGATATGCTGAAAAAGATCAGGTATTACTGTTTTGTCAACATGATAATAAATACTGTAAAGAATCTGTCCTCGGAACTGAACTCAAAAGGTTGAATTACACCAGTTTTCATCATTTTTTTTTTATTTAATAAAACACTGTGGCATCTCCTGTTACAAGGCAGCCTAGTAGTGTTTTTCTTTTGGGAATTAGAGATGTGGACACTTTAACTAAATTAAATAAACTTCCCACAAATCGACAAGTGCTATTACGCTTTCACTGGCACTTAAATGAACTAAAATCAATGCGGAATGTAAGTCATGCGACAGTCCAAGAGCTCTTAGAATTATGGGCTAAAGCTTTTATTCCAACACGATTAAACAAACACTGTGAGAAAATTGAAAAACTACATTTTAATTGGCTGTTATTAAAAAAAAAAATAAATCTCGCAATTCCAAATCGCAAAAAGATCGTGAATATGAATTTGTTTCTGGACTTGATTCTCTGTTTGATGTCGCACATGCAGATGCTTTGACTTTAATAAAAATCCAAGAAGATCGGAAGTTTCTGCTAGATCAACGAAACCATAGAAATATGATTATGGCTTCAGTTGACAACAATCTGGCAAAGAAGCAGGAGAGACCTCTTAAGCGGCATATTGAATAAGATGAAAAAAGACGGAAAGCTCAATCATCAGGACTGGTACCAACAACTTCTGGAATAGTTTCAGTGCATAGATCTCAGCCAGAAATTGGAAAGAGTACTACCAGTAACAGTACTGATTCCTCTGATGATGAAGACTACCCAATTCCAACTTCACTGAAAAAGAAATCCCGATACCAGTATGCTGAAGCTGCTGATGATACGAATATAGCTACGAAAACTAGTACAAAAAAATCTTTCTTTACGTCGCAAGTCACAAGTGCTCTTGAGAGAAATAAAGTATCAGATCGACAGACACTTAGATTAGTGGTACCTCTAGCGGTAGCACTAGGAGAGAATCCATCGGAATTATCAATTTCCCGTACAACCATTCAAAGAGCAAGGAAGAAAAGTAGGAAAGAACTTGCTGGAAACATTAAAGAAATACTCAAACCAAAATATCCACTTGTAGTGCATTAGGATGGTAAAATGCTGCCAGAAATAAGTGGAACAGAAAAGATTGATCGTTTACCAATAGTAGTTTCTGGTGGTGGTGAGGAAAAGTTACTTGCTGTACCTAAATTAGCAACCGAAACTGCAGAGAATGCTGCTCTGGCAATTTTCCCAACACTCCAAGAATGGAATATAGTAGATGCAATACAGGATATGTGTTTTGATACAACGTCGGTTAACATTGGCTATTCCAAAGGAGCATGTGCTCTTTTAGAAAAAAAATTTATTGGAAGGGAATTATTGTGGTTTCCATGTCGTCACCATATAATGGAAATTATTTTAGCTAACGTCTTTACTCTGTGCTTTGGTCCATCCTCTGCTCCTGAAATACAGCTATTTAAAAGATTTAAGAGCATTTGGAATAAAATTGAAAAAGAAAACTTTCGGGGTCTTGATACTGATCCAGAAGCTGACTGTTTTAAACAAGAAACTGTACAATTTCTGCTATAGGTAGCTAATTGGAAAAAACAACTAAGGGATGATTACAAAGCGCTAATTGAACTGACTTTGACACTTTTGGGTAGTCCACCATCAAAAATACACTGGCGAACCCCCGGGCCAATACATCATGCTCGGTGGATGGATAAGTTAATATATGCCATGAAGATCTACTTATTTAGAAACCAAAAAAATGTATTCAAGTTAACGACAAAGGAAGAACAACAGCTCAAGTAATATCTGGAGCACTACTGTATACTAGTGCCTGGATTAAGGCATCCTTAGCGGTAGATGCCCCTTCAAATGAAGTTATGGTCCGCTATAAGTCCGCTTTGAACGTATTAGGGCGCCATTTGTGGTACATCTCTGATGAACTAGTTGCTCTTGCTTTATTCTCTGATAAAGTGTCAAGCTCAGATAAAAAAGAAATGATAGCTAAGATGTCAACAGTTCAAGCATCAACTAGAATGGTTTGAGGTAACCCAAACTTTCTAAAAAACAAGTCGGATCCAAAGTTGTATGAATTTGCTAATTCAAGGACAAAGGAATTATTTCTAAAGATGAAAATTAAGACTTCATTTTTTGATATGGAACCAAATACATGGAAAAAAGACAAAGATTTCTGTGCTGGGCTGGCAAAAGCGAAGAATCTATTAGTGGTAAATGATACAGCTCAAAGAAATGTAAAACTCTTTGAAGATTTCAATAAAATGCTTACAAAAACAGAAGAGGATAAGCAGTTCTTATTGCAAATTGTCGAGTCTAATAGAAATCACGTTCCGACCCAAACAACAAAAAAGGCTGCTCTGGATGCGGCAAAAAAGTAACCCTGTTTATGTACCATAGATAAAGTACACCAGAATTTCATTTCTGCAAGATAGCCAACTTCAATATATTTTTTTGACCCTCTATTACCTCTCTATGCCCTGAGAACGGGGGTAGCGGATATAAATGTCCTCACTGTCGTTATCATCATGCGTAGTACACTTGAGAAGAACAGAGATGTCACTATAATAACTTTGAACTATCTTTAGCTTTATCCGATAATGTAGATTACTACTAGTAAGATAATCCATTAAAATTCTCCTAGTTGCATTTTATTTTGATCAGTTTTTCAAGTTTAAAATTCATACAATAATTATAAACTCATATATTTGTTTAAAAACTAAAGTAAATTTATTCAAAATTATACATTAATCAAAATTTCGTAAATGAATATCACTATTATTGCTGCTAATTTCTGGAAAGTGTGCTCCAATTTTTCTGCAACAGATAAAATGTGTTCTAATTTTCTAATTAATTTACTGTGATAATAAAATAAGTAATTAATTTCAAATAAAAATAAGCTAATAAATGTTAATTATACATACCTCCAAAAATAATCAAGTAAAATTATTAAATTTAATATTGAACTCAAAAAAATAGACGAATTTCTTTCCCTTTAAATATTGAATGCATTTTTTTTTTTAAAAGCACAACTAGCCAGAATACAAAATTTATTGCTAAAAACTATTTTTGACTAAAACAGGTACATAACAAACAAAAAAAGTATGGAAGGTGTGTATGGGAGGGAATGTTATGAAAAGTTTTGAGAAATTTTCTTGTTAACCTGCTTACAAAGTAGAAGAATGAGAGACTAGTTGACAATTGATTTTCAAGTAACTGGGTTTTTCGAATTCTAATTCATAATGCACACGTAGACAGAACACTTGTGCAAATTTATCTTTTGTACTTTAGCGGTGGGCGTTTTTTTGTATTCTTCATCCAATAATACCAACTTGAATGTTCATTTAAAATTGATTCGATCTGGAGCTAACTGACAGAGATAAAGATTGTATAGTTTGATCTAACTGTTACGGATCAATGAAACATAAGAGGCATTAAACAATGTATAAATTGTTCTCTAAAAGTTACTGCGTAGCTGGTGAAAAATCTTTCTCCATATAGTGCAGCATAGCTCTGGGAATTCTTTAAAGATCAATCTAAATAGACGCCCAGAATTTGTAAACAATTCACCAAGGAAAAGGTTACTTTGATGAGGCCTTCAAACAGTAGCAACAGTAGCATATATATATATATATATATATATATATATATATATATATATATATATATATATATATATATATATATGTATAAAATATATATAAATTCTGGGCCTCCGTTTAGAAGTTTAACAAAATATTCCTTGTCCAGTTTTTCCATTGATCTTTAAGAAATGCTCAGAGCTATGCTGCACAAGATGGAAAACGATTTTTCACCAGCTACGCAATTACTTTAAGAGAACAGTTTATACATTGTTTAATGCCTCTTATGTTTCATTGTTCTGTTACAGTTAGATCAAACTTTATAATCTTTATCCCTGCCAGTTAGCTCCAGATCGAATCAGTTTTAACTGAACATTCAAGTTGGTATTATTGGATGAAGAATACAAAAAAAAAAAAAAAAACGCCCACCGCTAAAGTACAAAAGATAAATTTGCACAAGTGTTCTGTCTACGTGTGAATTATGACGTAGAATTTGAAAAACCCAGTTACTTGAAAATCAATTGTCAACTAGTCTCTCATTCTTCTACTTTGTAAGCAGGTTAACAAGAAAATTTCTCAAAACTTTTCATAACATTCCCTCCCATACACACCTTCCATACTTTTTTTGTTTGTTATGTACCTGTTTTAGTCAAAAATAGTTTTTAGCAATAAACTTTGTATTCTGGCTAGTTGTGCTTTTAAAAAAAAATGCATTCAATATTTAAAGGGAAAGAATAACCTGGATCACACACGCATGTACAAATGTGCTCGTATGTAACTACATAAAACAAAAAAAAAAATTAAATACTTAAGTTTATATTTTGTCTATTGTCAAATAATATTAATAAGAGATAAGTATGCACGTGTATATAACACAAATATCTGTGGCATACATTAGTCGAACAATGTTAGAATAATACGGCACATATCAGTTGAAAAGAGATGATGGTATTCTTTACGATGTTATACAATATATTACTGGTTTGAAAGAAGACTACAGGACTATACTACATACTTGGTCGATGACGATATGGTCGGTCAAACTGGCCGTTGTTGTTATATTGTGTGTACACATATATTCACGCACACACACACACACACACACACACACACACACACTTGTACCGTTAGAATTACATTATAAATGTGAGGTAGTGTGTGTTGTATATATGTGTGTGTATGTCTTTGTATACAGAATACACTATTCAATGTATATATAAAACCTCCCACTCCCATCCCCACCCTTACACATTCATAGGTATCCACATATACATACATACATGTGTATGTATACCCATTTTCTAAGTTGTATTTCTCATCTCACTCAACGAGTCTAATATTATATGGAAGAGATGTGTGTGCTGTACTTGTGCTTTTACTTGCGATCGATGCAGCATCGTCGTGTTGTCCGTTCGTCGTCCAAAATACTCTCTCCTGCCCATTCGCCTCCTTCAGAATTTCACCACCCGTCCCCTTCTCACTGTAAACCCTTCACTTTCGTTCATCGTCGACCACTGGTACTTGTTCTCCACTCGCCCACTTTATCGCCTGCTACTCACATCACAACTCCTCTACTCTCCTATACACGTTTCACTCATACTTCTCACTTGCTTGGATCGTTCGTATATAGTACATACATATTATATGTATGTATGTACATATCGTAGTACATATAACAACATCGGCTATTGCCGCACACACAACACACTTTACACTTCCCGAAGGACTTTCACTTTCCTCTACTCGGAGGACTTTCTCTGCGTCCGCACGCGTCCGTTATACACTTATAAAACACTATTGTATTACTCTGTATTGCACAGTACTGTACTTGTAAGCTTTCATTTAAATTTACTTTCTCCTGAACTGTTACAATAATAATAATAATAATAATACATATTATATTATAACAAACTGTTTTCTTACAAAATGATCTATATTTACTAGTAGCAGAAAATATAGGTACCTCCAGCAGATTCAACATATACCTACCTACCTACCTACATAATAATATGTGTATTAAATTGTGCGTCACATTTACTTCGTTTCAGTTTTCACTTCAAACAAATCCGTATACCTATATACTTGATATGTCTGCATTTGTTAATTAATTAATAATTAATAATTAATTCTTAAATAAAAATTCTATAAATACATAAAATAAAATAATATAAACTCCTATGTATATGTACTTTTACATACTTTATTTATGCATAAGTTATTAAAATGTTTGAATATAAATATGTAATTGATTTTGCTTCCAAGACTTACTAAAGTAGCGGAAGCACTGCGATCACTTTTGAAATATAAAAATTTTTTCCCCCCAAGATGAAAATTTTCACGCCCATTTTACGTATTAAAGCTTCCTGAACAATTTTGGTATCGTGTCTGTTTGTCGGTCCGTCTGTGTGTCGTCAAATTTCTGAATTATTCGACTTTTTAAACGAAATTTTCAGCAATTATGTGGTTTGGTTTTTAGATAATCACGTATAAATTTCATCGTAATCGCAGTAACGGCAGCTATGGAACTACCGTGACGTTCATTAATGTCTCGAATCTCACTAAGTGGCATACCTTCTGAACTATTCGATTTTTTTTATGAACTTTCAAAAATTATTTGAATTTCATCGCAGATGAAGTAATTCCAGTCACGGCGCTACTGTGAGATCTCATTAAATGTTTATATCTTACTTGCTACTAGCCTCAGTTCGTACAAATTTTGAGAATATTTCGAAGTTAGTCCATGTATGGTCTCCTATAAATTTCAATATAATTATAGTAATAATAGTTACTGTGCATGGGGAAACGTAAAGTAGAGACCTGGAGACCCAAAAAACTTCCAAAATAAACGAATCGTAGCCAAATTTTGCTGAAATATTATTGAGATTCTCAGAGATCCGAACTCTTCGTGAGTCTAGAAATATTTTCCTTAATTGAGAGCTCAAAAAGGATCGAAAATTAAAATATTCTTAAAACTAGTAATATACGCATCTACGAAAAAGTCTCGCGGTATGAAAATAAGGTACGCTATTAAAACTATGAATATAGCTACTTTAGAGTAGCTGAGTGAACGATGCATTTATAAGGAACTGTTTTGTTCAAAATTTCACAATATAAAATTTAAATGAACGTGTAGTCAGATTAGAGAGCTGAAGAACTTTTGACAACTTTCTGTTCAAATACTATTAAGATTGACAAAAAGAAGATAGTAATATTAAAATGGTCTCCTAGGGCATACAGCGTATGCAAATACATATTGTACTAAATATTTAGTGAATGATTATACCTTGCTGACACTGCTAAATAACTTAAGCGTAACCAGAGTCAAGGACTTGAATAATTACTGTCGTAAGACTCCAAAATTACATAGCTTTATTCTGAATTTATAGAACGGAAATCATCTGTTTATTCACTCCCTATTTCTTTATTTGTATTTTTGTGGATCGTTTCGTACAATGAACTACTGTTTCTTGCATTACGAAGTATGGGTACTTAAAGAGTATACTCGCCTGTAACAACTTTTTGGTTTAATGTATATTTTACACACTGATATTAGAATATGTATTTACCATACAATAGATGGAGTACACACAATTTTTTTTAAAACAAAATCGCCATATTGTTTAACGCCTTTTATAACCTACAAAATGTCGATGGTTATGAATACTTTTTAATTTGCATGTGATTTTTGTTGTAATTTAGGATTATTTATTAATAATTATTCTTTACAATATTTATGGCAACAAATATTACATCAATAAAATAAATATAGAAAAAATTTAAATTCAACCTCTTTTAAAAATATATTCGTCAACATTTGAGTCACTTTTTTGGCTTCATTTTCATATACATTATATGGGTGATTCTACTGTTAAAGTCCTTCAAAGAATTAAGGTTGTTTCGACAATAACGAAGGTTAAAACTATATACAGAATGAAGAAACTGTCATTTATTTTATTTAAATAAAGTTAATAACTCCTATTTAGACCATCTACCTACCTTTACTTAAAATTTTTATTTAACTTTTTTTATAAAAATGGTGCCAAACTTTTATTTCAACGCTAAAACGGCATGTCAGTAAACTTTTAACTTCCTGTGGTCAAATACACTGTCCAGGCGTTTACTACTTAAACGACTAATGTCAACAGAAACGGTACAAAATTAAAATGGGAAGTGGGCAAGATAATTTTTGCAAGGCCCCTCTTCCTATGAATTTTCAAAAAAGTCTCCCTAAAAAGTGAGGTAAGGAGAAAAAAAAGCATAGTTCAACAATCTTAATCAAGTTTTGCCAGCCAACATGCGAGACCCCGCCGAGAGGCTCTCAAAGGCATGAGGCTATAGATGCTCACCCACTTCACCCACCCTTTGAACGTCAATGCCAATAATTTTTCGTTTTCTTAAACTATTGACTGTACTGAAGTTACGAAATATTTTTAAAAAAAGGGTCATATTCATTTAAAAAAATAGGAAAGTGGTACTAATCTTTCAAATCAACATATTTACGAAGTAGAATGTATAATATTTGAAAAAAGCTTCAATATTCATTTATAATTAAACAAGAAATTACTATCTCTTATTTATTTATTTATTTATTTTGTTGTCGCAAAATTAATTGAATAAAAGGGATATTTTTGCGAAGTAAAGTGTTTTATTAATAAATATAATTACTATTATCATTAAAATAGTATATTGTGCAATAAGTGCGGGAAATTGTCGATTGCCCACGAAAGCGAAGTTGAGCGCACGAACGTAGTGAGTGCGCTCATTCGCTTGAGTGGAGCAATCGACAATCCCGCACGAGTTGCACATACTATTTTTTATTACGAATTTCACATACTTTTTTCTATTATTATCACTAATTTTGACATTTTTATTACTTTTTAAAATAATATTTTTAAGTGTTCGTCTTTTTTTTCTGAATTAATTATCGTTTAAATTATTTTGTTGGTGGTTTCTATAGAAATAATTATGAAATATTTATTAAATGAAAAATTAAGAGGCGGCTTTGCGTATTTTGATTAAATTTTGCGTGTTTTATTGTCAATTTGCGTGTGCAAAGTTACTTTCCACACGCAAAAAAGTATGCGGGAAGAGTACAGTGGGCAAACGGCTATTTTGCGTACAGAAATGTGTGCGCCAAGTTAGTACTTCTCCCGCATGAGTAATAAAATAGTATATTGTGCAATAAGTGCGGGAAATTGTCGATTGCCCACGAAAGCGAAGTTGAGCGCACGAACGTAGTGAGTGCGCTCATTCGCTTGAGTAGGGCAATCGACAATCCCGCACGAGTTGCACATACTATTTTTTATTACGAATTTCACATACTTTTTTCTATTATTATCATTATTTTGACATTTATATTACTTTTTAAAATAATATTTTTGAGTGTTCGTCTTTTTTTTCTGAATTAATTATCGTTTAAATTACTTTGTTGGTGGTTTCTATAGAAATAATTATGAAATATTTATTAAATGAAAAATTAAGAGGCGGCTTTGCGTGTTTTGATTAAATTTTGCGTGTTTTATTGTCAATTTGCGTGTGGAAAGTTACTTTCCACACGCAAAAAAGTATGCGGGAAGAGTACAGTTGGCAAACAGCCATTTTGCGTACAGAAATATGTGCGCCAAGTTAGTACTTCTCCCGCATGAGTAATAAAAAATCATTAACAAGTCCAAGTATATGGCTTATATTTCACTGCTTAAAAATAAAATTTTCACTGTAATGTTTATATAGCTCAAATAAACATCTTTTTTTTTAAAATTAATTACTTATATAGCGACAAACAATATTTATAAAATAAATTAATAAAAAAAAAAAAATTGTAGGATACATTAAGTACGGAACTCATTGCCTTCTAAACACTAGCCCGATGTTTTACCAGTTACGCCACATAGCTCTAGCTAAGTTAAATACTAGATTGATTTATACGGCATATTAAGAAAATTGGAAAGTTTAGAAGCTTTTTTTTCGAAAACTGCTGGCTAATGCGTTTTACTATTTTACTATGTTAACACCCTAAAGGTATACTAATATACCAAATTTCATTCCAAAGTGAATTTCCCAACTCGGAACCTCTTCTTGTTATTTTTAATTTTAAATATTATCGAATGCCTGTGGAATATTATTAATGTATGGCGAACTTTTGTTCGTATTTACACATACACCAATATTCATTTGTTCACTTAATGTCCAGCTTAGCTGATGCTTGAACACTCGATTTACTTTGGCGTGCGTGACTAATTCATTATGTTAATTATAATTCACATATGTTCATATTCATACATACATATGTTGCAGTCAAAACTCTTAACCCGTCAAAAGTACTTTGAACTGATAAAAACAGGCAAAAGTAGTTTTGACGGAGCAGGTTGGTCAAAAGTAGTTTTGTCTGAAAATCATTGATTAAAAGTAATTTTGACTGGAAATTAGTAGTTAAAAGCAGTCCCGGATCTACGATTTTTTAGAACCGGGGCAGAAACTTTAAAATGGCGCCTCCCTCCAACGTTTGACATAAATTTTCAAAAAAATTCATAATTATATAAGTCCTTTATAAAACTCCAATTTTTCCCGTTTCGGCAATGATAAAAATTGAAGGTTTTGTAAAGGGTCAATATAGGTACAAGTTGATTCTTTATTTTAATAAATCTACTTCGAAAGCACTAAAAGTTGTGCAAACTTCAAATTTTTATCACCAGCCCCATTAGAGATACAGGGGCGCAAAATTCCAAAATTTGGAAAAAAGTCAGTTTTCGGAAGTTTGTAAAAATTAAAAGATAGAAGTTTCACAATTGAAATAGTGTGTATTTGTTTCATAATGGGTAGTTGTACCCGTATAGCTATTCTCATAAAAAATACTAAGCGAGGTTTAAAACATTCCTTCTATAAGAAAAAAAATGTTCAAAAGGTGAATTTTTGAATCCAACTTTTGATATCCAACTTTAGGTAAGGATTTCTTATGGAAGGGACGAAAATAGGTTAAATATGGACATCACTTAAAATAAAGATATTTATTACCTTTAAAATGGTTTTTACTTCAACCTTTTAGGATGAATGGTTTATGAAATATGTGCATTGGCATAAATGGATGCAAACACAAAAATCAGCGCAAATTGGAAAACAAAAATGGCCACCAGGCTTAAACGGTTCAAGATAATTTTTTTTAAGAATTCTTCTCAATACTTCAATCAAATGTAATAAAAACAACTGGAAAAATATTACTTTTTCCTAAAATGGTCGAGTAACCAACTTTTTTTTTAGACCGTTTGATATAGACCGACCTAGTATGATCTTGGCGCCCCCTGAAACTGACGCCCGGGGCATGGGCCCCGGTTTCCCCCCTCTCCTTAGATCCGGGCCTGGTTAAAAGGGGTCTTGACTGATACTTTAAGTGAAAACTACTTTTAGCCACCAGAGCATCAGTCAAAATAACTTTTAACTAGTTAAAATGTAAAAAGTTAAAGAAGTCTATAATTGAGAATTTGTTTATTTCGAAATATTACAATGAATACCTACAAAGAAGTTGAATATAAGATACTAACAATAATAAACATAGAATATAGGTGCATAAATTATGAAAATATGAAATCAAAGTGTTTGTGTTGTTTTATAATAATTATTAAGTAACATTAAAAGGAATAAAAATAAAAAAGTGAAACATTTTTCCTTATTTTACAATGAGATCCTTGTAAATGAGAATTATACTTTGATGTATCACTATTGTATTTTTGATGTGTCCCACACTCTTCTTTCGAAATTATCATAATCCTATGTGTATTTTCCCCATTAATCCATTGAAAATAAAACTAATTATTTTTTGATGAAATTATATATAACTGTTAGCTATAACAGATAAAATTAGGTGGTGAGGTTAGTTGAGGTTAGGCTTGTTTAGTTAGTTTTGACAATATACTTCGACTTTAATAAATTTAATCCTTCTAACGCAAAATACGTACCCCTAAAATATCAGTCCGTTATTCAGAAGCGTTTGGAAAATATTTTTGAAAAGATGGTTTTCGTTTCACCCCTTTCCAGGGATGTATCTCCCTTATTATTGAGATTTGAAAAAAAGTGTAGATGAAAAGGTACCATCATTTTTGAAAGTACTATCAGCTCTAGGAATTACGGTACATAATTCTGGACCACCTTGTATATATGAATGAGCAATGTAAAAGTCGATACGTCAATTTAACAAATATATTTCACAGTTTTTGGTAAGTAATAATTCAGTTAATACATTAACAATAGAATTTACATTATGATCAATTTAAAAAAAAATACTATTTTGCTACAACTTGTAAAATAAGAACATAAATAAAATCAAAGGGGTAATCAAACGTTCACGAATTACGTGAATGCCTGATTAAGTGAACCATTAAATGTTTTTAGTACGGTTTCACGTTTTTAAGTAGTTGATCACATATCGATCCAAACCTTTGAAACCTGAAACGGCCATCTTGTTTTGACAAACTATTGATAAATTTAATTCGGTTGAAAGTGTAAACAATTTGAGGAATAATAAGTTTTCTGGTGTCAATTTTAACTTATTATCTCTAAAGTATCTTAATTTTATTTTACAGATCGAAATTTCTAATGACATGAGAGAAGTACGTATTACTTATTGATTGACTTTTTATTACTGATGAATTGCTGTAAGTTCAATGTCTTTTTTTTGGTTTTTCTCTTTTCAGATCTCAGCGATTATTAAAATAATTAAATTCAGCCGACCCCCTATTGGTGTGATCGAGTAATTTTATTATGTGAGTACATATTAACGTGTCAATTTTTGGTTATGCAATCGTAACCGAAAGTCGTTAATGTGCAAATCTCTACATTTACAGATTATAAATGATTTATTATTTAATGAAGTGGTAATGTAAGTATCAATTTTCACACGTGTTCAGAAAATCGATAAAGATTACCGAAATGCACATTTCTTCAGTTTTAGATCCACTGATTCGAGAAAAAAATAAATATATGCAAAATTATCAGCGTACTGGTATGATGGACAATGAGGTGAGAATCTATAAAATTATAGTTCCAGAGCTGATCGTAGTTTTGTTCACGTCATCGACTACACAAATGAATTTACCTTTATTGAATAGTTTACGTTAATATGAAACGAAATTTATCTGTGCATATACCTGAAATATGGCCGGAAATTTGAAAAAAATGACCGCTTCCTGTTGCATTTTTGGCTGTTATCCTACGTCATGAGATACATGAACGAAATGTGGTCAGAGTAAAGATGAAGTATTTCTATAATAAAATATCAAGGGTTGCCTCCTTAATTTTGGCCGCAAAGTTGAAAAAAAAATTTTGAAAAACCGAATTTTGGCTGTTATTCTACGTCATAAGATACAATGACGAAATTTGGTCAGAGTAAAGATGAGCACTTCCAATAACAAAATATCAAGGGTTGCCACCCCTCATTTGGCCGCAACAATTGTCTGCCACTTCTTTTTTAAGATTTCAATAAAACGATATTTGAAGTGAAGAATATAATATACATATTATACACTTGTTGAACTGCTTAAGTATCTATACATCTCAATTACGTTTTCTAATCCGAAATGAAACATAAATATTTCAAAAGTGACAAGACTTAGCGCTTTGAAGCAAAGTCGACTACCAGAGTTAATTATCATTCTAACATACAATGAAAATTCAGAAAATTTCCCATATATTAAGTATGGAAAAATGAAAGGTAAATTACAAAAATTACTAGATATTATTGTAAAATTCATCTATCTGTTATCAATACCTATAAATAAAATAGAAGGGTCTGTCTGTGATTTTCGAATTTTTAGGTATTAATATATTTTTCAGTTAGCAAAGTCAACATATATAGCAAATCTAATTTTAAAAAAATTTTTGTCTGTCTGTCTGTTTGTTTGTACGAACTGATTTAACTCAAAAACTACTGAAGCTATTGAGTTGACATTTACAGGGAATATAGATATTAACATCCCGATCAATCTTAACCACATTTTAATGTGGTCATCCAAATGGTTATGTACAGGATGATTCAAAAAGGGTCTCCATTAAAAGTTTATGGTCTTCTAAGCAAAGTAGATTTTTGAAAATTTGGTTTTAGAAGTTTCCAAATATGAAGATTTTAATTAAAATATTTCTGACTTGCTACCACTTCCGGTTATACCGGAAGTTGACACCAGCTTTGCTATTTTAAGTGTTTTTAACAACAAATTTGAATTCGCTGGGAATAGTTATTAATATTCTATCTGACAGTGGCATTTCAGCTTCCTTGACATGATACAGGCTGGTCACATAAAGCATTTTTTAAATATTTTTTTGTTTATTGTGAAAAACTTTTTTCTAAATGAACCACCTATATTTTTTTTTATAACTATGTAAAAAAATGTAAATTCTATCTATTAATATCAGATATACTTACACCTAAAACTGATATTTTGGAAGTTACATCGAATTTATATAATAAAATGATAAGTTAGGTTTTCCATGGGCACGGTTGACATAAAAACCACTGGACAGATTTTAGTCAATCATTGTAAATTTATTCCTTAGATGCTTCATCATGTCAACATCTCCAGTCAGAATCATCACGATATTCTTTATGTATTCACAACAAAAATTGATATACATATCAAAAATACTCATTTAATTATAAACGGAAACAAAAGAAAGAAAAACAATAGATTACTTAGGTTACGATAAAAATAATATTCAAAAATTTAATTAAACATTAACTTCAGAAGTTTTTTATTAAAATTTCACTTTAGAAGAGGATTGTAGTAAAGCCTAATTACGAAGGAACTGAACGTAATTTTGAAAAATCCACTAGGGTTTTCGGATCCCGAAAAGAATCCAAAATTCATTTAATTCTAAAACCATAAATATGGGAATCTATGAAAGGATTTCACAGTCTGAAAACTAAATATATTAATATGGTTGTTTTCGAGTCGTTTGCCGAGCGGAGCGAAGCATTACATGAAATTAACCTTTTATAGAATTTTAAACTGTTTTGCGAGCGAAGCGAAGCACTTTAAAGAACTAATTTTGAATTAAATTTGTCTGGTTTGTTTCGGAATAACTAATTTAAAGTAGCTTATTACTCACAGTTAACATAATTTTACACGAATGAAACTGGAGGGCATAGTTGTTAGAAATAAATGAATGAATACATGTTTCAACACTTTTTGAAAATTAATCCTGTAAAGAGTAAAATAGGGAATAAACCCAAAAAAATGGTGGGAGGTCAAATTTTTACATTTTTAACGCCTACTGTTCTGGCGTCTCGAACAATGAGTGAGTTATTTTAGGAAATATTAAAGCATAATGCAAGCAGACTTAGGGGGATTTAAATTTTCCAATAGGATAAGGAAGGATACTTATTTAGAGTACAGTGTACAAATATCAGCTATTTTAAAAATATATAATATTTGAGTATTTTAAGTCAACATACTTTTTTTTACTTTTATACCAAATTCGTTGATATCTCCTTGATAGGCTTACTTTAGATTTTTAGTCTATGTTATACCTATGTTTAAAGAAATGACAAATTAGTTTTTGAAAATTTCCAGTTGTTCCTAGATAACTAGCCAAAGGTAATTCTCAATAAATAAAGCTTATCAAAGCTTATGATAAAAAAATAGGGGCAAAAATTTTAGCGGACTACCCACTAGGAATTACCTTTACTAAATTACGAAATTCACGCCAGCGAAGCCGCGGGTAACAGCTAGTTATTAATAAAAACGAAAATTGCAGAAAAATTAAAAAGTAGGTAGGGTAAAAGCCCCCTTTGTGAAACGGTATCTAATACTGGAACAGTTTTGACATTTACATATTTATTTCTTTAATTAAGTAAGGAAACTTTAAATGCGAGGTGAATTTAAATTGAAAAACAATCATTCTATTAATAATAATTTCTGTTATCAGACGTTTCTTTTAGAAATAACTTCATTAATATGTAAATGTTCATAATTAGATACCGTTCCACAAAGGGGGCTTTTACCCTATTTTTGGTTACCGCAGCAATATGTTACCTATTTACCAGTTAATAATTTATATGAAAGTTTTAAAAATATTTCCCGGTAATTAACCTCCCATTGGAAGTTATTTTTTTAAAGAAAACGACTTTTGCTTGCCCGGCAGAGGAGGTTGTTAGCTAATATTATTTATTTTTTAGACTTAACGTAAAAGCCCCTATTATGGAACGGTATCTAATACCGGAACAGTTTTGACATTTACATTTTTATTTCTTT
Source organism: Brachynemurus nebulosus (assembly GCA_035578155.1). NCBI lineage: Eukaryota > Metazoa > Arthropoda > Insecta > Neuroptera > Myrmeleontidae > Brachynemurus > Brachynemurus nebulosus. The sequence goes on from JAPWDM010000001.1 coordinate 101,411,682, forward strand.
AAATAAGTAAGGAAACATTAAATGCGAGGTGAATTTAAATTGAAAAACAATCATTCTATTAATAATAATTTTTGTTATCAGACGTTTCTTTCAGAAATAACTTCATTAATATGTAAATGTCAAAACTGTTCCAGTATTAGATACCGTTCCATAATGGGGGCTTTTACGTTACTATAATTATTATTTTCGTTTATTTTGTGAATGAAAGAATTTAAGAAATAGGGTAGGGTCGTGTAAGATGGCGCGGTCGGTAAGAGTGCGCACTCCTGTTTTCTCGAAAATGTAACGAAATTTGTAACAAATTTCAATCGTGTTTTAAAGTGTTCTGGTATCCGTAATTTCTCACAAAAAATATTAGTTTACGACATAATCCCAATATTCTAGATAAGTTTTTGTTGATAATAGGCAGGCGTGTAAGATGGCGCAGTACAGAGGCGTGTAAGATGGCGCACTCATTCTTACACGACAGTTTGTTTTATCATGTTTTTCTTTAACTTTTCTAAGGAATTCTATACAGTAAACTTTTGTACAATGTAAATTATTGTAACCCAAGTTCTTACATCAAAACTTTACGATTGCGAAAACTAACTCATCCTTAAGTGAGTGTCTAGAGTATCCTGTTAAAATCTCAACCGGTAGAAAATCCTTTGAGTTGGGTATAAAATTTGGCTTGTTTGGGCCCGCCTGGCAAGGGGTCGATCCCCCCAAACCGCCTGTCAATTATTTTTCTGGCTTCAATGAGTGTCTGGAGTATCCTGTTAAAATCTCAACTGGTAGAAAATACTTTGAGTTGTGTATAAAATTTGACATGTTTGGGCCCGCCTGGAAAGTGGTAGATCCTCACCAAACCGCCTGTCAATTTTTTTTCTGGCTTCGGTGAGTGTCTGGAGTATCCTGTTAAAATCTCAACCGGTAGAAAATACTTTGAGTTGAGTATAAAATTTGAAATGTTTGGGCCCGCCTGGCAAGGGGTAGATCTCCACCAAACCGCCTGTCAATTTTTTTTCTGGCTTCAATGAGTGTCCGAAGTATCCTGTTAAAATTTCAAGCGGTAGAAAATACTTTCAATTAGGCCCTTTTTTGCATTTTCAAAAAATTTTTTAATAGTCTTGTGCCCCGCTTTGGACTGCCAGGTTGTCTATTCCTAATTCGTGGGCCTATATACTGTTTGTGTAAAAAATCCCAACCAGTAGAAAATACTTTGTAAAAATCGTTCAATAGCTCTTAGACTAAAATATATTAATTTAAAACGTATTGTTTTTAATAGAATGTCAAATTTATTTTTTTTTTAAGACTTACAACTCTCTTAAAGGATATAATATCGACAAGCTCGTAATATAGCTATCTCTAAGAAGATCTACTAGCTAATATATTGAAAAAGGATAGTAGAAATTATAATAACTTTTATTTGTAACAAAATTTTATTTTTGGTATGAGCCATTTTCATTAGTATAATTTTGACTTTAACAACCTCCTCTGCCGTACAAACAAGAACAATTAGCGATAAATATTTTTAAAACATTCATATAAATTATTAACTAGTAAATGGGTAACATATTGCTGCGATAACCACAAATACCTACTCTTAAATTTTTCTGCAATTTTGGTTTTTATTAATAATAACAGATAGATGAATTTTACAATAATATCTAGTAATTTTTGTAATTTACCTTTCATTTTTCCATACTTAATATTGGAGAAATTTTCTGAATTTTCATTGTATGTTAGAAAGATAATTAACTCTGGTAGTCGACTTTGCTTCAAAGCGCTAAGTCTTGTCACTTTTGAAATATTTATGTTTCATTTTGGATTAGAAAACGTAATTGAGAAGTATAGATATTTAAGCAGTTCAATAAGTATATTATATTCTTCACTTCAAATATCGTTTTACCGAAATCTTAAAAAAGAGGTGGCAGACAATTGTTGCGGCCAAATGAGGGGTGGCAACCCTTGATATTTTGTTACTGGAAGTGTTCATCTTTACTCTGACCAAATTTCGTCATTGTATCTTATGACGTAGAATAACAGCCAAAATTCGGTTTTTCAAAATTTTTTTTTGAACTTTGCGGCCAAAATTAAGGAGGCAACGCTTGATATTTTATTATAAATATACTTCATCTTCAAATTTCCGGCCATATTTCGGGTATATGCACAGATAAATTTCATTTCGTATTAACGTAAACTATTCAATAAAGATAAATTCATTTGTGTAGTCGATGACGTGGACAAAACTACGGCCAGCTCTTCGGCTATTAACTTAATTAACTCTACTAACAATTGGCAAAAAAGTGGACCAAGATTCCCAGTAAGTGTCGTACTTGCCCCTTTTTTTTCTCAAACCAACTTTAAGGAAAATAAATAAATAATTTTGTTCGAATATTAAAGATATGAAAATAATTGTATCCTTTAAAACATTTCCTTGTATGTGATGATGATTGAAAAAATATGCTAGGATTTTTTTTTTAAAATTTGAATAAACGATCGTATAGTCGATTGCCGGTCACTCCCATATATTGTAGTAAAGAATTTCCGGTATTACAGTAAATACGGTTCGCTCCGTAGAAAATTTGTTGCCGGATCAAAATGAAGTGAATGAGTGAACGCGGAGTTTCCTTCAGCTAACCGCGTATTTGTTATTGTGTTTACAAGTATTACATAATGTTTAGAATAATTCCAATCAACAATTTTTCAATCAATACATTATTGATTACGTTAATTGAGATATTTACGGCATGACTCAGTCGAGGTGCAACAATCGGGTGTTCCATTCGGAAATTATTTTTTTTTTTTTTTTTTTTTTTGTTTTTTTTTTTTAATCATAAAATATTAATAAATAAATTTAATTTAAATGATGGTAGCTGATTATTAAGTTCCATTTGCCATTTACAAGGAGATGCACCCAGAGTGAAATTCGGAATTTTGATGAAACTTCGCTCGTGTGTAGAATAAGCAAAAATAAGGGACCCGTATTTTTTTTTATCGGCCATCTTCCACGTTTAGGAGGTGAAACCAGCCCCTAAAGTTGGGGGTTCAAATCGTATTTCTTAAGATATTTCGAAAACTGTAATAGATAGAGGAAATCTTTAAATTGACGAAATGTTACTCTTTAAAAGACCTATTCACCTGTATAGGTTAAACTAGGGCCCGATTAATAAGAGGGGGTGGGGGGGTGAAAATGAGGGTAAATTTTCTTGTACAGCCTGAATGGTTCAATGTATCAAATTTTTGCCATCATAAATAGAAAGGGCACCAAAAATTAGGGGATACATGTTTTTGCGTTTTTTTGAAATATGTGTCGAATCCAAGCCATATAAGGAAGAAAAAAATAGGATAGATTATATTGGATTATTATTGATTGCAAATATGTATTATATTTTTTAATTTTTATGTTGATTTTCATCATGAAAATATAAATTTTTAGTTTCCAATAATGATTCATATATTTTTCAGTACTAACTTAATTGGTAATTTAACCATGTGTACATTGGGTTACTCATATTAGATATTTTTTAGACCTTTTTCTCCGAAAATTAAAATTCTCTGGCGTGCTTATGTTAATGAATGCTCGACAAGAAGCAATAATCTCTTTCGCTTGCTGTTCAGGTGCTTCGTGATAAATTTTGCGATTTGGGAAATGGGGTTGACACCTATAAAAAATACAAAAAGAATAGTATTAGTATTAGTATTTTAGTATTTATTTTACTGTATTTGACACAAAGGTCATTACAGGAGATTGGTTAAATACATTGATGGTTTCTTACAAAAACAATTATACAAAAAGTATAAATCAAATTAAAACTAGAACTAGAATAAACAGAGTTATTATATAAATATAAAAAAAATATACACACATACCCATACATACACATTTACATATAAATAGTTATAAAAAGTTTAAGTGTGTATAAAAGTAAGAAAAAATAAATAAAAAAAATATAAAAAAAATAAGATAAAAATAAAAATAAAAAAATTGCCTACAGAACATATCGTAATGCATACTTAGATGCGTCTAAAATGAAGTTTAAGTTGCATATGAGCAATTGCTCATTTCAAAATGACACCTGCAAGATACGGTCCACAATATCACTGTTTCATACCATAAACATGTATGCCCAAAAGAGAAAAATACGTAAATACCGATTATTCATTAATTATAAAAGATCGTATTTTCATTGCTCCTGTAATATAATAAAATAGGTCGTTTAGCAAGGACACGTTGGTTATATTTAGGAGAAAGTTATAAAAATTTTCAGAATGAACGTCAGTTGCAAACATTAAGTATTTTTGAAGAAAATAATTGCGGATGTCGTTATATATTGGGCATTCTAGCAAGATGTGAAACAGGGTTTCTGGTAAATTTAAATTACATATAGAGCAGTTTGATGTTGGGTCGATTTTGTAGCTGTTTCTATTAATATAAAAGTTTAATTCCCTACTGTTAGAAGTGCGTAATTGATGTACTATTCTTAATTTTCGAAACGGGACGTGCAGTTGAAGTAAAAACATTTGCTTCATATTTATTGCTTGGTAGAAAGGTACATACAATGAAGAGGAAATTTTCTCATTGTCGATTGATTTATACAAGTCATTCAGTGTGTTAGTAAGCAAATTTATGTTTGTTCGAATTAGAGATGCATTCTGTGTTTCCCATAAATCAGCTTTATTTAACATAATGAAAAATTTTTTTAATTGTGAGACCCAGTTATATTTGTTAGAATCCGAGGTATTTGAACTGATAGCAAGTAATCTCTTATAGCATAAGTGAGGCAGCCTGTTTTGAGGCATTGATAGGATTTTGCAGAGCATCTTTAAAGCGCGTTTGAAAACATACGTCATGATCCTCTCTAGCAGGAATTCATTACGAACAACATATCCTGGTGTAGATGAATTTAAAAAATATAATGTCTTGAAAAAGCGAACCTGTGGTTTCTCTATTATATCCGGGTAGTTGAGTGCCCATATCTCTGCAGAATATAGAAGAACACTTAGGACGGTCGACCGGTAGAGATACAGGCATGAATCATATGTTTCCATATTTGATTTGTAAATAATGGGTTTTATGTTAGCCATAGCCGCATTAGTTTTTTGAACCATTTTATTAGCTGCATTTAGAAATATTCCAGAAGAACTAAAGTTTATACCTAGATAGTTGTAAGTACTAACGATTTTTAAAGTATGCGACTTAAATTTAAAAACTGGATTCCCCGGAACTCTCCCTGCGCGTCTGAAAATCATAATGTTCGATTTATTTACGTTTACTTCTATGAGGTTATTTTGGCAGTATAATTCTAAAACGAGCAGCATTTTCTGAAGTTGGTATTGGTTTTGCGCTAACAAAATGAGATCGTCTGCGTAGAAAAGGGAAACTATCCTTTCTTGGCTATCAATATTCACGCCATCTATTTTGTGAGCTTCTAGAAATTTATCAAAATCAGCTAGAAAAAGCGAAAAGAGCAAAGGACTTAACGTGTCACCCTGTAGCACCCCATTTTTCACCCGGATATCATTCGAGTATAGGCCATTGATACACAAGTTAATATTTGCCTTAACATAAAAATCTTTTATAATATGCAGTAGCTTATAGGATAGGCCTATGTCTGAGAGTTTTTTCCATAAAATACCATGGTTCACGTTATCAAAAGCACGTTTAAAATCGATAAATGCACAATAGAGTTTACCAGCTTTATGCGTTAAACAGTTAGCAATAACTGACGATAAAATGAAGATATTATCTGTACATGCGCGTCCTTTGCGGAAACCAGATTGATTTTCTGGGAGGATATTATTAAATTCTGCCCAGTCCGTAATTCTGTGCGTCAATATTTGTGTGAAGATCTTAGTAATGTTGTTAGTAAGCGAAATACCTCGATAATTTTCTGGTTTAGTTATATCCCCGCTTTTGGGGAGTAAGAAAAGTTTAATTTGCGACCAACTACGTGGTACCGTTTCGACTTCTAATATTTTGTTAAAAAAGCTTAAGAGAAAATTTTTGCCATTTGCAGGTAAATTTTTATAGAATTCGTACGACAGACCGTCCAAGCCAGGCGCTTTCTTGTTTTTGCAGTTGGACAAAACATATTCTAATTCAGATAACGAAATTTCGTAATCAAGTGTGGGGTTGAAATTGTTCACTAGTTGTACTGTAGGTGTAGTTGCATTTGATTCAAGTAGCTGTTTATAGTACACTTCCCAAGTATCTAAGCTGATAGGATTGCCCGGATGCTTCCTCAGATTGAAGCTGCGGATTACATCCCAAAATTCTTTAGGGTTTTTAGAATTCGATATTTTTTGTTTAATATTGTTATAGTACATTTTTTTATTTGTTTTAAGAGCAGATTTATATCTGTTTTTTGAAATTAAATATGCCTCAGTACTCTCGGGATTAAATTCTTGGTTTCTACATAATTTAAGCTTAACACGCAAATCTTTTTTTAGTTCCCTACAGTCTTTATTGAACCATGGTTTGTTTTTGTTTAGCGAGTACCCAATGTTCAAATTTGTGCACATGTTAAGTTCTTCTGCTAGCGATTTTAAAGAGTGTATGAAGCTGTCATTTATTTCATCGACAGACAAATCGAAAATTTTGCTATCAGTAAATTTATCAACAGAAAGGCTATGATAATTTTCAATTAAATCGGGGTTCCATTTGTATTTCCTAATAGGTAACCGTTTTGAATTGAATGTATTTGAAACATTATAAACGTTAGTTTCATTAAAGGGGTCTGCTATAACAAATACTTGATACGGTAAATGGTCCGAGGTTGAGGCAATACTAAGATCTACACCCGAATCATAGATAAAATTATTCAAGCAAGTACTAACCCAACATAAATCTATTATGGATTTACCGACCTTGCTGACGTACGTGTATTGGGCCGGAGAATCATTTGTTGTGCGACCGTTTAATACTACCATGCCCTGTTCGTCCATAAAATTAACCAGTTTTTTACCTCGAGAACCTAAGTGATTATCCAAAGACAGTCTATTTGCATTTAAATTGGTATATTTACAGATATCCTCATCAAGTTGATTTAAAGTACCAATCCTTGAGTTGAAGTCACCTAGTAACATCAAACTGTTCGACTGTGTGGTTAACAGTAATTGTGTCACCGTATCCTGCAAGAGCTGCAAACACACATCCATGTCATGCATTGGCGAAAAGTAGACCACACCTAAAATGAAATCACAGTATTTAGAATTTATTTTTAAAAATATCCACATATTGGAAGTTTCAACCACTCTGACATCAATCTGCCTCTTGACGAACAGAATAATTCCCCCACTGGCTCTACCCATAGATTTAGTTTTAGTAGCATTGCTTGTGTACATATTGTATAAATTTGCAACATTTTCATTCAATGCTGGAGGTGATGTTAGCCAGGTTTCGCAAAGGCAGATGATATCATAGTTATTGTGAGGGTTCATAATTGTAGGTATAAATGAATTTCTGAAATTATTGAAGCCTTGACAGTTCCATAACGTGATACTTAACAAACTTAGTTTTTTGAAGGATTCGTTAAATTGTTTGTAGTTTTTGACATTGACTCAGTGTACTGTGTAGAATCATCAATTGAATTAGAACGTGGACGAACAAATTCATCCAATGTTGATGTTTTCCAGGACAGAGCCTTTTTAGGGTTCCTACTTGGTGCCTGGTTAGAAGTTAGAGCATGAAAATTCGATTTATTGAGACACTCGATATCTTGCTTTTTGTTAGGCGTTTCTTCTTCTTCTGACGACAGGTTGCGTTTCTTGTTGTTTGAGATATTAAGTTTCCACGTTTCAACTTCATCGTTGTTCATTATTCTTCCATTTACTATCAGCTGGTCATACCTTATGACAGCTTTATTGCCAGACTTCCTTAACTCTAACATAATTGGGACAAGTACTTTTCTTTTTTCTCGAATCTCAACGGGTAAGTCGTCACTTAGCGATATCCGTGTATTATGTAGTAATTTTCTGTTTACGAGTATATTCCTTTTGATACGCCATGAAGTTAAGCCAACAATAACTGGGCATTGTTGTTTTCCACTTGGGCCGAGTTTACGTATAAAATCAATATCTCGAAGAGTGAAATCTACATTCATTTTATCCTTAAACAGTGCCACGATTTGGGATTCCAATTCCAGAAAGTTGTTTCCCGTATTGGGCAAGCCATAAATAATAATATTCTTTCTCTTCAATTCCCTTTCAATTTCAATTACTCGATTTTCAATTGTGTTTACTTTTTCAGCCAATTTGGATTGATCAATCACTAATTTTTCAAATTTAACGTTTATATTGTCATTAATATTTTTTATGTCACTTTTTAATTCTGTTTTTAGAGCAGTTATTGCATTAATAATATCAGTTGTTGACATTTTTTAAATATTTTCAAATTAAAAATGTGTTATGAAGGATTATGTAATGTAATATTTTTGGCTTTGTTTTAAAAGTTTAGTTAAAAGTCACCATGCATTCACAAAACAAGAAACGTATTTTTTAATTATTTAAATTTCTTCTTAAAATATTTTTATTTTTAAAAAAATTAAAAAAAATAAAAGCAAGTTTAGATATTTTGTAGTAAAGAAGTTGCTAATATCACAGTAGCTATATCCAATTTAATTAAGCGTTTAAAATAATTAAAAATAACAATTATTTATAGAGCACTGTTCAGGCACGTCCGTACTGTAGAAGTATCAAAACCAATCTCTACAAAAAGAATAAGAAAGATAGTTCGAATGTTGAGAAAGAAATAAACTGCGTTTATTTGGTGAAGAATGATTTGTAAGAAGATAATGGCTGTTGTTGAACGGAAGATTATTGCTTCTTGTTGAACATTCATTAACACTTGCAGACCAGAGAACTTTGGTAGAAATAGGTATAAAAAATATCGAACATGAGTAACCAAATATACACATCGCTAAATTATCAATTAAGTAAGTACTGAAAAATACATGAATCACTATCGGAAAGTAAAAATTTACATTTTCATGATAAAAATAAACATAAAGATAAAAAAATATGGAAGGTATTTGCAATCAATAATAATGCAATATGATTTACCCTATTTTTTTCTTCCATATGTGGCTTGGATACCACACATATTTCGAAAAAACGCAAAAACACGTATCCCCTATGTTTTGGTGCTCTTTCTATTTATGATGACAAAAATTTGATACATTGAATCATTCAGGCTGTGCAAGAAAATTTACCCCGATTTTCACCCCTCCAGCCCCTCTTATTAACCCGGCCCTGTTTTAACTTATACAGGTGAATACGTCTTTCAAAGAGTAACATTTCGTCAATTTAACGTTTTCCTGTATCTCTTATAGTTTTCGAGATATCTTAAGAAATACGATTTGAACTCCTAACTTTAGGGGCTGGTTTCACCGCCTAAACGTGGAAGATGGCCGATAAAAAGAAATACGGGTCCCTTATTTTTGCCTATTCTACACACCAGCGAAGTTTCATCAAAATCCCGAATTTCACTCTGGGTGCATCTCCTTGTTAGTAGAACAAATGGTGTTTAACATTCTACAACGTTACAGGGGTGTTACAAAAAAGTGAGTTAAATCGAGATTTTGGCATTCGTATTGTGAACCAATGTTGATAGGTCAAATTTCCCAGAGCGGGAAAAAACGTTTCCACCTTTCATTAAAATTGCTCAAGGCAAACATGCAACCTCCTCAACTTTTTATTGACTGACAAATACCAGTTAAATCTAGTTTTGACTGATTCAGATAGTCAAAACTACTTTTAACTAGCTTGTTTGGACAAAACTAGTTTTGACGGTAATTTCAGTCAAAACTACCATTGTCGAGAGCCTGCGATCAAAAAGACTTTTGACTGATTTTGATAGTTAAAAGTACTTTTGACCGGTTAAGAATATTGACTGCAACACATACACCAATATTCATATGTTCACTTAATGTACAACTTAGCTTATATTTGAACATTCGATTTACTTTGGCATGTGTGACCAGTTTCTTGTTAACCAAAAGCATAAAGAAACTTTTGTCCTTGTTATTTGCTGATTACTACATGAATTACTTTGAAGAAGTTATCTTCTCATCAAATAGTCGCTCCTAATACAAAAAACTGTTCTTTGGAGGCGTTATGTGAATGATGTTTTTATGATTTTTAGAGGTGAGTAATCAGAAGTTTTGGATCGATTAGAATTAATAAACAGCATGTATAGTAACATTAAACTCACGGTAGAATTTTAAATTAATATATTCTTTAAACTTTTTGGATCTCATAGTCACAAAAAACATATATTCAAACCTTTTTACCTTCAAATTTTTTCAGAAAAATACGCATACTGCTAATTGTATATGTTGCAACTATACTGTCAAAACCGTTTTATTATAATAACTCTAGTCAAATTGTAAAAAAACCAATTATTGTCAACGGATGATGTTTCTTACAATTCAACTAGTAAAATTCAGTGTTATTATAATTTCGCCAGACATTTTTAGAGAAATTGTGAAGTGAATAACAAATTAATTTGTATCAAAACTACTAAAATCATCTCAATAAAATTTACTAGAAATATTTATATAGCTTAAAATAACTGGTAGGATAATTTACATGTTGTTTGACGGTTCCGGCGGGACATTAATACCAAACTAATTAGTGTAAAAACAACAGAACCGATTTCAATCGAATTTAGTAAGGGGCACTTTTATGCTTTGGAATAACAGAAAGGAAAATTTGTATCCCGATTAAAGGCTCGCAAGGGATACAAAATAAACTATTCAGTCAGGTCAAAATTATTGAGCGATTTCAGTCTGATTTCGTATATAAACTTATACATTTTCATATCAAAGGGCATAGCCGGATAAGATAGAGAAAACGGCCCTTGACGCAAAATTAATTTTTTTATAGGAAATAATACTTCTTAGCCCCAGATACATTCCTGCCAAATTTCAACCCTCTGAGGCTAATAGTTTAAAAATACACAAACAGACAAAAATTTTCAAAAAAATTTTTTTTGACCAAATTACTGAACAGATTTATTTGAGTTTAATATATATTGTGTACCCACCTTAGGCAAAGTAATAAAAAAAATTAACGTTATATCCCTTTATTATACTAATTTTTTAAAATTTTTAAATTTAAGTAAATTTTTTTTGGCACTTACGCGTTAGCGACACCCACCATTTTTTGTTCAATAATATGTCTCTTAGTACTCTATAACATATATTTTTTTGGAAAAATTTTAGTTGGTAGAACATAGTAATATTTCAATACAAATGCATGCCATGTTCGGTACTACATATATTACTGGTGCATAAAAAGAACCATAAAGTAAGGCATCTGCCTTATTTCTAATACACAGTAGAACTCTAAGGAGTGCAATAAAATGTTCTCTTCCCCCCTGAGTTGCAGTTCTTGGAGTTCATGTAATGGTCTAAAAAAATATATATTTTGACTTGTTATAAAAAATTTGTTTTAACTTATTAAAAAATAATTTTCAAGGTTAATTTTACCATGAATCTGAATATTTAAATGAAATTAATAAAATTATCTTAGCATATATATTTACTAATTAAAATTACATATAACTCAACAAAAATTATAAGTTTTAGAAATTTTATTGAAATAAAGATAATATTAGTAACCATAATAATCTTAAAAAAATTCAACAATGTATAGTAATAACAACAGTCCGGCTAAAACCTGCTGTAGTTATAAAAATATGTAGGTAAATTACATGTACATATTACTAACTTGAAGAATGTGGTGTACATGCCGTAGTTGACCAAACCTGCTGTAGTTATAAAAATATGTAGGTAAATTACATGTACATATTACTAACTTGAAGAATGTGGTGTACATGTGTACGCAATATGTAGCTCGCCCCTCTCACTTGATGTTTTTGCTGCACTTTTTAAGGGGGTGCAGAAAGTGGTTTTTTTCTGTAATAAAATTACATACGTTCATAACTACGTCAAACAAGCCTAGACAAACGTCTAGCTTTATCTACCGTTTGTCTTCTTTTGTTAACACGATGACGGATCATGGGGAATTATAACGAAATGACCAACTGGTATACTATTTTGACAGCTAATAAACTTTATATGAAATTGTTGACGTCCTAAGATGTGGTGTATGAGCTAACAAAGTTTCACTTGACGTTTTACAAAAGAAAAAAGAGAAATCAATATCTATTTTCTTTTATTAATAAAAAAAGACAAAGGGCAGATAATGTTGGACTTTTGTAAATTTAAACTAGTTTATCGTAGTTATGAACATACGTAATTATATTATTTTAGAAATAGGGTAGATATTATACTTTATAATCCTTTTTATACATAAGTAATATATGTAGTACCGAACATGGCATGCATTTGTATTGAAATATTACTATGTTCCACCAACTAAAATTTTTCCAAAAAAATATATGTTATAGAGTATTAAGAGACATATTATTGAACAAAAAATGGTGGGTGTCGCTAACGCGTAAGTGCCAAAAAAATTATTTAAATTTAAAAATTTAAAAAAATTAGTATAATAAAAGGATATAACGTTAATTTTTTTTTATTACTTTGCCTAAGGTGGGTACACAATATATATTAAACTCAAATAAATCGGTTCAGTAATTTGGTCAAAAAAAATTTTTTTTGAAAATTTTTGTCTGTTTGTGTATTCATAAACTATTAGCCTCGGAGGGTTGAAATTTGGCAGGAATATATCTGGGGCTAAGAAGTATTATTTCCTATAAAAACAATTAATTTTGCGTCAAGGGCCGTTTTTCCTATCTTACCAGGCTATGCCCTTTGATTGCAATGGATTCAGTAGTTTTGACATCAATGAATTAGTTTCATATTCCTATCCCTTAGGAAACTTCAATCGGGATATAAACTATCCCATCAGTTATTCTAAATATATAAATATCCAAATTAAATTAAAATCTCTTCAATAGTTCTGACATTATTGAATAATTTTTTGAATAGTTTTGTTTCCCGTGGGAATCCTTAATCCGGATGAAAATTTTCCTGTATGTTGTTCCATAGTGTATAATAAGTATCCATAATAAAACTAACTGAAATCGTTTCACTAATTTTGATCTGACTAATTGTAAGTAATTTGTTCCCCTTGGGAACCTTTAGTCGGGATAAAAATTTCCCTTTCTGTTTTTCCAAAGCATAAGAGTATCCATATCAAATTTGATTGAAATCGGTTTTATAGTTTTGATATTGATTAGTTTCGTATTCATACCCCGCAGGAAACTTCAACCAGGATATAATTTATCCTATTAATTATTCTAAACCATATAAGTATCCCAACTTATCGAAATGGATTTAGTATAGTTAAGACACTATTTATTATTATTTTAGTATTCACATCGCACGGGAACCCTTAATCGAGGTAAAAATTTCTTGTCGGTTAGTTCAAAGCATATAAATATCTAAATTAAATTTGATTGAAATTGGTTCAGTAGTTTTGACATTATTAGTTTCGTATCCATATAATGTTTATTTTTAAAATATTTTCCTGTATGCTGATTTAGTTATATTGTCAAAAAGCATTAGGTATACTTAACAATTTTTCTAGATGTGTCTAACAAAATTATAATAACACTGAAATTTGCTAGACGTATTGTAAGAAACAATGAATTGACAATATTTCGTTTTTTTTTATAATTTGACTAGAGTTATTATAATAAAACGGTTTGGACAATATCGCTGCAACATGTTGTCAAAACCGTTGCACAAAATTAAACAATGATTATGATCACCACATATCTCACAAGAGGTCATTTTTCAACTATACAATAAATCGTTTATTTACAGCACTACTAAATAAAGTTGTGCTTATATCTTAATATTGTCCATCATTATACATAAATCTCAAATGGCTATGATTTAAACGTAATTTTCGATATGTACAAAAAGTTTCTGTTTAAAAACCTAGATTCAAACTTATTACCTAACCTAAGATTTTTTACTGGTCTTAATACCGTCAAGTTTGGTTCAGTACTTTATCACAACAATAAATTAAACGCACTCAGAGATATTTTCCTAATAATAATTACAAATTACATTTTTTCACAATTAATTAATTTATTAATGAAAACAAAAGCAAAATTAACATTTCAAAGAAGTCTGGAATGTACACATTTTCTTGTGAGGAGTGTTTTTCTAGTTATGTCGGATAAACTGGCCGTGCCTTTTCCGAAAGATGGAATGAACACAACAGAGCTACTTGTAATGGAAATGTTAATTCGGATAATTTAGTTAAAGTGATTAAAATTATCAATTTCAATCCCTAACAGATGCCACCACATCATTTTGGATTGAAATTTAAGTTCTGGTATCCGAACTTCTCTATCACACTTTCTTTCTTACTGACTAGCCAATGACAATCATTCAACATGAATCAAGTGCGCACGAGCAGAAATATGTTCCATTTAGATTTATACAATCTTTCTTAACCAACAATTCATAATACTGTTTGTATTTTTCTGTTTATTTATTTTTATTCATTTGTGTAAATTGTTTTTGAACCTGAATATTGAATAATTCTAACAAAAATTACAACAGTGACTAAAACTAGAATTAAAATCAAATAGTATGTTATACACCAAGGGACTAGTGTCTGTTTTAATCCCGAGTGTGAAGTTTGTTGCCAGAGGGCCTGTAAAGATCCGAGGGAAAAAAATCACACGAGGGACGAAAAAAAACACTTTAGTCCTGTAGTGTATTTACTATTTTTTGCAATTCCAAATAATTTAAAGTTATAAAAATTTAAAAAAAAATACTTAAATGTCATTTTGCCAAATTGTATGTATTTAATACTTACTTATTACTTATGTATTTAATATTATTCCATTAAGTATACTTTGTATAAATCGATCAAATTGTACAATATAACTGTTTGTCTTTATCTATTAGCTTGAATTTGTTTATTATTTTAAATTACATAGTAACGCTATTTAATTTTTTTTTTGTAAATTCTGTTTGCTGATTGGTTAAAAGCGCGAGCTAAATGATTTTTTAATCCCTTGGGATTAAAAGTAAATTTTTTAGTCCCTTGGGCCTAAAAATGGCACTTTACTCCCTATTATGAGGGACTAAATCATGTCTTTTAGTCCCGGAATTGCAAAAACATAATTGAAAAAGTGGTTTTGCGATTAAATAATTATAATTAAATAATTCGTATTTGCTTTAACCGTTTCCAACATGTGTTTAAATAAAATATTATAAAAAAAAATAAAAAACTACCTAAATATTGTGTCGAATAAATATCTTAAACGAATAGTGAAATCTAACTAAATTTTACAATTTCAAAAACGTTTGTATCTAAAATATGATTTACCTAAAAAAATTTAATACATGGATTTTCAAACAAATTTTTCAAATATTTCTTTTATTGTTTTACATAGTCTAATTTTTTCACTTAGTTTATAACATGTTTAGTCGCTCAACTCCAACCAAAAGGGCTTAGAAATTTAATAATCGTTAGGATCTTGCTCCATATATTACTATGACCTTATTACCCCGTAGCTTTTAATCACTGTAATCTTACTTCTTACAAGTAACACTACCCAAGTGCCACTCGCCAATCTTCTTGAAACTTTGTTGGTGTGTAGAGTAGGCAAAAGTAAGAGACCTGTATTTCTTTTTATCGGCCAAGGCCCACGTTCACGGGGTAAAACCAGCCCCTAAAGTCGGGGGTTCAAATCATATTTCTTAAGATATCTCGAAAACTATAAGAGATAGAGGAAAACTTTCAATTGGCAAAATATTACTCTTTGAAAGATCTATTCATCTATATATGTTAAATCAAGGTTGGATTCATAAGGGGGCTGGAGGGGTGAAAATCGAGGTAAATTTTGTTGTACAGCCTGAGTGGTTCAGTGTATCAAATTTTTACCACCAGTGTATCAAAGAGCACCAAAAAATAGGGGATACGTGTTTTTGCGTTTTTCCGAAATACGTGTTTTATTTAAGATATAACAAATTGAAAAACAAATTGAGTAGATTATATTGCATTATTATTGACTGCAAATACTTTCTATATTTTTTAATTTTATGTTTATTTCATCATGAAAATGTAAATTTTTAGGTTTCGATAATGATTCATGTATTTTTCAGTACTTACTTAATTGGTAATTTAGTCATGTGTATATTTGGTTACTCCAATTCTATATTTTTTAGACCTATTTCTGCCAAAGTTTTCTGGTCTGCCTGTGTTTATGAATGCTCGACAAGAAGCAGTAATCTCTTTGGTTTACTGTTCGGATGCTTCGTAATAAATTTTATGATTTGGAAAACGGGGATGACACCTACAAAGCATACAAAAAGAATAAGAAAAGTAGTTTGAATGCTGGGAAAGAAATAAACCGCGTTTATGTGGTTAAAATATTATTTGTAGGAAGATAAACGCAATTGATTTGTTGATTCAAAGAGTTACTGCTTTTTGTCGAACATTCACTAACACTTGCAGACCAGAAAACTTTGGCAGAAATAAGTGTAAAAAATATGGAATAGGAGTAACCAAGTATACACATGACTAAATTACAAATTAAGTAAGTACTGAAAAATACATGAATCATTCTGGGAAAGTAAAAACTCACATTTTCATGATGAGATAAACACAAAATTAAAAAAATATAGGAGGTATTTGCTATCAATAATTATGCAATATAATCTATCCAATTTTTTTCTTCCTTATATATCTTGAATACCACATATATTTCAGAAAAACGTAAAAACACGTATCCCCTATTTTTTATTGCTCTTTCTATTTATGATGGTAAAAATTTGATACACTGAACCGCTCAGGCTGTACAAGAAAATTTACCCCGATTTTCACCCCTTCAGCCCCTCTTTATGAACCCAACCCTGATTTAACTTACACAAGTGAATAGGTCTTTTAAAGAGGAATATTTTGTCAGTTTAAAGTTTTCCTCTATCTCTTATAGCTATTGAGATATCTTAAGCAATATGATTTGAACCCCCTAATTTAGGGGCTGGTTTCACCCCGTAAACGTGAGCCTTGGCCGATAAAAAAAATACAGATCTCTTACTTTTGCCTATTCTACACACCAACAAAGTTTCAAGAAGATTGGCGAGTGGCACTTGGGTCGTGTTACTTGTCAGTGGTCCACAGTCCCTATGACCATATTACCCAACGGTTCACAATCACTATGACTATACTACCCAGTGGTCCATAATTCCTATGATCATACTACCCAATGGTCCATAATCACTGTGATTTTACTTTTCAAGTTCCGTCTAGCTGTTTAAATAAACTTTTTTTGGGATCTCTAATACTCTGTGTAACTGATGTATTTTTGGGCACCTAAGCGCTAGGCCTTCTACACAACTACCAGAGTTACAAAGTAAAATTTATAAAATTGTACAGAATCTGTCACAAATTTGCATTTGGAATAAGTAGACTCAATTTATACGTTTGTTTCACTTGTTATTTTATATAATAAAGCTTTAAATTATTTTTAAAAATTATTTACTAATTATTATTTAAAAATTTTAATATTTAATTGTTAGAATATTTTAGCAACTTATTGTTAAAAAGGAATATTTTGAATTTCGTAATAAAGCCAATAGTCTGAAATGTAATTTAGAATTGATAATTTTAAATCTAAATTGGAATTAATAGTTTGAGATCAAAATTAGAATTTGAGATAATTATTTATTTCCCTTATAATACAAGCCGCTTGATTTTCGATATTAGAATCACGCCACATCGTATTAACCAATAAGTAACTTTTACATCTTGTTAAAGTAAGCAGCACTATACAATAGCCCAGGTGCTAGGTGACATTGTGGTATGCACTGAAAGAGGTATAGAATTTGACTTTTGATTATTTTTAAGGGGTCTTAGGTGAGTATGAAAACCCATGTCGTGGACCTCTAGGGTGGTCGACAAATTGGGGGGAGGGGGGAAAGTTGCAGAAAAAGCCGATCGGGAGATCGCTTATATCTTGCTTATTATTGATGGTAGAGTGATGAATTTTTTTTTAGGTCGTTTGCAATGAAATGATCTAAGATTTAGGTCATATGCTAATTTTTGATATACCTAACGGTTTTCGTGTAAAAAAATGAAAATTGAAGGCAATGTTAAAATTTAAGTATTTTTAGTATAGAGGGCTAGTCAAAAGAATAAAAAAATCCAAAATCTCAGCGGGAAAGCATTTTTGGGGTAAATGATGAGGACAAAAGTTTCACCATCTGTTATGGCGCATCCGATGATGACCTTCACCTTGACCTCAAAGTCAAGGTTCAAGGTCATATCAAAGTCAAGTCCGTTTTTTTATATGGCAACCCGCACTTTTGACCCCGGAAATGGAAAGAGAGGAAAATCCTGCATCCGAATATGACCTTGATCGTGATCTTAAGGTCAACGATCAAGGTTAATTCAAGGGCAAACCCAAATTCTTAAATTTTACCACTATTTTCGGTTTTCATTTTTTTACACGAAAACCGTTAGGTATATCAAAAATTTGCATATGACCTAAATTTTAGATCATTTCATTGCAAACAAATTAAAAAAAATCATCACTCTACGGTCAATAATAAGCAAAATATAAGCGATTTCCCGATCGCCTTTTTCTGCAAATTTACCCCCCTCCCTCCCAAATTGTCGAACACCCTACAGGTCGACGACATGTGTTTTCATACTCACCTAAGGCCCCTTAATAATAGTCAAAAGTCAAATTTTATATCTCTTTCAGTGCATACGTAATGTCAGCTAGCGCCTGGCCAGTAAAGATCAGCATTTGCCCTTGAATTGACCCTGATTATTGACCTTGAGATCGCGATCAAGGTTATATTCGGATGCAGAATTTTCCACTCTTTCCATTTCCGGGGTCAAAAGTGGGGGTTGCCATATAAAAAAACGGACTTGATTTTGATATGACCTCGAACCTTGACTTTGAGGTCAAGGTGAAGGTCATCATCGGATGTACCGTAACAAATGGTGAAAACTTTGTTCTCATCATTTATCCCAAAAATGCTTTCCCGCTGAGATTTTTGACTTTTTTATACTTTTGACTAGCCCTGTATACTAAAAAATACTTTAATTTTAACGTTGCCTTCAATTTTCATTTTTTTACACGAAAACCGTTAGGTATATTAAAAAATTGCATATGACCTAAATTTTAGATCATTTCATTGCAAACAAATTAAAAAAAATCATTACTCTACGATCAATAATAAGCAAGATATAAGCGATCTCCCGATCGGCTTTTTCTGCAACTTTCCCCCCTCCCCCCAATTTGTCGACCACCCTAGAGGTCGACGACGTGGGTTTTCATACCCACCTAAGACCCCTTAAAAATAATCAAAAGTCAAATTCTATACCTCTTTTAGTGCCTACTCAATGTCACCTAGCACCTCGTCTACAATCATTACAGCCTCTCAAAATATATGTCTACATTTTAATTTTAATGTTTTTCAATGTTATGTAAACAGCACGTTTGGCGGTGAAATATTAGAAATAATAATTATTATGTCGTTATTTAAAATTAATATATGTAACGGATTTTATGTCGTCAGCATATCAATATATCCAAATGATTGATTAGAAAAGAAGTTATATTCTAAAATATTCTGATTTTACTACAGTTTAATTCCTCACACGTGACGAAAAATTTTGGTCTCACGTCAAGTTCTTTCATAATTCAATAGTATTTGAGACAGTCTATAGCCTATAATATAACCTATATCGACCTATAATTGTTTAACTTCCCAACAGTAAAAAAATTTCCATAACCGGTTGGGTTGACGCCAACCGATTAGGTTGGGTTTTGAGGTCCCAGATTCTTGGCGTATAATACAATATAGCCAATCAATATCAGTTTGGAACAGTTTAACTCTGTAACAGTAAAAAAATTTTCAACATCAATTGAGTAGTTCATTTTAGACCCCTTTTTGAGTCCCTAGGATTAAGAAAACCTCATAATCTCATATAACATATCTTATGTCAATCTAGGATAGTTTAGATTTCTAACAGTCAAAATTTTTTAAAACTGATTGCATAATTTACGTTAAGCGCTTTTGGGCTCCTTACGGTTCAGGGGCCCTTATTAGAACAAGAAAAGGAGTCCCATACTATGACACGATTGATACATTTTTGTGATAAACTGTGAAAAAAACTGCTGAACCTCTAGGCTCCAAATTAAACGTTGTAATTGCTGGTAATGTCCAGATGTGTTATCAACCATCATTCTCGAAAAAAATTCATAAGAAAATAAGAAAAAGAATTTTTGGATAATATAATACTTCCGTATGAATGGCATTACACATACACACACACACACACACACACACACACACACACATATATATATATATACATATATATATATATATATATATATATATATATATATATATATATATATATATATATATATATATATATATATATATATATATATACTAGCGGAAAAATTAAAGGATATATATATATACATATATATATATATATATATATATATATATATATATATATATATATATATATATATATATATATAGAATTAAGGATATATATATAGAATAAATTTCAAATTGATTACTTAATAAAATTAATTTTTTTTTCTTGTTTAAAATAAGTGTTTAAAATTTTAACCTCATCTGCATCGTACTTCCAAATACTAAGATAAATTTTAATTTACAATACTTAATTTATTTTTATTTAAATCGTCTACAGTTACTTAATAAAAATGGATAATGAATATATTAAAAATTTGATTGAAGCAATTAAAACACTTTCCGATAATGTGAGTCAAACGAGTAAAGAAATCAAAAATTTAAAATGCACGATGACAAACATGAACAAAGAAATTAAACTTCTGAAGAATGAAATAAAAGTAATACAAGGTGAGAAACTGGAAATGAAACAAATAACAGAAAAACAAAACAGTAGTATTAAATCCTTAATGCGTGAAATACGGAAAAAAAATCTTATTTTTCATGGTGTAACTAACGATGAAGCTATTACTAACCCTAAAATTAAAATTCTTGAAATAATAAAATCCAAGACGAAAATTTTGCCAAAATGAAAGAAGCCAAAAATTTTAGTTAAATTTCGTTCTGAAAATACGAGAAACTTGATACTCAAAAATAAAAAGGAAATATATGGCATTGACTATTTTAGTACGAAACACTTCAGCAAAAAAGTACTTGGTGATCGCAGAATCTTATTACCATACCTTAAGGACGCTAAAGCAAAAGGTTTGAAAGTATCTTTAAACTATGATAAAATTTATTTGAATGGAGAAAATTTTGGTGTTTGCGATCTGAACCGACTAAAATATCTTATATGTAATGTGCATAATCAAACCATGGTACGCGATTCGTTATCCAGTGATGACTCAAATGAAGAAGATATAACAATCAGTGAGTCACATCCTCTTTCACAAGTTGCAACCAAGAAAAGAAAACGTGTCTCAAACAAGCCCGGTTCCCTAAGCGGAACTCTTTATAGATACTTTAGTGATAAGAAGAGTTCTGCATAACAATTAGCCGACGATTATAACAAAACCTGTTTTAAACATTTTAAAATATCATTTTGGAACTTGTCTGGATATAAAAACCTTAGTACTGTGTCATCAAACTACAAGAATATATTAACTGATTCTGATATAATTGGATTAACCGATACTTGGTTAACTGAAAGCGATGTGCAATTACCTCTATTCCTTAGCTCATATTGTGTAATAGATTCATGTTCTGTGAAAGAAAAATCGAGAGGTCGTGCTAGCGGTGGTATCATCATTCTAATTAAAACTGATTTAAATATTATATATGAAGTTCTCAAAAACTCTCATCTGTTTTGTTTGTTAAAATATTTTATGATAATTCGCCTGTAATTGTTGGTGTTGTATACCTGAGGCCGGATCTGGACTCGCATTGTTGCGTTAGTATGCTGGGTGAAATTATTTCCGAAATAGTTACTATTCATCAGTGTCCAATATTTGTGATGGGTGACTACAATAGTCGTATTGAAACATTTAACTGTGGAACGTCAGAGATATTTAATGGCACCGTTCTGTCCTGTGAGAGAAGATCCTCTGATGGCGTCATCGATAAAAGGCGAAAAATGCTAGTCGACATGTTTAAAGTTAATGGTTTTAACACGTTAAATGGTAGAACGCCCAGTGACTTCGTTGCCAACCCAACATACTATTCAGCCAACGGATCCAGTGTAACAGATTCGGCCTGGATAAATGGTGCTTCCTTGGACCTAGTTGAAAACTTCAGTGTGCATGAATCAGGTGAATCTTCTCATTTACTATGTTCCATTTATCTTAAAGATACTTTTCACTCTTTATCTGTTTCAGCTAGTTCCACTCGTACTAACAATAAGTACATTGAATACGACGCGGCGTATAAAAATGGAATAGCCTTATTCAGGAAAATTGCACAGCCTGTATGGCTTTCCAGGAGAGAATTTATTTCCATAGTTATGACCCTGACGATTTGTACCATAATTTGCTGCATGAAATTTATAAATGTGCAACTTTTTTGTCTATGGTAAACAAGCGCAAATTCTCTACAACGACTGTTCAACAATGTAAAAAAATGAATGGTTTACGAGTGATCTATATTTGTTGAAAAAAAAAAATGCACGCCTCTCACAAGTTAGCTAAAAAAATAGTTTTCTAAATCCTTGTTTGAGTAACTATGTCGGGCTTAGAAATGAATATCGGAAAGCGGTACGTACAGTCAAAGAAGCTTATGAGCAGCAGAATATAAACGCTATCTCAAATATTAAAAATAATACCGAATTTTGGCGAGTTGTTGCTTCACTGTCAAGAAGTAAAAACACATATCATAATGATCTAGATCCTGAGGTATGTCACAGTTATTTTTATAAATTATATGAAGAATCTGTCCATGAACCAGTCTGGACAATTTTTGATACTTCTCATACATTTTTGGATAATGAGATAAGCATAGAGGAATTAAATTATGCCTTGCTTAAAGCTAAAAACAATAAAGCACCTGGTATGGACGCCATATCTAATGAATTTTATAAAAATTTACCAGATAACTGGATACATTATATCTTAAATATTTTTAATACAACCGTAGCTGAAGAAAAACCTTCTAAGGCCTGGTCCCAGTCTCAGATCGTGCTTTTACATAAGAATGGAAATAAAACAAATCCAGCTAACGATCGCCCTATTGCTCTATTAAACCGCTGTCTAAAACTATTCACATCAATTATTGGTAGTAGGTTGACCAGTTGGGTAGAGATAAACAATTCGTTGCCAGAAACACAAAACGGTTTCCATCCAGATAGAACCTGTTTAACTATACTATTTCCGCTTGCCGTCTCAGATCATTTGTTTTAAATGAATAAACATAACTATTTTAACGGAAAAGGGAACTTTATACGGTGCTATCATAACTGTGCTATCATAACTACGATTGAATTTTAAAACTAAATTTTTAGTAACTTATCTACATGTACTGAGAGTTCAACCACAAGTTCAGATAAAACTATTTTAACGGAATAAAAAGGAACTTTATAATGTGCTTTCTACTTATTGTATTTTATAATAAATTGTTATTACTGTTTGTAATTACTGTATTTGAATTTATTGTAATTTTGTAGAGTAATTTTAAGTTTATAACTGCTCCCTTTGTTGTAATCGTCAGACTGAAACAAATAAATATTATATATATATATATATATATATATATATATATATATATATATATATATATATATATATATATATATATATATATATATATATATATAGCGGAAAAAATTAAAGGATCAAAAAAAATTCCAAATTTTTTGCAATTTAAAGCTGGAAGTTTCTAGTTTTGAGATCTTGCGATAAACAAATTTTCAAAGCAACGTATATCGCGCGATTCTAATAAATACACTGAAAAAAAAATTTTCGAAATTTTTTCGGTTTCTTTTTTTTGGTCCACGGACTTGGAAAAAATTTTTCCGACTTAACTACCATATGAACCGGATAACTTGTTCACTCAGCTTTAATTTGCTTTTTTTAGACCTTTATACGACCACTTCTCACTGAGATATCGTGCTTTGAATGGAAGAGGATCATTTCGTCTTTGATCATCGGTATCTCAGCATCCAACGATCACACAGAAAATTGAAGATTGGTTTTAAAAACTCGAATAAATTCTCTACAAGGATTAGCCATTGTTTTTTCGGAAGAAATTTCTTTGCATACTTTACATCAGAGCTGGGCAAACGGTCGATCGCGAACAGTTCGACAGTCGATCGCAGACATTTTAGGTAATTTACTGGGTTAACTTAAAATCTTTTAAGGGGTCGAGATTCGCCAAAAAAACATCAAAAATCGACCTTTATTATTATTATTTTTTATACAAATAAATATTTTATTAAAAAACTAAATATACAACATTGTTTCTACATATTGCTTTGAGATTACAAAATTTTTTTTTAATTAAAAAATAGGCCGAGTATAAATAACTTTGAAGTCGACACTATGAGATTTTTCCACCTTGATGGTTCCTCGCGCTTTCAAATCCCCAGTGAACCAAAATTGAAAAATCAAGAATTTTCTGAAAAAATAAATATAAAGTTATGACAGAAACTAGGATCTAAGAAAAAAAAATAAAAAAACCAGCGGGAAATCGCATTTTGAAAATAAATTTTCAAAAATTACCGCCTTTTCTCGATTATAAACAGCCGCCATTTTGAAAATATATTATGGCAGTAAAAGATCCTAGTTCCTGCCAAAATGACGGTATCGAGGAATAATATGCACTTTGATTTATGTCGATATTTCAAATACTTTTTGAAATACATACCTGTCAAAAAAATAAATAATACATAACCTGTCAAAAAATTGGTCAATATATTTACTTTTATACGATCCATACTTGAGCAAATTTTGAAAAGAAGGCGACGAAAACTGATTGTGAGCTAGAGACTGAAGTTTGGGAATATTGTTAAGGCGATGTAAATCGATATCATACTCATTTAGAATTACACTATCCGAAAATAATCTGATGAATTGTTTCCAGAGTTGAAATCCATAGACATCCAGAGGTTAAAACATTGATAAATGTATAGATAAATAAAAATAAGTAAAAATAAGTCAAAAAAAATAAATGTACTTTCGAGAAAATAGGATTTAGTTTTTTTTTATTTTTTTTTTTTTAAACTAAATTATAGTAAAGTACGTGCACTAAAATGCCCATAACTTTTTGATTTTTCATTTATTTTAAATAAAATTTTAGGAGAATATTTCTAACACCTTAAGAACATAATTATGAAGAAAAAGAATTGATTTCTTTTTTTTAGCGAATCTCTCTTTAATTTAAAATGTGTACTAAAAATTTAGCAGACGGTGAAACATTAATTTAAAATTAAACATATTCTACAACTGACCTGACTAATTCCAAGGCAGCACTGTTGACAGGAGAATTTTGCCAGAAAGGGAGTTGCCAGACGACAAAAACTGTCGATGGGTGGTGATCGTGAGTCAAACTATTACTTAATTGTCCTAAAATAGCCGAATACAATGCCTAAATGATTATTACAATAAAAATTTGGAATTATGGCAACCCTATATTTCCCAAGTGGGCAATTGACATGAAAGATATTTCATTTGTTTTTTATTTAACTCGCATTTTTCGGAGCCGATCGCGCATAAATAAGAAAAATTAATGTCGATCATACTAAAAAAAAAAAAAAAAATTTTAATACTGTTATTGATGAAAATGTGAAAAAATGGGAAAATTCTTTTTTTATTTTGTTAAAGATTATGAAAGTCTCAGAGCAAAAAAATGATCCGTTATTTTTTTTCAAAAATACAATCGAATGAAACAAAAAAAACGGGTGCATGGATTAGATTGAAACTCGGTGGGGTTTTTGTGGGTACATTGAGCTGTAAAAGGCACACTTAACATTAATGGTTTGCTCGATATTTTTAATTCAGCGCTTGATTTTCCGAAAAGCCACCAAAATCTCTTTTTTTCTTTTTTTTTTAAATTCATGTAGAGTATGCAAAACAATTTTTTTCCGACAAAACAATGTCTAATTTTTGTAGAGAATTTATTCGAGTTTTTAAAACTTATCTTCAATTTTCTGTGTGATCATTGGTTGCTGAGTATCGATGGTCAGAGACGAAATGATCCTTTTCCATTCAAAGCCCGATATCTCCCAAAATTTCGAAACTAGAAACTTCCAGCTTTAAATTGCTTTGCTTACGAATCCAATATTTTTCACGAAGATACAGCCATTCGAAAAATCGCTAAAAATTTGGAAGTTTTTTTGATCCTTTAATTTTTTCCACTAGTATATATATATATATATATATATATATATATATATATATATATATATATATATATACCTCATTTCCGATACAATTGGTCATGAGTTTTCGTTAAAAAATTAAATAATTCATATATTCGAAACAAATCAATCTTCTATTCTTTTCTAAAAATAAACCGCAAAGTTAAAATTTACATAAATCCAATAATAAAAGAGATAAAGCCAAGAAAACGGAAATTGTTTAAATTCGAAGCGACGAAGCATGGTAAATTTAACTGAAATTAACCATATATATATATATATATATATATATATATATATATATATATATATATATATATATATATATATATATCTGCAACACAAAATATCATCATGATTGTATCACATCCAAAAAAACCGAAATTAAACTTATCACGGAATCAGATAATATTAGATGGTTCTGCAGTTTGTGCAAAGATATAAACATAGCTAAAATGATTGCAAATATCAACTCAAAACTAGATATAATCATCACTAAGCACGATGAATATATTTCTAAACAACTAAATAACACTAATCCACGAGAAAGAATCAAGTCTACTTCCAGTACAACACATGTGAAAAATAAGGAAAGTATGACTAAAATAATTAATCAAAAGCAAGAACACTCATTACGAACAGAGGATATACTTGATCAACAACCGCAAGTGTCTATAGAAAAAGAAATTCTGGATGAAACTACTAGTGAAAATGTACAATCACTTTTAATGAAACCACAGTACTCAGATGTTGTTAAAAGGAACGGAAATCAAAATAGTCAATCCCAAGAAGAATTTAAGGTCGTCACAAGGAATACGAACAAAAAACGTACACATATTTTTGGAAATAAATCCGAAGATGATGGCATCAAGGCGGTGGAAAGGAAGCACTGGATATTTCTCTCTAGATTAGATCAATCGGTAACAACTGAGCATATTATCAACTATATCAAAAAATACCACAATATTAATGTCACTTGTGACGCTGTTATTACAAAGAGTGACTCTAATTCTTTCAAAATATCGATACCATATACATATAAACTCTATTTTTTATAAACTCTGAACAAAAAGACAATATGAACCCAACCCCAAATATATACACCATCGTCAATCAAAATATACAATGTTTAAGAACAAAAATATGCGAGCTTAAAGTTTGGTTATCAGAACAGAAACCACATATTCTTTGTTTGACAGAACACTGGCTAATTGAAGAAGAATTTAAATCATTCAAGATAGAAGGATATCGATTAGTAGGTTTCAGCTGTAGAACAAAATCTACAGATCACGGTGGCACAGCAATCTATTGTGACAGTAATATGATCTATGAAGAATTAACCGATATTCAAACGCTGACAGTTGATAGAAAATGCGAAATCTCTGCAATAAAATGCACCGATATATACAAATAGCAATAAATTGTTATTTGTATATATCGAACAAGTGTAGGGCAAACAACTGATTCTTTAGAAGAGTTTTTTACTATTTTGGAGGACGTATTGGAGACACTTTTAAATAAATATAATGGTTTTAATCTTATTGTCTGTGGTGATCTTAATATTGATTTTCTTGTTTCAGATAACAAAAGCAAGCGTATAATACAACTATTTGAAAGTTACAATTTAAGGCCAGTCATTTGGGAGCCGACGAGGGTTACTTCAGCTTCTAGAACTCTTTTGGATAACATTTTTACAGATCTTGATAGCAATATGATTATTGAAAATTTAGTACACCACAATTGTATTTCTGATCATTCAGCGACAAGTTTATCCTTCAAAGTGGCTTGTAGTAAATCGCAACACTACACTAAAAAAATCCCAAAACGAATTTTTAGTAAGAACAATTGTGAGTATTTTTTGTATTTACTATCTCGAGAGAACTGGGCTGATGTAATGAATCATTACAACCCCAGTAATGCATATCAGTGTTTTACGAGTGCTTTCCAGTACTGCTTTGAGGTTGCTTTTCCTAAAACTTTTAATGTAGTTAAAAATAGCAACTGCAATAGGAATAGCAGATCACTAAGCGCACTTAAAAAAGATCTACACAATACTATAATCACTTTTGATGATAATACCAGTACTCATAACATCAATATATCGACCATTCAAACCGTCTATAAGAATGTCACTAAAACTATTAAACGTTTAGTGAAAGAAGCAAAAAATTTGCAAGCAAAACAATTTATAAACAATTCGAAAGGCGACTCCAGAGCAGTATGGAAAATTGTTAACGAGTATAAAAATAATAAGAGTCAGGCTGCGGATCGGACTCGATTCTTGTTAATGGAATTGAGCTCACAAATCCACAAAATATAGCTAATGCCTTTAACGACTATTTCATTAAAGCTACAGATTTTGACGTAAGTCCAAACTTAGAGTGTCTATTGCCTATTTCAAATCATACGTTATTTCTTTATCCGTGTGATGAGTATGAAATCATTAACGTATGTCACCAGTTAAAAAATATCAAATCTTTTGGATATGATGAAATACCAGTTAGTGTTTTAAAAATGTCAATCCACATAATAGCACCCATATTATGTTACATTATTAACACTTTCAGTCCCGTGGCTTCGGCATCCGAAATCAAACAAAACATCCACAGAAGCCGACCGCGATCAATATTTAGAATAATAAACAAAACACTTAAAAATATTTATAAAAAATATTTTATATTATTCTAATAAAAATAATTTATTACTACGTACCAGACACTTTTCATTTTTCGTACATATAAATATACATAATATGTTTTGTCATCAAAATATCTAGGCTTCATCTTTTATTTACAATAATATTTTTATCCACATAGTATGTATGTGTGTGTTGTAATGCTTGTATGTATATGTGTATTTTATTAAAGTAATAATAAATATGTACTCGTCTTTTGACGTGCATAACACATACATATTGAATCATTTAGTGTTCTGTGGAATCATTTTATGTACTTGTTTACATAAAATTTGTTTAAAAATATTGGCGGCTTCCGGGGAAGTTTACTGTGAAAGTGCTCGGGCCTCATAGTGTTAATTTATGCTTTGACACTGGCATCTATCCGGATAATTTAAAAATAGCAATTATTAAACCAATATATAAAAACGGGGACAGAAGTATTGTAAGTAACTACAGACCAATCTCATTATTACCCATCATGTAAAAAATATTTGAAAAGATAATAGCGAATAGAATAAGCAATTTCTTATCAGAATACGGTATTGTCTCAGATACGCAGTATGGTTTTACTAATTGTAGATCTACAACCATGTCAGTTTTTACGGCACTTGATAATATACAACGATCTTGGAACAATAAAATACTTACTACAGCTCTATTTTTTGATTACTCCAAAGCATTTGATTGCGTAGAAAAGGAACTGTTGCTTCATAAAGTAGAAACAATGGGACTTAGAGGTAAAGT
This sequence comes from Brachynemurus nebulosus, assembly GCA_035578155.1. Classification (NCBI taxonomy): domain Eukaryota; kingdom Metazoa; phylum Arthropoda; class Insecta; order Neuroptera; family Myrmeleontidae; genus Brachynemurus; species Brachynemurus nebulosus. Next base: position 101,441,377 of record JAPWDM010000001.1, read on the forward strand.
TAAAGATCTTATAAATTCGTATTTGACAGGTAGACAACAGGCGGTAAAATGGGCAACTACTGACACAGTAGACATCTTATCAGAATACAGAACTCTATATAAAGGTGTTCCACAAGGCTCCATATTAGGACCACTATTATTTACACTGTTTATTAATGATCTATCACAAATTACGAATAATCAAGTATGTCAGTATGCTGACGATACGGCAATCATCTGTCGAGCGACCACGGAGCAGGGATTGTTCACAGAAATATTAATTACAATGGACAATATGGAACGGTGATCTAAGAACAATGGTCTTAAATTAAATATAAATAAAACAAATCTAATTAGATTTGGAAATTATGGATCAGATCAATCTGCTACCCTGCTTGACCTTCCCTTTGATTTTATGGATAGTGTTAGCTTCTTAGGGATCATAATTGACAAGAATTTGTCGTGGAATCAGCATACTCAATATATCTCTAATAAAATTAATAAATATTGCTACTTACTTAGCAACTTGAGGCATATATTACCTAACTTCCTGATTAATGTATACTATGCATACATAGAGTCAAACCTATCATATGGGGTAATGTTCTGGGGTAACTCACCAGGTGCACAAAATGTATTTAAAATCCAGAAGCGCTCTATTAGACTCATTGCTAATGTTGGACACCGAAAGACATGTAGACCGTTATTCGTGAAACTACAAATCCTGACTCTAATTGACCTATACATACTTGAATCATGCATGTATGTGAAAAAGCATCCTCAAACATTTGAAGAAAGTATTAATATGCATTCCTACTCTACGAGACATAGAGAAAGGTATACAACCATGCAAACTAAATTAGCCACAATATATAATGCATCTCACAATGCAATGATCAGAATATACAATAAGCTTCCACAAGATCTCAAGAATATTAAAAAGGATATCGAGTTCAAAAAGAGGCTGAAAAACTAACTCGTCGAGCATCCTCATTATACGCTGCAAGAATATTTTGATGGCACAGATAACACAGGCCTGCAAAATTAAGGTCACAAAAAACTTTTTTAATGTTAATAGGTGATCTTTATATTTTTTTGGATGCTAAATCCAAATTTGAATTTCATTATTTTGTATCACCCACAGTTTTGTCACATTTTGGCTATGTCAGATTTAATGAAATATGCTAATATTCAATAGGAGTGGAAAAAAAATAACTTGTACAAGACAAACAGAACTTTATTTTAACAAATAAAATATATTTTGATTCTTAATACTAAGTTTTATGAAGGTTTTAAGAGTCTATGGGCTTATATTTTCTTTCTCTCTTTTCTTTGAAGCTTCGGATGTGGCTTTTTCTTCTGTGTGCCGCTTGCTGACTTTCTCGGTGAAAGGACCAACAGTAATCTCCCATCATCCTGGTGTTTCAACGTCCCGGATAGCGTTTTTCCATTATCTTGATATCCTGGTGGAAACGTTCTCCTTGTTCCTCACTGACAAAGAGCTCCTAAATTGTCCAGAAAGTAGTCTCGCTGGCTGTTTAAAAAATGAACCTTTAAGCTCGTTAAACATCCCAAATTCATGAAGCGATTAAGCATATATTAGATACAATGGTTACATTATAGTCTGGGGCTTTTTTGTTACCCAAAAACTTGTTAACAATTTCCTTGAAAGCAATCCAAGCCTCTTTCTCTTTCACTGTTGTATGTAATTCAAACTCAAAGTCAAACATAATTTTTCTTATATCAGGGCCAATGAAGACGCCCTCTTGTAACTTTGCTTCTGATAAACGCGAGAACTTTGAGCAAAGGTATTGGAATTATAAGATATTATATTCATTATAAGATATTGGATCGCTGGCTTTCACACATTTAGTATTATATTGATTGCATTAATTTTCTGAACTATTTTTTTGAATATAAAGGTTTATGATGTAAAATGTAGGGAAATGGTGGGTGATACAGCAATTTTATTGTTATTTTCAGATTCAGCACACTAAAATCCATAAAAATATGGTTAAAGTATTAAAAAAGTTTTTTAGTCGTTGGCCTGTGTAATTACTCTTAACGTTTAAATTGTAACTATTTTTATGTTATCTATTTTTATATTTTTGACTTGTTCTAAGGCTCTGTAGCTCTTCCTGAATAAATATTATTATTATTATTATTATATATATATACATATATATATATATATATACATATATATATATATATATATATATATATATATATATATATATACGTATATATATACATATATATATATATATATATATATATATATATATATATATATATACGTATATATATACATACATATATATATATATATATATATATATATATATATATATATATATATATATATATATATATATATATATTCCTTAGAAATCTAATGTTTAAAAATTATTAGTGGCACAAGACTTCCCTAAAAATTTTAGATTGTTAAAAAATGTTTTAGGAGTCGCTACCAAGTGTGTTGAATTTTCAAAATAATCGAAGATTTTTACAATATTTCTATAAAATTTCATCAAATTGGTGAGCACCAAAGTGACATTGATTATGAATTAAATAATAAATTTGGACACTACATTATCTTCTAATTACATATCACTCACTCATAGCTCATTAAATAGATGTTTCCAAACATGCGCTTTGCAGTGTCATCCAGAGCCTGACTTTAGTTTTCAATTTCAAGTCATATATGTACAGTACTATGAGGAATGTTTGTGTAGACGTGAGTTTTTTGACTCGATTCCTTTTCAAATTAATCAAACTATAAACATATTTAGTTGTTTACAATGGCATATTATTGCAGTTTATAATGGTTTTTAATAAGATACTTCGTTTTGATTATCTTTGTAAATATAAAACAATAATACGTCACAGAAGTCACTTAATTTTTGTTGTTATAATTATTTTCATATATATATTCGGCCGGCCCGAACAAACGCTGGGCCTGGTGCAAAGTTTACTTACAGTAGGTTGTTTGAAGCGAATTTAATTCAAATTAATTAGATAATAATTAATTGTAATTTGCTATTTTAAACATAGCATAAACTGGTATAGTAAAGAGCGCGGAAAAATAATTAACCCTTAACTACTGACGTGTAATTTTGTTACGTTGCTACTGACGGACGTGTGATATACGTACGTCACTTTGAAGTAGGGATGGACGATATGTATCGATACGTCGCAGTATCGATACTTTTTTTCGAAAATCGAGTATCGATACTTTTTATAATCGATACATCGATACTCGATGTTTTTTTAATCGGAACATCGACAATGTGGAGACCTCTAGGGGGAATCAGAATAAAAATATTGACTCATGCGCAATAATGCTATAGATTCATTTGTGAGTTTTTTTTATTTATTTTATCCATGAAAATTATTTATAATTGTTGAAATTCTTCCAACAAACCCATTGATTATCAATGAAGAAAAAAAGTTTCTTTTTTTCATAGATAATGTAATTTAATGTATCAAAATAAAAAATTTCATAGAAACATTAAAAAATATCGTAATAATATTAGGAAAATAACGTAATTGAGCTTTTATTTCAAAATTACCCGACCTTTGTTAAATAATCGATACTAATCGATACTATCGATGTTTTTTTCGAAAACATCGATGTATCGATCCTATAGTGCAAAACCTGTAGAATCGGTGTTTTTATTAGTATCGCCCATCCCTACTTTGAAGACCTCTGGTGCATCCAGTATGTATGTATGTAATGATTATTTATTATTATTTAGATAAGATATTAAATTCTATATAGGGATATTTAAAAAAATGTTATAATATTATTAGAGAAATATTTATTAATCAACAAGCTTAGAAGTAATGAAATTAACATAAATAGTTTTTTAAAGAAAAATAATTGCTAATCTTAGGAACTTTGTTTTTTGGTTTTATTACGTAATATGGACGGTTTTAATTAAAAAAAATAAAAATAATAGAAAATCAAAAAATTAAGCACTTTTTAACAGAAACTGCTGCAGGTTGGTTTTGAGCACTGCAAGCAAACCGGTTTACGGCATTTCTGACACGGGTAACGGGTCTTACGACGTTTCTGCTTAAAACACAAGTGGCAATTCTTCATGGTTTCAAATACCTGAATTTCAGTATTTGGTTGACCAATTTCTGTAGCCGTATCTTTGCCTAAGATACGGCCAATGAGATTCTTGAGCTCATGTGAAAATTGTGGCGTTGCATATCTTCGGTCAAGATACGGCGTTACTAGACTTTTCCCAAGGTTTTTCATATATGTCAAACGATTCGAAGTGTTGTAATTGCACATTATGAAAGAATTGGCAGCAGCAATATCCAAAATTCTGTAAAAAATGACCATAGGCCACCGTCTAGACCTTCTTGCACAACTGTATTTAGCACACTTTTCATTTAAGGAATCGACATTGACAATATCATTACAACAGTTTTGTTTTTCTTCGGAACATAAGACAGCAGGGTTAGTACTTCACGCTTTTTGGAAAGAAATTTATGTGGGATTTCCCGTTTATTTATTTATTTATTTTTTTTTTTTTTTTTTTTGATGTATGTCAATCCATTTTTTTTCTGGTCTTTACACACTTCAGTAGAGGAAAAGTAATTGTCAGCAGTAACGTTTCTATTTGTTCTCATGATGGGTTTTGCTAAATGTAGTACACACTGCGTTCGGACAAGCAATTCTTTCTCTTCTTCAGTCAGTACGGTCCCATCACTGTTTTTTCCCGTATACAGGTATGCATTGTACAGATAACTAGTGGTATTATCAGTCAGACATTTTATTTCCAATCCATATTTACATGGCTTGTTTCGCATGTACTTCTTCCATCTATAACGGCTTCTAAAAGGCTTCTAAAAAACATTTCGTCAAACGTGGTGTTTTCTCCTATTTTATAATACTTCTGGCAATTGGCAATAAATTAATTAGATATGTCAGAGATAGCGGCAGCGACCTGTGACTGTTTTCTTTGGGCTCTTCTAGATGCATCATCAAATCGTAGACCTGTAAGAATTATCGCAAAACGCTCTTTGGACATCACTCCTCAGAAAATATCTCTTCCAGTTCCGTCAGTAGCAAACAATGCATTTATATCTTCATCGTTTGATTTGAACGCTGCACTAAAAATTAACAGTCCAAGAAAAGCATCAAACTCCACAGAATCTACGTCCTTCAGTTCAGGTTTAGATTGCCGCTTGAATTTCTCTCTGATCAACTCAATTTTTTTGTTGGTGTAGTCTATAATTAGAGTCTTGATACTATCAGTCATCAGCAAGCTAAATAAATGAAAAGGTGAACTGTCAGGTGGATAAACAGCAGTGGGCAATGGAGTCACAATGTTATGCGCAGGTGTGCGAGTCGTTCTCGATGGCCCTTCTGCGGACCACTTCATGCAACGGTTTTTACCGTAGTAATATTTTTTATGACGTTGCAAGACATCACTCTTGACAACCGTATCTATCTAACCATCGCTCATCTGGTCACTGGTTCTTCTTGTCTTGGTTAAACTACAATACCTAAATAAAGTTAACATTTCATACAAAATATCACTAACAATTCGTCTAAAATACTTGTTGATACTTCAGAGTATTATTTGGTCAACCAATCGGAATGATTTGTAATTGTTAGTAACGTTGCTTTTTGGCGCCAATGTCAGTTTTGATATTTCGGTATTGAAATAGACGCTAAACTGATAGGTGACTTAACCGGTACTCAAAAGTATCGCCAGGCAGGAAAAGGTTAAGTTTTCAAATCGATTCATATTTGTGAAGTTTCATGCAAATCAGTTAAAAAGTCGCTGAACTACATTGCACGGCGTACGAATATATTTTGAGAAAATACATTCCTTGAGAAAATCACGTTTAAAGTCGTTTATTCGCGTTCGGTAACATTTGGAGTGCTAGAGTTACATATAGGTACTATAGAAACTATTCTTCAAATTTAAAAATTTTGGAACACATTCTACAGATGTTAAACTAATATTTAGGCAAAAAAAGTGTCAAAAAATTTCATTTTACTTAACTTTTAACTTAGTATTTAAAACTTTTGTATTCGTTGGAAATAAAGCAAATCCAGAAAAAGTTCGTCTACAATATTTGCTAGATACAAAATAAAAAACAATCCTACCAAAAACTGCAAAGTAATTTATTTTGTTTGGACAGGAGTGCATACACCTATTAATTTCTAAAATACTTGAGGGCAACCATTTGCCAATTTCCCATGTTTTATAGCGAATTCGTTGATAAAATTGTGATAAGGCAACGGCGCGGGTTCTTCGAAAGCGCGAGACCTTGTGCAGCACATCGTTCGCACATACTTCTCGCCGGCCCAATATATATATATATATATATATATATATATATATATATATATATATATATATATATATATATATATATATACAATACATATATATATATATATATATATATATATATATATATATATATATATATCACAAATATATGTATATATACTATAGACTGACTCTCTCAATGGATAATAAATGAAACACCCACATACGATCAAGATAGGACCAGATGCTGTTTTGTAATATTGGAATCAAACTTTTCTCAGAAAAAATTTCAAAATTTTAAAAGAAAGGGTATAGCGAGGTTTCAATGGCAAAACTGCCTTTGAGGCCGAGGTTCAAAATGATGTGTGTGATAGTAAGGACTTTTGATATAAATACGATATTTTAGTTCATATTTCTAGCTTTTATAGTTTTCGAGACATAAAAATTTTAAAAATGTATTGCATCGCAAGAACTTTCTCGATTATCTCAAGTAAAAGTTCAAGCACAAGGGCTAAATCTTATATATATCGTATTTATATCAAAAGCCCTTACTATCACACACATCATTTTGAACCTCGGCCCCAAAGACGGTTTTGCGATTGAAACCTCGCTATACCCTTTTGTATGTGTTTTATTTTTGAAATACGTAATACGTATACAAATTATGTCCTCAATAAATATAGTCCTGTTTACTGAAAAATAAACAACACATTGCGTTCCTTATATCTCACCCGTCTAATACCGTTACCTGCCTCAAGGAAACTGCCTATAAATTGGCTTTACACTTTGTCCAGAAGTACAAATATAATCGTGTTCGTTGGTCTATATTTTTACTGTGTCAAATTATTTCTTTCTTCTATCTCTGTTAATTCAATTTTTAACGAAACTTGGTTATTTGTTATCTAAGGAGACAGCGACTTGGAGAATTTACTTTAATATAATCGGGTTTTACTTATCGATTAATATACAAATATTAAAAATCAAGTACTTTGTCTCAGCTCTCGTATCAATTTGTTTTTAAAGTTTAACAGAGTTACATTGTAAAATTAAAATAGTCAGTCGTTCGGGAAAATCAAACTCGATTTTTGAAATAGTTAATAAGTTAATAGATGAATTAAAACAGATTCTATCAAAATAATAAAAATGGGGACAATAAGCCGCTATTTTATTTTCGAAAATACATTACTTTAAAACGTGATTGTTGATTCTTATTTCACTAAACTTTTCAACAAAATAGTTTTTGTTCGGAATGAAATTATATATGAAATGAAATTAATTATGATATAACGTAACTAGATGATAATTTAATTATGAAATAACGTAACTAGATTGATTCAAATCAGTAAGTTTAAATTACATAGGACCGTGTGGTATATTAATAAACGAAATAAAATTAATTAAATACTTATAACTGCCCAATTTTTTATAGGATTTTAAGAAATCACGCTTAAAAAATTTGACTCAGCTCTGGTCAGTGAAGGATTCTCAAAAAAAAATTTCTTCTTAACATCTTCTTAACCATCTCGGCTGGAGTTTTGAAAATGGGAACCCTAAGAATCACTTGAAATTTTGTGGGTACACCCAGATACAGGGTGTTAGTGAATTAGTGCGAAAGATTTTAATAGGTGATTGCTGAGGTTCTTTTATGTAAAAAAAGTTCATATAAACCTATGTCCGAAAAAGCTTAGTTTCCAAGATATCGAGTAGATGGTCTACTAGATAGCCCATGCCGGTTTTGTGGTAGGAATAGTAACTGGAATGTATTTTTTGTCTTGAAAACAGCTACATGAGCGACAAAAAACTAAGAAAACATTTTTGTCAACAATTTTGTAGGATATTTGGAAAATATTTTCAAATTGGGAAAATCATTGGCGTGCCTTTTTTCTTCAACACTATGTCATCACATGGCCGTACGGACTAGTGTTGGGTCGAAGCGACTCTTTTATGTGTGCTAGCACACACGACTCCGCACAGTGCGGTGTGCCGCACAGAGCGAGCGACTCTTTTGGAGCACACAACACGTAAAACACACTCGCACACCCTCGCACACTGTGTTATATGCGATTAAGTTTGAAAGGAGAGTCATGACTCTTTTCGAGCACACAGCACACTGTGTTAGTGTGGTATGCGCTGTCCTGTCGTTTATTTGTCCTTTCCTTTCTCCTTTAGGTTTTGTAAATACTAAATTCAGTCCATATGGTACAACGTATAAATTCTCAAAATAAGAAATATGTGTATTGTTTATATAAAAAATTAAATTCAGAGGTGTACATTAAAAAACCAACTATTTTTTGAACTTTGTAAGGTTTGCAAACATTAATATTAGAGCAAAAATTACATTTAGTAACACCATTTTTTTTTTCGGTTACGAAACTCAACACGTCTATTTTTCTTAATTTTTGATCCATTACATATAAAAATTAATAGTACTTACTTATAAATATAAAAAATAGTATTAATAAAGAAAGGTAACTAAATAAACACAATTACTCAAAGTAAATTAAATAAAGTCAGTATTATTTTTGAAAATTCACAAAATTTAAAATAACGAGGCAGCAAATACAAGTAACAGGAATACTCAAAAAAAAATTACAGAATTTATTGGATAAAAGTAAGTAAGAATTGGAAAGAATAGGACATTAAATAAATAGAAAAAAATATACAATATCTGGTACGTAACGTCAGTATCCATCTAAAAAAAAACTTTAAAAAAAACTGTTAAACAATTAGTTAATACAATGCAATAATAGTACTAACAAATAAAATATACTTCTTTACCCTGCGGGGGTAGTTTCCTGTTCTAGTAGTACGTAAAAAAGCCATATTGTTCAATTCGTACGAACATTATAAACTGGAAAGCAATTTGTCAAATGTGAACCCAACAACCCATAAATTACCTAATGCATATTGTATCTTCATTTTTGAAAAAGTTGAAATTCTTTTGTTTGTGCAATAATATGCAATATGTAGTTGATCCTGATGTCCAGTATCATATGCACAAATGTGTTCAGTTATGTGTGGTAATGGCGGACTGTGCTAGTGACTCCTTTTGTAATTGTAAAAGTCGCACAGCACACCGCACACTTACAAGAGTCCCTCTTTCAGAGTGACTCGCACATGTGCGACCCAACACTAGTACGGACGCCACTGATTTGAGTGGAAATATTATGTCTGCTTCCGAATATGGGTATTTATCCTATCATAGCGTGTCCCAAATATTGTGTCAATATCTCAAAACGTTTTTGAAGTATTTAAGAAAATTTTAAAAAAAGACAAGAAACTGAACACCCTGTATCTTGGAAACTAAGCGTTTTTGGACCTGGGTTTATATGAACATTTTTACACAAAAGAACCTCAGCAATCACCTATTAAAATCTTTCGCATTTATTCACTAACACCCTGTGCATGTAAAACCAATGTATCTGAAAGGATATTTGGCGACTCGAAAAGGAAGGGAGTGGAAAAATTTTTTTCATGATTTTTTGATAATCAATGAATGACCATTTATATGAATATTTATGGTGTCCTATAACTTTAACCTAACTAGTTTTTATATAAAGTCGAAGTATACTGTCAAAACTAACTAAACTAAGTTAACCTTAACTACCTTCACCCCCTAGTTTTTATATCATATACTATTTATAGCGTATAGACGTAATTTTTAAACTATTTAAAAAGGTAAGCCTAGGAAACAAATTATTTTTTACAAACAAATAGTAGATGATATAAAAACTAGGTGGTCGGGTTAGTTAAGGTTACGCTTTGCCTGAAGGTTAGGCTAGCTCAGTTAGTTTTGACAATATGCTTCGACTTTGATATTAAAACTAGTTAGGTTAAGGTTATAGGTTTTTTTTTTAATTTTAGATAAATGTATAGGTAATATATGTGGGTTTGTCGTGTACATATTTATATTAATATCAATAAAATTATCAAGAAATTTTACATAAAAAAGATTTTCATCCCCTTCCCTTTCGAGTCGCCGAAAATCTTTTTGGGTATTGCCATCTATTACACAGTAGAGTGTCTGGTAAAAATTTGAAGCCAATCTGAGGGTTCCCATTTTCGGAACTCCAGCCCAAACTACAATACATTCTATTTACTGCTAAGAAAAAAAGTCAAAAAGTCAAAATAATAAGTATACATATATTTCTGTAACTATTAATTTTAATCACGCTGAATATTTGAATTTTGTCATAATAAATTTAATATTTCTCATACTTGACTTTTTCAAGTCCCTACAAAGTCATGCGTTGAACTAGTTATAGCGTATCTTATGTTAATCTGGAGTAGTTTAGCTTTCTAACGGTGAAAAAATTTCAAAATCAGTCCAGTGCTTTTTGAATTTACTTCGAACATAAAAACAAATTTTCTCTGTTTATACTTACGTACAGAAAAAAATAATGATATTAGATTTCATCTAGAAATAAACGTAAAAACTAAATAAAACGTAAAATCCGGAAAGCTCGTACCAGTTTTGGAGCCACTCGGATGAATTCATATTTCTTCAAGTAGCAACCGCAGACGCAAAATGCACCAACATGTTAATGTTAGGCCGACAGTGTTACTTGTAATATGTATCATACATCCTTAGGCCACTATTACATTGTCATAGATATATGTCAAAGATCTTGGATCAAATCTATGATCAAATATTAAGAAGTATCTTTAACTATATGGTTACAGAAATTTATATTATAAAAGTTGACTTATTACACTATAATATTTCTTTGATTAAATAAAACTTTGACATATATCTATGACAGTGTAATAGCGGCCTTAAACAGTGCTCAAATAATTTTTTTTTGTAAATAACGATGAGCAATATTAGACATCAAGGAACATCATATCATGTTATACGAGTTTAAAAACGTACTAATGCAGCTGACGTAACGAAAATATTTATAGTGTTTAAAGTGATGATGCGCTTTCTGACAGGACCTATAGAAAGTGGTTTGTTGGATTTCAAAAGGGCAATTTTTCTTTGGAAAATGGTGCTTCCGCCGGTCAACCTGTGTGTATTGACGATAAATGTATCCGTCAAGAAATAAAGCGAAACTCGAGGCAAACTGTCAAAGAATTAGCGGTATCTTTTGAGCATTCAAAACCACCGTTTTCGACCATCTGAAAAAAATCGGGATGGCCATTCACTCAAAAATGGCACGAACTATCCGGATGACCTTATAATACGAAAATGACTCCAGATATCGTTATGAAATAAAAACACAATTATCTCTTTTGAATGTCAGTACTAGACTGATTTTTATTTTATTATTTTAGTTGCTAGGAAAACTCAGTCAATAGTTATAATCTTTAATTTTTATATTTTACACGTGAAACTATGAATTTCCAAAATTAGAAAATTTACATTTTCACGGCAAACTTGTGCCGGTACATCCTATATATATATATATATATATATATATATATATATATATATATATATATATATATATATATATATATATATATATATATATACACTACTCAAAACAAAATAAGGGCCACTCATGTTTTACTGCATAAGTTTATTTTTATATAAGTTACAGTATAAGGTATGCTTACATTTAATTAAGGAACTAATTGTTTACTAAATAAAATTAATTTTAATAAGATTAAATAAAAAATTAATCCATAATTACATTTTTTTAGGATTTTATCATTTTTATAGTCATTTTTACAGTCATCAACAAACGTTCATGCTTTGAGTAAAAGCACACATTATGCAACTTTTCGGTGATTTAATATCGAGTATGCCCTCCCCTTTTTAAAACACATTCTTGAAGCCTCCTCGGCATGCTTTCTATAAGATGCCTAACGGTTTCATCAGGAATCTCCTCCCAACATCTTCTCAAGACATCAATCAGTTGTTGTTGGGTGTGCACATCCTCTCCGGCTGCTCTGACTCGCCGTTTCAATTGATCCCAAAGATGTTCTATTGGGTTCAAGTCAGGGCTATTTGCAGGCCACGGTAAAACCTGTATATTAGCCTCCCTAAGGACAGTTGTCGTCGCTCGAGCGGTATGCGTTCGGGCATTATCCTGCATCAGGATAAATCCGTCGGCCGCTCGTTGTGCAAAGGGGATCACATGGGGTCTGACAACCTGTTCGATGTAACTTTGAGCCGTTACAGTACCCTCGTTCAGGAAAACAAGCTCAGTTTTGCCTTGCAAACTAATTCCACCCCAGACCATGACATTAGGACCGCCAAATATGTCGCGTTCATGAATGTGACGACCAGAAAACCTTTCCCAACTTCTTCTCCACACTCTTACACGTCGATCATCACTAAAAAACTTCACCTTGCACTCATCCGTGAAGAGTACGTGACGCCATTCCTCCAAGCCCCATTCAAGGTGTTCACGTGCAAATCTTAAACGGTTTGCACGATACGCTCCGGTCAGTTTGGTACGGATTACTGGTCTCCTTGAACGTTGTTGGTCTTCATGCAAACGATTTCGTATTGTCTGATTACTAACAACAGTACCAATAGATCGATGTAAGCGATTTTGCAGAGTACCTGCGGTAACAGTCGGCTCACGTCGTGCACACAGTCGAATGTAGTGGTCTTCACGGGCAGTGGTAGCACGAACTCTTCCTGAGCCACGGCGCCGGGTTACACTACCGGTCTGCTGATACCGATTCCAAACATTTTGAATAGCCCTTCGTGAACAACCTAACTGCAGAGCCACGGAACGTTGAGATTGACCACCCTCAATCATCGTTACGGCTCTGGTAGTAGTAGCTTCGTCCATATGGTGTCGAATTCTCGGCATTGTAAAAATAAATGATTGAATAACACGCCAAACTTCAAAAAACAACCTCAGCAATCAATAATCTATCAATCTATCAAGAATCAATAATCTGACGCTGTGCGAGACAAAAAAACGTTTAAATCTTCCCCTCAACAATAATATCACTTAAACCTAACTGTTATCATTTACTCAACCACTTAATATCATAACAACAGTCATTTAGGAAAGTTATTTTGACGTGGATCGACATAAATCAGTTTTAAAATACAAACTTTCAAGTGGCCCTTATTTTGTTTTGAGGAGTATATATATATATATATATATATATATATATATATATATATATATATATATATATATATATATATATATATATATATATATATATATATTACCGTGAATATCCGAAATGCAGCGTATCTTAAGATACACAGGTGTATGTTAACAACCACCAAGCTAGTTGGTGAATGACCGTTATTTATTCTCTTCATGACAATTTCGGTCATACACCAGTGAATGTTAACATACAGCACGACGACTTGGTTTATGTTCATTATGAGTGAGATTATGGCTATTAATGGTACAGAAAAACCTGTTATTGTTATACAAAAAGTTGTTGCAATAAATAAAATTATTAATAGTCATTTATGAGTCTACTCTGAAGATAGTCTATAGACTGAAAACGCGTTAAGTAATTAAATTATTTTAATAGTGAAATTAGACAAAGTAATTATAACTTTAAGTAGTATTTCAATATACCAGCGAGAACTTGGCGGTCAAATTTCGAAAATTTAAAAATAAATTATACCGCTTAGTTGTCTTTAGAGATATTTAAAATTTGTAAACTGCATTCGATAAAGATTCGTTGGTGTCGGAGATATTCGTTTGGAGATTCACGGTTCTCAAAATTCTAGATGGAAATAACTTTGTTGTTTTTGGGAATATTCAAAATTTGAATATGGCATTCGAAAGAGTATCGTTTTCAACCATTAGTACCTCTTTCCTTTTCACATTCATCTGAAAGGGTTCGGATGTACACGATATTCGAAATTCTAAGTAGAAAAAACTAGGTAGATATTTTAATAAAATTTTGAAAACAGCATTCGACAAAGATTCATTTATACTTTCTGTTTGTAAATCAACCATTTTGAAAGTACAGTGCTTTCTAATTTTCGACTTAACGGTAAGGTAATATGCTAACCTGGCGATTATTAAAGGTTTAAAAATTACTTGTATTAACGGGTACAAACGATAGTCTTTCCAATACTGTTTTCAAGTTTCGAGTATCTCTAGAAACAATGGAATTCATTCTATCTAGAATATTTAGTACTGTGTATCGCCGAACGGATTGAGGTACAAACGAAACGAAAAGAGCTATAACGGGTACAAATCATACTCTTTGGAATGCCATTTTAAAAATTTCAGTATCTACAAAAACAATAAATTTCGTTCTACGTAGAATTTCTAGTATCATATATCCTCCAAATTTTTGATGTACAAACGAAAAAAAAAGCGCTGTAGACGAGTACAAACAAACCTTTATCGAACTCCGTTTACCAATTTTGAATGCTTCCAAAAAAAGTTCATTCTACCTAGAATTTCGAATACCGGGTTTTTCCGAACCCTTTGAGACACAAACAAAAGTAAAAAAGGTAAAAACGGATTTCTATCGAATGCTGTTCTCAAAATTTAAATAATCCAAAAACAATAAAATTGGTTCTACCCAGAATTTTGGGTACCGTGAGTCCCCGAATTTTTCCCCGAATAAACGAAAATAATAGAGATACAAATAGGTACAAGCGAATTTCTACCAAAAAATACAAATAAAATTAAAATATTCAAATTTTGGGCACCGGCCATTTTTAAAATTTGTTCTATCTGTTTACCCTTCGAGACAAAAACAAAATAAAGTCCGGTACAAACAGGTACAAACAACGTACAAACGAGCTGTATTATTTATTTTTGAATTTTCAATATTTACCGATTTTCAATATCTAGGATGAAATTTCACAAACAAAATTTTTCAACAATGGACTATTTTTAAACAAACATAATAAATTATATTCGTTACAACATAACATCTTTTTAAACAAACAATATGTTTTAACATTTACGTAATTTTTAAATCGTTATATCTAGGATTCACAAAATCATCTTGGTGTATGTTAACATCCACCGGTGTATGTCCGATTTAAAATAATTTATTAAAAAATTTTGGACACACACTATCGAAAAAGGTCATTGTCGACATACACCGGTGAATCTTAACTTTCACCAATTTGGGATATTCACAGTAAGATATACAGAACGTTCATAAGGTTCCGGAACAGCTCCGCCAAAGTTCCGCAAAATCTCAGTTAATATTGACTTTATCGAAAAATAACCCGGACAAAAGTTTCATGGAAAGAAATGAAGAACTAGAAAATGACATCGAATTTGACCTTAAACATGACCTTGACCAACCAGTATCATATTTTTTCGTTTACCTTCACACGACTTTGGAATATAAAGTATGAATATGGTTTTGAACGTAGAATTTCCTGCTATTTCCATTTTAAAAAAAACGTTGACCTCCAAATTTTGGTCAAGGTCATGCTTAAGGTCAAATTCGAGGTAATTTTTTAGTTCCTCATTTCTTCCCATGAAACTTGTCCGGGTTATTTTTCGATAAAGTCAAAAGTAACTGAGATTTTTAGCTGTTCCGGAACTTTATGAACGCTATATATATATATATATATATATATATATATATATATATATATATATATATATATATATATATATATATATTCCCTTCGGATGTATACATTCAATTTACATATACTAATTAATAACATTGGATCTTCATAACGAAAAAGTTATATCACAAAAGTGCTTTGGATAAACATATTTATATTTTTGGTAAATTTGCTTTTATAAAGTCATCTTTTTTATTATCTTATCATAAAAAGTAGATAAATAAATAAATATATAAATATATAAAATAAGAATTGGTGGATAGCAAATTACAGGGAAAACCGCCATTTAAAAATCCACTGGGGCCGTTGGAACAGAAATTGTTATAGGAGAAAATTATTGGTCATGGACATTAAGCTTCTGATTTATATACATATTTGCATAATTTACTGTTTAGATCACTATATTGAGCCGTACTGTGGGCTGGATTATACAGAATAATAAAGTTTTTCCCCTTAAGGACCTACAAAAAATATAAAATATGAAGTATTCGCTAGACCGGTTTCGGCTACTTTTATAGCCCTCTTCAGTAGCACAAAATATAAAAAAGAACCATAAATATACTAAATATAAAAATGATAAATATAGTAAAAATTAGGAATATAAATATAAAAAAATCAGAAATAATTATACTAAACCAGAAATAAAATCAAGTAAAAGATTAGGAAAAAATATTTTCCTTCGTTAAAAATATATATATACAAATAAAAAATTATAATAATAAACAACCATTAAATATAAAAATAAATTGGAAATATATAAATGTAAAAATAAAAATAAAATTAAAAATTCGTTAAGCGCGTGTTTTTGACACGCACTAAGTAATGTCACCTCAGTGAAAGTGTTAATTTATGATTTTTTGTTAACTCTATAGTTGTCAACTCTACAGCCCTCTTCCGTTTATTCAATATGGATGTACAACTCTATAATTATTCAGTATGGATATACAGCTCTATAATAATGTTTCCCCCACTATGATCACACAACGATATTAATATGTCATCCTTCGATGACATAAAAAACAGCGTTAAAGTAGAGGTAAAATATATAAAAATAACAATGAAAAATAAAAAAATGAAATAGAAGTAAAAATATATAAAAATAAAACAACAATAAAAATAAAAACAAAATAAAATAACATATCCAGAACAAACCAGATCTCCTCTTGGTTTCAAACCGCCAAAAACAGTCTCCACCAAAAACCGCCAAACCTCAAAAATACAATATATGCATAAACGTCACTTTGATGATAGCAGTGAGTTTTAAACAAATGTCAATCTACGAAATACGAAATATATTTTTTCAAACAACGGTACAATATTTTACAAAGATTTTTATGTAAGTATAATACGTGACTTAAATCTAGGTACCTACAACTAGTGCTTAACCCTAACCTAACATGTACAATACTAAATGATTACAATACATGAAAAAACTTAATTAATAGTGACTCGATACAAAGGAAAATTTTCAAAAAACCTTTAAACATGTAAAAATAAAAATAATACAACTTAACCTAAAAACACTTACGCACACACTTTCTCTTCACTTACTCCGTCCGCACGTACACATTTGACCGCCCCCCGGGGCCGAGGGCAGTCACGGTGGGGAGATCTCCATCGGCAGGATGAACTTCTTGCTCCGCTTGGACAGCGTCTTTGAAAGCAGGAACATGTTAGCAATTCGGTCGTTGTGATGAAGACGGCATCTGGCCAGGTGACGTGAAGTCAGTGACATAATGTAGTCAAGAACAGGTTCAACGCCTGATTCTTGATGTAACTGACGTACCGAGGTACGTCGCGGGGCGTTCAGGATAAGCCGAAGTACCCTGTTATGGAACAGTTGCAATTTGGCAATGTTGACAGACCGAGGTATTTAATGACAGGTGATGTGGTGATTCGGGAGTCGCCGCATCGAAGCTGGGAACGTGGAAGCAGCCTGGAGTGTGTGAAGATGGTCGCCTCCGTCTTGTTGGAGTTGACTTTGATGCGGTTCTCCTGGAAGTAGTCCTGGAGGGTGGTGAGCGCCTTTTCAATCCGCCTATCAGCAGTCGACTGGTTCGCTCTCGTTGATGAGGTGAAGACGGCAGTATCATCAGCGTACAGGGCGGTCTGGACGTTGAGTGGCATCTTGGGGATGTCGCTGATGTATAAGCTAAACAAGGCTGGCCCAAGGATCGAACCTTGGGGCACACCTGCTGGTATCTGGAGGACGCTGGACTTGGCGTCGCCGCTTTCGACATAAAAGCTCCGGTTGGTGAGGTAGTTCTGGATGATCTTGGTGATATACATTGGTACATCATGGGATTGCAGCTTGGCGATGAGGTTGGCGTGCCATACATTGTCGAAAGCTTTCTCGATATCCAGAGATACCAGCGTCGTGTTCAGCTTCTTGCGTAATCCGCGGGTGATGTGGTCGGTAATCCTACCGAGCTGGTGCGTCGTTGAGTGACCGGATCTGAATCCAAATTGATCATTTGGGATTAGTTCATGTTCTTCTATGTGTAATAGAAGGCGGGTATGGATGACTTTTTCAAGGAGTTTGCTGATCGAGGGAAGCAGGCTGATAGGTCGGTAGCTGGTGGGGAGGTTGGGTGGTTTTCCCGGTTAGGGAAGAGGAACAACTTTTGCCACTTTCCACTGTTGCGGAAAATAGCTGAGTTGTAAACAACTGTTGAAGATGTGTTTCATCTGAAGAAGAGCTTTCTTCGGCAGCTTTTTCAGGTGTCGGTTGTAGATGGTGTTGGCGCCGGGGGCCTTACGATTTCTTGCTTTTCTAATGTGTTTACTGACCTCGCCCATAGTAGTGGGTTTGATAGTAGTCGGCAGGACAGACGCATTCGCGACTTCGGCTGCTGCTCGTGCAATACCCTCGCTTTCACGTGGATGTAGCAGCTGCTCTCCGATGCGGTGCGCCTCCTGGAATGAATCCGCGATAATTTGGATTTTCTCCGAAGAATCTGTAACTAACAAATTGTCTTTGTTTAGTGCCGGTATTATCGCGTCACGTGGTTTGAACGAGCGAATTAGCTGCCAAAAGTCCTGGTTGGGGTCAATCCGCTGTTCAACGTAGTCGTTAAATAGTCGTCCGCGTTCGTCGCGTATTTTGTCACGTATCTGTCTGGTTAGGTCCGTCTGTAAGTCCTTATAATGTATCTGTCTTGTCCGCTGGTACAGTCGTCTTTGTGTGTTCCGTTCCCGGATTAGTTCAAGGATTTCGGGACTCGGGTTATATGTGTAGGCGCTGGGGACAAGTTTGGTCGGCATACAATGCTTACTGGCTTCGCTAATTTCGTGCTGCAGCTCCTTCAGGACAGTGTCGACATCACGAATAGTTTCAATATCCTTTCGAACATTGATACCTTCGTTTATCATAGTCCTGAACTTGCTCCAGTCCGCATTAGCAAAACCCGGCACTGTTACGGGTTTAGCTTTTTTTCACACGAAAGCAGAAGTCCGTAATGACAGGAACGTGGTCGGATTCAGGTCCTTGGATGGTGTAGGTATGACAGGAACGGGAATTCATGTTTTTGGTGATAGTTAGAACGATGGTGTTGCAAAGGAGTCCTTCTGCTCGCGGGTAGTGTGTGGGACCATCCGGGAACAGTAGTTCGGTTCTAGTCTCTTCGAGAAGCCGCATTAAAATCCTCCCGTTGCTGTTGATGTCAGTCGTTGCCTTATTCCACGCTGAGTGGAACGCGTTGAAGTCGCCAGTTAGTAGTGTATGAGGACTGCGGTCTCGAAGTCGTCCGCATCAATTTGGCCAGGTGTGTAGGCGGCGGTGACGATGAATGGTGGCGTCGCCTCGATCAGCACGCTGACATGTTCGGTCTGGATTTCGAGGACCGACATTGCACTATGCTTGACACCCCTACGGATGAGCAGTGCAACCCCCCCTCCTTGGCGGTCTTTCCTATCTCTACGGTGGATTTTGTAGCCTGGAACAGAAAAAGTTTTATTAGGTTTGAGCCAGGTCTCTGTGATGGCAGCAGCATCAACGTTGTGGGTGTGCAGCAGAGCGAGAAGTTCTTCTTTCTTCATCAAAAGACCACCGCCGATGTTCAGGTTGAATAGGCGAAACCGCTTAGATAAAGCGGCTGGCCCACTCGTAGATAGCAATGGCACGTTGGAAGCCATCGGAGCAACTACGAATTTTGCTGTTCAATTCACGAACAGACTGTATCATGGTTTTGATATCACATAACTGATTCAGTTGACTCAGCTCTGTGACGAGTGTGAAAAGATCATCGGATGATGCTCCAGAACTGGATGTGGATGGGATTTGGGCTTGTGTTGGTTCAGGGGCGGGGGCGGGAATTCCTGGGGCTGGTGCAGCTGGTGGGGCAGGAGCAGTTGCTGATGGCTTTTGTGAGGGACGTTGCCGCCGTTGTGGAAGTGCTGGGAAGTGGTGTGCGTTCTCCAGAACTGGGACCGGTGCTGGAACAACTGGAGCAGGAGCTGTTGTTGCGGTCTTGAACCATGGGTTGAAAGTATGTCAATCTGAAATTGAGGCCTGTTTTATACGATTTCTCGTCAAAATTCTCGTGTTCTGATTGGTTCTGGTATCTGAACCAGTCACGGCATGGGTATGTTCATTGAGTGAACCTTCTTAGCACACAGACTGTATAGATCAGAGAACGGAACAGGACCCTTGTCATTATTAAAAGTGTTCTTTCCCATCCTGCTGATATACACACTTTCGTAAGCATCCAGTTTAAGTGGATTGGACATTTCAACAACTCAATCTCACCAGCCTGATGATCCGTTTCGTGATGATCCACTGCTGACTTTTCACTACGACCATATCTGATATGTGCAACATGTTCTTTGTATCGCACATTCAAAGGCCGCCGTGTTTGTCCAACGTAATGTTTATCACAATTCTGGCAGTTAATTTTATATATTCCAGACTTTTGAAGATCCGGAATTCGGTCTTCGGTATTACCCAGCAATGAACTTAATTTATCATTGGCCGTATAAGCTACCTGTATGTTCGTGTTAAAGCCCTTCATAGCATTAGAAACCGATACTGATTTCTTGCTACAATAGGTTAAAGACGTTCTTAGAACCGTTTCCTTCACTTTGAGCGTTATACTGTCCTTAATCGACTTTCGCCATTTTGCCTTCCTTAACATTTGGTCGATCAACCTGTACGAATATCCATTAATGACAACCACGCATCGAATATATTTCAATTCCTTGCCATAAATGAATTGAGATAGCGGAAAAGTAATTAAATTGGTAATCAAAAAATTGCTGTTTTTGGTCGAATTTTTCCTTGCAAAATTAGACTTAGACAGCCTATACGATTAGAACGGCGAGAGGCGGAAGTAGGGGCTCTATCCATTTTCGGCCCCGTACAACACGATTCTGTAGAAAAAATATCTGATATATATATATATATATATATATATATATATATATATATATATATATATATATATATATATATATATATTATGTATATGTATATATATATATATATATATATATATATATATATATATATATTTATATATATATATGATTACATCATGATTACGCAATGATTACATCAATAAATATTATATATATATATATATATATATATATATATATATATATATATATATATATATATATATATATATATATATATATATATATATATATAATATTTATTGATGTAATCATTGCGATTGTAACAATGGAGAGTGCCTATTATACAATATCTTGTTTTGCGGTTACATATACATGTTAACCATTTTTAAGCTACAATTTCATGGTTTTTCGAAGTTTTTGAAGTTTGTACCAAGTAGTAGTTTTTTAAGAGTTTGGGAACCACCATCCCACCATCCGACTTTTTGAGCGACCTCGGCAGGAGGCAAAACTACCAAGGCGGTTCTAGAAGCCTCCGGCGGTGGGTGGAGCAAAATTTTTTTCTAGCCTAGCGGAACTTGATCCAGCCTAAGAGAACCTAAGGAAATTTGGTGTAACCTAACAGATTGTTTCTAACCTAAGAATTCCTTAATAGATGGCGCAGCCACCTTCGAGCCCTGTAAATTCCCTAATAGATGACGCAGTCACCTTTGATAGCGTTGCTGGTCTGGATTCCTGTGTGTAAGTTTGAAAAATTGTCAACAGATGGCATCGAAAACCTTTTTTTTGATAGTTAAACTAGCCATTAAAAGATGGCCTTGCTTTCATAATTTTATAATATTTTTATCTGAAAACAGGCTTAAACTGTCAGCTGACGTCACTAAAGGTAAACTGATATCAAACAGCGAAGATTTCTCTCTAATATGCGAAAATGAATTTTATCATATGATTGTATATTTTTATCTGAAAACAGGTTTAAACTTGTATAAATTGTCAGCTGACGTCACTAAAGGTAAACTGTTATTAATAGCGGAGATTTCTATCTAATATGCAAAAAATGAAGCAACAGGTTTTAACCTGCATGGCTACATAAAGTGTGATAAATGACGTCATCAGGCTATCTTTCTGCTATAAAAGGGCGCGACAGAATTTCTTCAGTTACAATTTTGTTCGAAACTTTAGTGAAAAAACATTAAATCTTATTGTTGTGAATTTTCAATTGTTGTGTTAACAATTAATTATTGCCAACAATGGAATCCTTTACTACTGGTGCTTCATCTGGAAACAGAAACTTAATTCAAAAAATGGCTGGAAATTTTGTGGAGGAATTGAATCATCTTGGTGCTGTTAAACGATGGATTAAACTTTCTGATATGGAAATTGGAAAAGTATATAAAATAATGGGCGCAAGTCAATTGCCGTCAAAATTCGATTCATCGAAAATGAAGACAATATTGGAATTGGAAATTGGATGCATTTCGTTACCAGCGAGATTTGACAATTTGAACGAGCAGATGCTGGCATGGTTGCAAAGCAATCCAAAACTGGGTATTATGAATAATGGACCCATTGGACTAACTCATAAATTGCAATTCAAAACGTTGGATCTTCTTGAAATCGTGGAGGATGCTGAATGGCGAATTTTGTAATTTACTCTCTTCAAAATGTATTATTTAATTGTACTATGGATTTTAAAAATTTCAATATTGTATCAATTTTTACATATATTTAATAAAAATTATAAAAAAACAAAAAAAAGACCAAAAAAATAAACAAAAAAACCAAAAAAAAAACAAAAACAAAAAAAAAAATTCGATTTTTTTTTCAATACCCATCGCTAGACATTGATTTATATTCTAGTTTTGATTATGCCAGATTATATTACATTATTTGGTGTTCAATAAAAAAAATTTAAAAATCGATTTTTCAGTTCATGTCTCGTCCCTAAATCACAATTTTGAACTAAGTATAAATCATACATAATACATATTAGTAATATTTGATATGCATCGTAGGTACTGTAGAGTTTTATGGTGAATAATTATAAAACAAAAAAAGATTTAATATCCCCTGAAAACGAAAAATTTAATTTTCATAATAATTTCAAAACTCTATATTTTATAATGTTATAATCAACTATGCCTTTTAATAGCACAAAAATTCCAGTTGCATACAGCAAAACAGCTGACGAATTAAAATTTCACATGTCGCTGTATCGCATATGTAAATCTCATATGTGTACATACATACATGTGACTTGTTGTAATTTTTATACACGAGTATAATACCAATTGAAAAATTTGCTTGTGAAAAATAGGAAAATCTTCTTCCTCAGCAATTGAAAATTCTATTAATATTAGAAAATTTATTTCCGGTAATAGTATTGTTAGATACTAGAACAACTGAAAACTTTTAAAACAAAAATTTTGTTCTATTTGAAAACCATAGTTTTTGTTTGTTTTCGCGCGAATTGTGTACAAAGCGAAATTTCTTAGACTGTTTTTGTGAATTTTCAAAGTTAATTTTCATTTTTAGTTATATTTTAGTCATTAATATTTAGATTTTGTCTTAATTATAATATTTAAAATTAGTGAATTAAGAAAAAATTCGTGTTTTTTTGTGTGTGATTTTTGTTTGTTTTCGTTTTGTTTTATTAGAAAATCATAGTTTTTGATTGTTTGTGTGTGCGGTTTTGATTGTTTTATTCACAGTTTTGTTTTATTTGAAAACTACAGGTAAGCTGAAAAACACCTTTAATTCCTTTTTAGTATTAATTTTAACACTTGCTAGAAATTTTTAGCTATTACCGCCATTTTTAGCGTAACCGACAAATATCAAATTTTATAGGAGAAGGATTTTTTAAATATTTGTATGGCGCTTGCGATATTTCTGCTGTCTTAATTTTATTACGCCTGAGCGTATTATTCCTATTATTTTGTTAACCTTACGATAAAGATGGTTATTGTTGGTTACGCTAAAATGTGAAAATGTGTTGTATTAACGATAAACTAAGCAGTTGCTATAATTCGTTAATTAACGAATTTTTGAGAAGAACGTTAACACTGCTTGGCCCGTTATGGTTTAAAATGTTACATGTAATAAAAATCTCAGTTACGATAAAAGTGTCGCTTACGATAAATCGGCGGTAAAGGCTCCATATTACCGTTTTTTCAATAACATTTTTCTTTGCAAATACTTTGCTATTATTAATAAATTTTCTGGATTTCTTTAAGTATATTATTTATTCAGAATATAGGTGAAAAAATAAAAATTTTTAGGAAATTTTTACATTATGCACTAGGGCTCATATTGCTAGCCGATATTATCACATGATAATAAACATATTGACCGACACATGTCACAAAATTTTTTCAAAAAGTCGTATTTTTACGAAATTTAATTAGGGTACACACTAAATGAATATTGGTAGGTAGTATTATTTTTGATAATAAACATATTGACCGACACATGTCACAAAATTTTTTCAAAAAGTCGTATTTTTACGAAATTTAATTAGGGTACACACTAAATGAATATTGGTAGGTAGTATTATTTTTGATAATCGACATATTGACCGAAACATGTCACAAAATTTTTTCAAAAAGCGGTATTTTTACGAAATTTAATTAGGGTACACACTAAATGAATATTGGTAGGTAGTATTATTTTTGATAATAAACATATTGACCGAAACATGTCACAAAATTTTTTCAAAAAGTGGTATTTTTACGAAATTTAACTAGGGTACACACTAAATGAATATTGGTAGGTAGTATTATTTTTGATAATAAACATATTGACCGAAACATGTCACAAAATTTTTTTCAAAAAGTGGTATTTTTACGAAATTTAATTAGGGTACACACTAAAATGAATATTGGTAGGTAGTATTATTTTTGATAATAAACATATTGACCGAAACATGTCACAAAATTTTTTCAAAAAGTGGTATTTTTACGAAATTTAATTAGGGTGCACACTAAATGAATATTGGTAGGTAGTATTATTTTTGATAATCGACATATTGACCGAAACATGTCACAAATTTTTTTTTCAAAAAGTGGTATTTTTACGAAAATTTAATTAGGGTACACACTAAAATGAATATTGGTAGGTAGTATTATTTTTGATAATAAACATATTGACCGAAACATGTCACAAAATTTTTTCAAAAAGTGGTATTTTTACGAAATTTAATTAGGGTACACACTAAATGAATATTGGTAGGTAGTATTATTTTTGATAATAAACATATTGACCGAAACATGTCACAAAATTTTTTCAAAAAGTGGTATTTTTACGAAATTTAATTAGGGTGCACACTAAATGAATATTGGTAGGTAGTATTATTTTTGATAATCAACATACATTTACCGAAACATATCACAAAATTTTCTTAAAAAATTTTTCACTAAAATGTCGGAAAACGACATTTCATATTACACGATCCAACTAACGGTGGAAATGATTCCAGATTACAAGAATTCTAGTTTAAACAATTTTCTTTTACAATCTTTAGAATTTACAGGATGGGCTAGGAGAATTCCGTGAATAAAATGTAAAATATTTTTTTTCGCTCAAATTTAACCACGTTTTATGAATATTTGAAAATATAATTTTATTTTTAAAAGTTATAATAATATCTACAAGAAAGATGTTTTAGAATGCAAAAGTTAACCTTGAAAATAGCTTACTCAGCACATTCCGTACATTTTTATATATGAAATCGTCGCCGCTCAACATGTTTGAACAAGTAAATGTATACATTGTGTATGCTAATGCAGTAAAATTATTGCATCATATTGTGCAATCAAGCTTGTTGTAACTTGCTAACATCTGTATGACGTCATCAATGAAAAAGGATATAAATACGCGGGATAAACGATTTTAAAACCATTACGTCTTCTGATTTCATAAAGTACAGTGTGCTTCGTGTCATCATATCGTATTTTGCGAATTTTTAAAGTTAGCTTTTTATTTCAAAGTTTAATTTCATAAATTTTATTACATTTTTTTCAATATTGGTGAGTAAGAAACATTTAATAATAATTTCTATTTTTTGTATGCATCAACTTAAAACTAAAACAATATTTTTTTTGTCAATTTAGGAAAAAATGGCCTTATTCAACTGCGAAATGTGCCCAGCAGGATTCAGCCGTCGGGATGCTTTGGCAAGACATATGAAGACGAAACATGGCGGCAATGGCTCATCTTTAAAATGCGGTCGGTGTGGGGTCATGTTTACGAGAATGGACAGTCTACATCACCACATGAAAAAATTCCATTCAACGGCAGCATTGTGTGCTTACTGCGGCGAGTATGTTGTAAATGGTCTGGAGCGGCATATGGCTAATGAACACGGACAACCCGCAACCAACATCGAACCTGATCATGAGCAGCCCTCAACCAGCAGCGGTCCTATTTCGAGGAAGCGCGCAGCCGGTGAACAAAATGGCAGTCCATCCAAAAAGTCAAAAGTAGGATGGGCAACAAAACGCTGCGAAGTATGCGACGTGGATATACCAATTTTATCTTTCAATGGACATTTACGAAGCGCAGCCCATAAAAATAAATTATGCTGTGGAACTGGAAACGTTAATGTGGAAACTATCAACAGCGCGTTCAAAACCAGAATAATCAGCTACCGGGTGAAGAGTTTCGAGTACTTCCAGTCCATTGAAGAATTTTTGGATGAAGTTAAGGAAAATGTGCTTCATCTGCTGCGAATGGAACTGGCGAAACATACGTCATTTAAAACTAATTTCGAATTGTTTGGATTATATGCAAAATTCGATAAGGACGATAATTTACTGCTGGATTTGAAGTCGTTCAACACCAGAAATGTTCCTGTTTGCGAATCCACCAACATGGAAGAAATTTACCGAAATATGGTGTCGACTGTAGTGCGCAAGAGCGAAGAATTCCAGGAACGAGATAGTGGGTGGTCGCTCCTAGAAGTCCGATATTTGGAAGTGAACGTTAATAAATACAATCCACTTCGGGCTTCGTCGTATATCGAACTACCGGCATGGATCAAGAGAAAAATGGCGGTCGTTAATATTCAAAATGAAGACCAGGCTTGCTTCGCATGGGCGATAACATCAGCCTTACATCCAGTTGAACACAACCCGCACCGCGTCGCATTATATCCTCATTATTCGACAATTTTAAATTTCGACGATATTGAGTTCCCAGTGAAGATCAAAGACATAAAATTGTTTGAATCGCTCAACAACATCAGCGTCAATGTTTATGGACTGGAAGAAAAAAGTATTGTTGGACCGCTGCACTACACCAAGGAAAAACGGAATACTCACGTGAATTTGCTGTACATTGAAAATGGCGAAACCAGTCACTACTGCTGGATAAAGAACTTGAGTCGGCTCGTTGGACGACAACTTTCAAGGTGCAATGGCGCTAAATGGCTATGCGATGGATGTCTACAATTCTTTCAAACAGAAGAGCGGCTTACGGAACATGCTAAAGAAGACTGCAACAAAGTACGCACTGTAATACCAAGTCCTGGCAAAGACAGCATTCTGAAATTTCAAAATTATGCCAAGCAGATGCGCGTTCCGTTTACCATCTATGCGGACTTCGAATCAATATTAAAACCATGCGACACATGCGTACCGAATCCAGATGGATCGTTTACGAACACCACGCATATCCACGAACCATTCAGCTTCGCATATTACATCAAGTGCTCGTATGATGAATCATTAAACAAATTCGAAACGTACCGCGGGCCGAACTGTGCGAAAGTGTTTATGGAAAAATTGGAAGAAGATGCCCAACGACTACACAAAATTCTCCAAAAGGAAATTCCGATGAAACCATTAACAGCGCTGGATCATTTAGCATTTGGATTAGTCGAAGATTGTTCCATATGCGGCGATAAATTGGGCAAGGATCGTGTGCGGGATCATGACCATCTAACGGGTGAATTTCGAGGTGCCGCACATAACCAGTGTAATCGGCTTTACAGACTACCGAAATTCATCCCGATCGTTTTCCATAATTTATCTGGATATGATGCACACTTTATCGTACGGGAATTTGGAGTCTCCAGGGAACGAATCGATGTCATACCGAACAACAAAGAACGCTACATTTCTTTCACGAAGTATTTACCAGTCGACGCCAATCAAGAAGTGGAAGATCTGGATGACGAAGATGATGAAGACGATGAAGAAGATGACAGCAAATTCAAAATTAAAACCATCCAGCTGCGTTTTATCGATTCGTTCCGGTTTATGGCAAGCAGTTTAGACAAACTTGCTGAGAATTTAAAGCCGGAGCAGTTCACCGAAGTTCGCCGAGCATTTCCTGAAGACCGCCTTTTCAATCTAATCAAGCAAAAAGGAGTATTCCCGTACGAATACGTCAACAGTGTTGAACGACTGAATGAACGCGCTCTACCACCAAAAGCGGCATTCCACAGCAGCTTGAAGTCATCCAGTATTACCGATGAAGAATACCAACGTGCACAACGAGTATGGAATGAATTCAACATCGAAAATTTGGGACAGTATTCGGACTTGTATTTGAAAACGGACGTGCTGCTACTGGCTGATGTCTTTGAAAATTTCCGGAACCTGTGCCTGAACACGTACAAATTGGATCCGTGCCAATACTACACCGCACCAGGCTTGAGCTGGGACGCCATGTTGAAATATACAAAAGTGGAACTGGAGCTACTAACGGACATCGACATGATTCACTTCATCAAAAAGGGTATGCGTGGTGGATTGACTCAATGTTGCGGTCGTTTTAGCGAAGCAAACAATAAATACATGTCGGACTACGACCCCACGAAGCCGTCGATCTACATCGAATATCTGGACGCCAACAACTTGTACGGATGGGCCATGTCGCAACATTTGCCGATCAGACATTTCCGGTGGGTCCCAGAACACGAATTGGATAACATCGACATACCAATGGTTCCGGATGACGCTGATGTTGGATACATTTTGGAAGTCGACCTCGAGTACCCGAAAACACTACACGATTACCATCAAGATCTACCATTCTGTCCGGAGCAGATGAAGCCGCCATACATCACATCTAAAGACAGCAAGTTACTCGCCAACGTTTACGATAAGAAGAAGTATGTGATCCATTATCGGAATTTGAAACAGTGTTTAAAATATGGACTAAAGTTAAAGAAAATACATCGTGCGCTCCAGTTTAATCAATCTCCGTGGCTGAAGAAATACATCGATTTGAACACCGAGCTCCGTTCTAAGGCAACAAATATCTTCGAAAAAGACTATTTCAAGTTGAAAAATAATAGTGTTTTCGGGAAAACGATGGAAAATGTGGACAAACGTGTTGATGTGCGGCTAGTGACTCATTGGGAGAACATTCGTAAACAGTTGGGTGCTAATAATTTGATAAGCAGACCGAACTTTCACAGTTGTTCGATTATCAATGAAAATCTGGTCGCGATACAAATGGACCGTTTGAAAGTGAAATACGACAAGCCGATTTACGTAGGATTTAGCGTGCTCGAGTTATCCAAGACTTTAATGTACGATTTCCACTACGGTTATATAAAACCAAAGTACAGCGACAAAGTGGATTTACTGTACATGGATACCGACAGTTTTATATACGGGATAGAAACGGACGATTTTTACGCCGATATTAAGCCGCAAATTAGCGAGTATTTTGATACAAGTGATTATGCCGCGGATAACATCTATGGACTGCCTCAATTAAACAAAAAAGTGCTCGGGAAATTTAAAGATGAGTGTTCTGGGACAATAATTAAACAATTTGTCGGTGTTAAAGCTAACTCCTACTGTATAGTGAAAGACGGTGATGTGCCCCCAATTAAAAAACTCAAAGGTGTTAAAAAAGATGTGGTGAAAAACGAAATAGACGTTAAAGACTATATAAATTGTGTGATGAGCAAAGACTCAAGTGCAGTGTTATATAAACAAATGAGTGTTTTCCGCAGCTTAAAACATCGACTGTACACACATTTAATCAATAAGGCCGCACTATCAAATGACGATGATAAACGGTTCATAGTACCCAACAACAGACTCAAAACTCTCCCGTGGGGGCACTACAAAATAGACGATTTTTATTTTTGTTAATTTTGTATATATATCTTTTTTTGTTCATTTTGTATATATCTTTTGTTAATTTTGTATATATTTCTTTGTTAATTTTGTAAATATTCTTAAAACCATGGTTTTAGTTTTATAAGTTATACTTATTAAGTAATTAGTTTGTAAAATAATAATGGCCATTATTAACTCAAAATTTTAGTTTTATTAAAAAATAAAATACGTACATGTCAAAATATTATAATTTCAGAAAAAAACATGTTAAAAATTGAAAAAAAAAAAAAATATAAAACAAAAAAAATCAAAAAAAAATTACAAAAAATCAAAAAATACAAAAAAATTTTGAAAAAAAAATCAAAAAAATAAAAAAAATTTAAAAAAATACATGATGAAAAAAATTAAAAAAAGAAAATACATCATGAAAAAAAAAAATACATGAAAAATTAAATATTGAAATTTGTATTTAAAATTTTGTATATATCTAAGTAGTCTTGTAAGTTCGTCGACGACCACGTCCCCACATCCGGACCACTTTCCCAGCCTAGGAGTGCCGATTGATTGGCTGTGCCTTTTTCAATGTTCTGCACGATCCACTCCAACAATTCACCGTCTTCTTCTACGCTCTTTGGATTGAAGCACAATCGAGGAATATCATGTTCTTCCACAAGTTTCAATATATGATCCAGCAGTTCCGGACGAGCATATGTTATCGTTTTTCGCATCCACAACGTAAGAAAGTATGTCAGCGTGTCGAATCCATCTAGGCGGTCTTCTCCAATATCAGATTCGTTGAAGGTAAGTGTGAATAGAAGATCAAAAGTTTCCACAGACGAACCCCATTCAATAGCTGATGTTATTTTTTCAGGAAAAAAAAAATGTCACGATCTCTTGGTGGGGGATACTGCAACTGCTCCGGTCCACCATACGTATTCGCTGCTCCATGTTGGTGGGGGATACTGCAACTGCTCCGGTCCACCATACGTATTCGCTGCTCCATAGTGGTGGGGATATCATACCAAGTCTTTGCTATCAATCCAGCTATTAGCGCTACTTGGAAAGCCGAGCCACTTCACGTATACTTTATCTTTCTTTTTTTTCAACACCTTTTCCACTAAATATACATCTGGATATTTAACTTTTTGTAATTCTTCTTGGTAAAATCCACCTTTAATCGTATTACCATGATAATCTTCTAACAGATACGTAACCGGATTGGTTAATCGTACCTTTTTGATTTTAAAAAGTTCCGTCGTCCATGATGGTAGATATCCTTTATCGAATTGAGATTTATGCTTGCTAATGCGAACCACATCACCAACGTCATATTTCGGTAGATCCACAACTTTTATATGATTGTAAACAGTTGAAAGGAGCAATTTCTCCTTGCTTGGTGTAACATCACGCGGTCGCATTTTTATTGTTCTATGTTTCCGTGAATTGTAACTGTCCATTAAGTCGTCTAGTATATCCAGCCATCGATACGATCCATTGTAACTAAACTTCTTCCACATTTCAGTCTTCAGCGTTCTGTTAAATCTCTCCACCACTGACGCTTTTTTGGTTGAAAATGTTGAATAATGGTTGATGTTGTATTTATCCATGAGCGTTTTAAACAGCTGATTATAAAATTCCTTGCCGTCGTCCGTTTGCAAATTATCTGGCCTCCGTCCTTGTTTAAGTATCGATTCAAATGCCGCTGTTACTTCTTTTCCAGTTTTATTTTTAACGGGTACCGCCCATGCATGTTTTGAAAATACGTCGATTGTTGTCAACAGATAATTGAATTTTTTATTCACTGAAGCGTAGGCACCCATCTCAATTAAATCACATTGCCAGAGATCGTCAATTCCTTTCACAATCACACGTCTGCGTGGAAAATTTTTTCGCGCTGGTTTATGTAGTTCACGAACCACTTGTGCTTTGCTCATTTTGCGTCTCAGCAGGTTTCAGCAATTTATCAAGACGTTCTTCAGTCCTCGACATTCGACGATTAAATGCGAAAATTTCTCGATTCATCCATAATTTATTCTGCGTAGAAAGCTGCATTGCCTGGGTCAGCAGGTGCGTAGCATTTTCAATCTTTGTTTTGATGATTTCGACTGTTTCTGTTAGTTCAGCAAGTTTCTCTGCTGTAAAACTCTTTAAAAATTTCAGATTCACCACATCTTGATCATCAGTCGGATCCTTTATATTGGTTAGTTGTCTGTTTCCAAAATCATAGTTCCCCGATTGCGTCATCTTCAAACCAATGTCTTTAAGCAACTGCTTCTTAATACTTTTATCATGCACCCGGCCGAATTTGTCAATAGTTATGTTTCTGTTACGCACACGACCGAATTTGTCCATTTTCACTCGATGATATCTGCTTCTTTCAGTTCTTCAATGATGGATATTATTTCGTTATTGTGACCGCTGTGTCCAGCTTCTTGTGACGCCACTAATAATCGCAGTCTACTGACCAGTTCATTCGCATTGTCCCAGTATATATAGTCTTTTTTCAAGTTATTAAACTGCATCAGACCATGTCCCGATCTTGGAGTACCGCCGACACTAGCAGATTTTGGAGCACCACCGACGCGACTTCTTGTATCATATATTTTTCTTGGTATATGTTTTTTAGCGGAACTGATTGGGAACAACTGACTAATAATGTTTATGTATTTATAACTCGAGCTCCCTTTTATTTGCTGGTTTGGACTGTAATTTCGTCTGTGTGCATTTGTTTGCTTTAAAATTTGTTTATACGCATTTAAATCTTTGGTATGATATGAACCAATTTTTGGTGAGTTCATGAAAATCAATTCATATAATCCAGGTGTTCCTTCGTACACAATATCACCAATTATTATATCATCACCAGCTATTTGAAACGACTGATTTCCAATCATCCATTCATCATCTTTTTTGTATGGTCCGTATACCACATCAATTCCGCTGTTGGGTTGAAGGTATAGTTGTAAGTATTTTCTTGCTATTGGACCAAACTGTTTTGGTAAATCTTCAGCTGCTGGCATCAATTTTCGAGCAACACTTTGCGCTGATCCAAGAAATTTCGGTGTTTCAAATACATTTTGTTCTTCTTCTGGATACGCTTCAAAAACATCTTCTGGAATATCTTGTATTGAAGTATCTTCCTCCTCCTTTGTTGGTAGAGTATAGTAGTTTGCCGTTTGTTTTTCCAATTTTTTCTTTTTAATTTTAGGTGTGAACGCATTCGATACTTGTGCATCTTCTTCTTCTTTTATTTCCACTTTAATAGGATGTTTCTTCTTGTCACCATTTAACTTTGTAGCTATTTCTTTAAGCGGAGTAGTGACTGGTTCCAGTGTACTTTGCAGCAGCATATTTGACTCCAGTTTTCCAGATCGTAAAGCATTAAATTTTTTACGTATATTGCTTGTCGCTTTTATAATGTTCTTTTTAATCGTCTTTTTATCCATCTCGATGACTGCTTCTTAGAACGATTTCTCAAAAACTGAAGCTCTATCGCATGCGACTGCTGTATTTATATGGTCGTATTTAGGCGGACCAGTTCGAAACTGCTATACCGGCTACCAAACCAGTTCGAAAAATGTTTGGATCAATATAGAAGCAGCTTGGTAGCAGTTTAGGTGCAGCTTAGGAGCAGCTTAGAACCAGCTTGGAAGCAGCTTAGAACCAGCTTGGGAGCAGCTTAGAACCAGCTTGGAAGCAGCTTAGAACCAGCTTGGAAGCAGCTTAGAACCAGCTTGGAAGCAGCTTAGAACCAGCTTAGAAGCGGCTTTCAGATGTTTATCCTTTCCAGAAGTGGTCAAACTTGCTTCGGTATCTTCCATTGTGTATATCATCTTCTTTGCAAATAGTTAAAAATCCATAGTTATCACGCCAACACTCTCTGCATAATTCTTTGAATTGATTGAACGACATGTCAGAGTTAATATGATCATCGTAGATATGTCTGAGGTTGAGATCATCCTGTTTGAAGACTGCAACAAGATTCGCATTATCCCGTACATGATGTTTGGGTGCCGCTGTATACGTTTGCGTCAAGTAGAAACAATCATCATTGTAGTGTCGAGAGTGGCTAAAATATTCTTCTATTATGGCTTTTTTCTCCCGCGCAGATACATCGTCGAATATTACCAGCGAATTTGGTCGCGCTTCTTTCGGCGGTATGACGTCATCGTTATTAGAGTATGTAAAATAACCCAAACCTTTAACACCTTTAATGATTCGTTTCAGATATTGATATTTCGGTTGGTGTAATGATTTGGAATATATGTATATGTTTTCAAATGCCACACCATTAGGATCCTGAATAAGTGATAGTAGAAGTGACGTTTTGCCGCATCCACTTGGACCGCAGATGATCGCTCTAATACTCGTCGGCAACAGTGGACCATTTTTCTTGATATTAGTCTCGTTCAAAGAAACTTCGAAATTTTCCATTGGCAGCGTCTCCGGTTGTTTAACGAATGAAGAAGACATCGTCGTCGATGTTGATCAGATAACACTATTTCTCATACTAATAAAGTTGAGTAAATTTCCAGCATATTTATAACATATATAAATAGTACAGCATCTGTTCTTTTGTTTTCAGTTCACTTTAAATGTCGACGCGGAAACAACTAGCAGTTAGTCGTGAGAAGACAAGCGGTGTGAGAAGATCCGGTTGTGGCATACTAATAAAGTTGAGTAAATTTCCAACATATTTATAACATATATAAATAGTACAGCATCTGTTCTTTTGTTTTCAGTTCACTTTAAATGTCGACGCGGAAACAGCTAGCAGTTAGTCGTGAGAAGACAAGCGGTGTGAAAAGATCCGGTTGTGACATACTAATAAAGTTGAGTAAATTTCCAGCATATTTATAACATATATAAATAGTACAGCATCTGTTCTTTTGTTTTCAGTTCACTTTTAAATGTTGACGCGGAAACAACTAGCAGTTAGTCGTGAGAAGACAAGCGGTGTGAGAAGATCTGGTTGTGGTATAGTAAACGGAATAATCAACAAATTACCATTTGAACTTCATATACCTGGCTATCAGTATTGTGGACCTGGAACTAGACTGCGCCAGCGATTGTTACGAGGTGATCCGGGTATCAACAAATTGGACGCTGCATGCAAAGAACACGACATCGCCTATTCACAGTTTAAAGATATTCAAGATCGACATAAAGCTGATTTAATACTAGCTGATAAAGCGTGGGAGCGAGTTAAATCGTCGGACGCAAATCTTGGCGAGCGAGCTGCTGCTTGGGCTGTAACGAACGCGATGAAGTCGAAAGTAAAACTAGGAATGGGTCATTCAAAGAAGAAGAACAAAAAAGGACAGAA
This sequence comes from Brachynemurus nebulosus, assembly GCA_035578155.1. Lineage (NCBI taxonomy): Eukaryota > Metazoa > Arthropoda > Insecta > Neuroptera > Myrmeleontidae > Brachynemurus > Brachynemurus nebulosus. Next base: position 101,476,909 of record JAPWDM010000001.1, read on the forward strand.
ATTAATATTTGGTGCCGGAATTCGTGATTTGAGAAGCATATTGAAGAAAAAGAAACCGAAAACTATTAAGAATGCGATAAAATTTGCACTGAAAGCTGCGAAGAATATTTTCAAGAAGAAGAAGGACAGTCAATTTACAACACCGAGAATCATTCCAATTCCAAAAACTGGTGGAATTTTACCATTCCTGGTTCCACTTTTTGCCGGCCTGTCTGCTGTAGGATCACTTGCCGGAGGCGCTGCTGGTGTTGCGAAAGCAGTGAATGCTTATAAAACAGCAAAGAAACAACTGGATGAAAATGAACGTCATAACAGGATGATGGAAGCAATTGCACTTGGATCCAAATCTGGAACTGGACTTTATTTGAAACCATACAGAAGAGGTTTGGGACTTTACATCGAATCAAAAAACCGCTAAGCGAGCTACCCGATCGACCATTAACTGATCGCGACATTTATCAGTTTGGAAACAAATATTTATCCAATTTTCGTGGCGTGTTCATGAGAGATGATTTACCGAAACGGCCAAGGCGAAAGGAGTGTGGAGTCGTCAATTTGGATAATTCATCAGGACCAGGAAGCCATTGGGTAGCGTACGCCAAAGATAACAAGAACGTCGAATATTTTGATAGTTTTGGAAATTTGTCACCACCCGCAGAAGTTGTGCAATATTTACATGGCAATAATATTAAATATAATTATAACAGATACCAAAATTATGAACAGTATAACTGCGGACATTTATGTCTAGAATTTTTATGGAATACAAATTATTTTCAATAATTTTGTTGCACTTCTCATCTATACTTTAAATATACCCGTGGCAAGAAGTTTCTGTCATTCGTATCTTAGTCACCATGTCGTTAACATTAACGTTAAGTGGTGATTCATCTATATTGACAGCTGAGTATTTTCCACCCATCGATTTGCCGGGTGATTATGTATGCGGGTTGGTCAATTTTGAAACATACAATGCAGTGCCAAATATCGACGAAACAAATAACTTATTTCATTACGGTGATGGAGAAGTGAAATGCATCGAGATACCTGTCGGCAATTATGATCTGGAAGATTTGGAGTTTCAAATAGAAGATCGGATACTAGAGAAGAGAAAACCGGGTGATAGCCCGCAACTTATACTTCGTGCGAATAACAATACGCTAAAAAGTGAAATAAAATGTACGGAAACAATTCATTTCGATCAAGAACGAACAATTGGCTCGCTACTTGGCTTCAGTAAGCGAAAACTTGCAGCTGGTCATTACCACTATTCGGATAAACCAACGAATATCATGAAAGTGAATCTGATACAAGTTGAAACAAACATTACAACGAATAGCTACCTGAACAACGTTCCAGCACATAATATTTATTCGTTTTCGATTCAAGTGGAACCTGGGTATAAAATAAGCGAATCACCGAATACAGTTATTTATATGCCGGTGACCGTGAGACGGATAACATCTCTAGTTTTACGAATTGTGGATCAAGACGGCAATTTAGTGAATTTTCGAGGCGAAACGATAACAGTAAAGCTGCATTTGAAGCCGGCGTGAAAATGTTGGTATTTAAAGACGAAAATGCGGTGCGACCGATCAGTCTACAACTTGCCACCAAGGTGAACGGATCGGCGAGGAAGAAGCAACAACGACCGCCATTAACAAGAGAGAACAAACAATTTCTTCGACAATTGGGTTTCAAGCTGAAGAGGAAAAAATGAGCAGCATTTTAAGCATCAATGCTGGAATCGATTTCGATGAGAGCATTTCAAACATCGAGTATCACTGCTATTCGCCATTTCTAAATGCGTTTGGAAACAGCGACGAAATACGAATCTGCTGTCAAAACCAAGATCTGATCCTGCTGCCGCACGAAAGTTGTCTGTATGTGGAAGGACAATTGTTGAAGAGTGATAAAACAGTATCGACTACAGCGGAATTATCCAATAATTCATTGGCGTACCTGTTTGAAGAAATACGATATGAACTGAACGATGTGGAAATCGATCAATGCAAGTACGTGGGACCGACAACAACGTTAATCAATTATTTGGCATTAAACGAAAATGAAAGCAAACTACTCTACAACGCTGGATGGTGTCCAGGTGAAACAACTAAAGTGATGGAAAAAGGCTACTTCAATTTCTGTCTACCATTGGCGCGGATGTTTGGATTTCTTAACCATTACAAGAAAGTTATCATCAATGCGAAACATCAACTAATTCTGACTCGGGCTCGGACGGATCACGATGCAGTCATATCACCAACGGATGACGTCACTTTCCATATACATAAAATTCAATGGATGGTTCCACACGTTACGGTTGCAGATGAACAGAAACTGAAGTTGTTGAAGTATGTGGAAAATAGTCGAGATATTACAATTGCTTTTCGATCATGGGATATGCATATACAGCCAACGATTCCAACAGCGAGACAAAATATTTGGACGGTGAAAACATCGACTCAATTGGAGAAACCACGCTACATTATATTCGCTCTACAAACGAATCGACGAAATAAAAAAGATAAAGATTCCAGTATTTTCGATCACTGTGAACTTTCAGACGTCAAAGTTTATTTAAATTCTGCGAAATACCCGTACATGGATTTGAATTTGGATTTCAGTAATGATAGATATGCAGTAGCATATCACATGTATTCGAAATTTCAACAAGCATATTATGATTGTAAGAAGAATGAACCGCTTTTAAGCAAAACGCAATTCAAGAATATCGCGCCAATTATATTCATCGATTGTTCTCATCAAAACGAAACTTTGAAAAGTGGACCAGTGGATATTCGAATTGAATTTAAAACGTTGAAGGAAGTGCCAGAGAATACATCAGCATTTTGCCTTCTACTACATGATCGTGTGGTTCAATATAATCCATTGACGAATATTGTTACAAAATATGTATAAATCGATATACACTAGTCCTCGATGCGACCATCATTCCAGAGCAACTTGCGCCATGGAAAATGTCATATCCATATACAAATATTATCGTAATAACATTTAAACATTTTTATTGTAAAATATTTCTTTTAAATAAATTTATTAAAATAAGAAAAATTAAAAAAAAATTAAAAAAATTAAAAATGTGTTTTATTTAATAAAAAATAAAAATTAAAAATTAAAAAAAATGTGTTTTTAGTTAGAGGAAACCTGTATAAACCTGTTTTCAGATAAAAATATGATAAAATTATGAATCAAGGTACAATGTTCGCGGTACTAGCTACGCCATCTTTTAAATATCAAAAAGGATTTTCAGCACCATCTATTGACAATTTTTCAAACTTACACACAGGAATCCAGACCAGCAACGCTATCAAAGGTGACTGCGTCATCTATTAGGGAATTTACAGGGCTCGAAGGTGGCTGCGCCATCTATTAGGGAATTTACAGGGCTCGAAGGTGGCTGCGCCATCTATTAGGGAATTCTTAGGTTAGAAAAAATTTTGTTTAGGTTACACCAAATTTCCTTAGGTTCTCTTAGGCTGGATCAAGTTCCGCTAGGCTAGAAAAAAATTTTGCTCCACCCACCGCCGGAGGCTTCTAGAACCGCCTTGGTAGTTTTGCCTCCTGCCGAGGTCGCTCAAAAAGTCGGATGGTGGGATGGTGGTTCCCAAACTCTTAAAAAACTACTACTGTACCACTCGCACAGGTCACCCAAATAATTCTACAAGGCTGAAATTTTGTGTACAGGTTAATTTAATAGCTAGCCACTGCTTTTTGGACGTTTCAAATTTTAACTCTTAGCCCCACGATTTTTACGCAAGTATTTCCTTGATGTTTTGCTTTATTTCTAACACGTCTAGAGACTCTCTGAGTAAGCCTAGAGGGCTGAAATTTTGTACGTGTATTGAGTTAGTAGTATCCAGCTAGTGCCTTTTAGGGATTCCAGATTACTTTTCCCCCCACTTTTCTCATTTTTACATCGGAATTCAATGCTATTGTTAAATGTGTTTTAAATGCATTATTTTTATTCTAAATACAAGTAGGCGAATAGTAATTTTAAAAAATTTAAAAAAAAGTGAACTTACTTTTATAACAAATGAAATACATATACATATTAAGTAATTTAAAAATGTTATTAAAGTCACTGTTTATTTATAAATTAGGAATTTTGGATTTTTATTATTTATAAAATAGAAATTTTGTTTTTTTTGGAAAGAAAAAATATCTTGATAAAGGCCTTGCATTTTACTATGTAAGGCCCTTTTTTAATATTTAAAAATAAAACACAAAGGCAATTAGGGTACGAATGCCCTCGTACGAATTGTGTTGGCTTTTTTCCTGTTTACTGCTACCGGAATAAAATTGAAATTTACTAAGAATCAGCCGTTAAAAACTTATAACCTTTTTTTAAAGCCCCGATGAGCCGGACACTCATCATCAGTTTTGAAACCACCAAAATGACAATTCGCTTGTAGACATTCAATACCGAAGATGAAGGGAAAAATTCGACTTCCGTGATGATGCCCCGCTGCTCACGGCGTTTTTAATTTTATTTTTATTTTTATATTTAGGTAGGGTAAAAGCCCCCTTTGTGGAACGGTATCTAATTATGAATATTTACATATTAATGAAGTTATTTTTGAAAGAAACGTCTGATAACAAAAATTATTATTAATAGAATGATTGTTTTTCAATTTAAATTCACCTCGCATTTAAAGATTCCTTACTTAATTAAAGAAATAAATATGTAAATGTCAAAACTCTTCCAGTATTAGATACCGTTCCACAAAGAGGGCTTTTACCCTATATATTTCTAATTTATTTTTATATTTGATGGTTGTTTATTATTATTATTTTTTATTTGTATATATATTTTTAACGAAGAAAAATATTTTTTCTTAATCCTTTACTTGATTTTATTTCTGGTTTATTATATTTCTGATTTTTTATATTTATATTTCTAGATTTTACTATATTTCTGATTTTTATATTTAGTATATTTATGGTTCTATTTTATATTTTATGCTACTGAACCGGTCTAGCGAATATTTTTTGTGGGTCTTTAAGGGGACCCACTTTATTATTATGTATAATTTACTGTTGCAAACAATGAACTACTAGAAACCAACTAATATCAGAAAAGTGTAGCTTCCTTGGAGCTCTTTGTAGGCCTGTCACAGCTTAGGTGGTTCAGTCGTCCGCACACCTTGGTTGGGTTCGGATATTGATTGTTGCAACAATGTAATACATGAATACGTACCGCTTAGAGTACATATATATTACACCAGATCCATTGTCGAGATTGTATGTATGATGTATGCGATGTATGATGGATATACGTATCATCTCCCTCCAGCTACCGAGCTCACACACACGAACATGAACTATACCACACATACAGACACAAACTCTAAATATGTATATAACCATAGAAGCTGCTCCCATTTTTGTGACGTAAAATTTTGGCGACAAGCGGGATACTAACTATTATACAGTAGTTTGGCTCCTTGGTTGCAAACTATTATTTAGATGACAAAAATACATAAATTAATATCAGTGTTTGTTTTTTTTTTAACACAAGATAACAGCAGGTAAAATATTATAAACGACACGTAAGAGTTAAATTGTAAACAATACATTATCTAGCACACTCAAACATATTCGCTTTGAAACACAGAGGGGTACAATTATGCACATCTTGTGTGATGACGTAATTGTTAAATGGGAGCGTGCGTCATGGGAGTTTTCCATGTAATTGTTTTTTCAACTTCTGCTCTAACTCTAATAGGTGTCTTCTCATGGTTTTTAGTTACACATTCATATTTTTTAAAATACTCTAAAATGCATCTAATTGTACTGAGGCATACTTAGCACTGAATAAGGCTCTAGTACTGGGCAAACTATTTCCTTCAATTCTCTACCATATTATCTACATTATTTCTTCAATAGAATATTCCTTCGGCATTTTTTATTATTTATTTCCAAGAAAATTAGGGGCGAATTTAAATTAGGACAAATCCGCCAAAAAAAAAAAAAAAATCGACAATTATTATTATTTTTTTTATGCAAATAAATATTTTGTTAAAAAACTAAATATACAATATTGTTGCTACATGTCTTGAGATTACAAAAAAAGAAATTTTTTAAAAATTCAAAAATGAGTTGAGTATAATGGCTTTGAAGTCAACAGTGGGAGATTTTTTCACCTTGATGGTTCCTCGCGTTTTGAAATCCACATAGTGAACTAAAATCAAAAAATCAAGAATTTTCTGAAAATATATGTGTACATACATATACAGCTATTACACTACTAAGTAGGATCTAAGAAAAAAAATAAAAACCACCGAGAATTCGCACTTTGAAAATAAATTTTCAAAAATTACCGCTTTTACTCGACTATAAACAGCCGCCATTTTGAAAATATATTACGGAAACAAAAGACCCTAGTTCCTACCAAAATGACGTATCGAGGAGTAATATGCACTTTGATTTATGGCGATATCTAAAACAGTTTTTGAAATACCCGAGGAAGCATGTCAAAATGCGTACTTTCGAGGAAATAGCACTTAAAGTTTATTTTTTTTTTTAATATGAATTATCGTAAAGTGCGTGCACTAAAATGCCCATAACTTTTTGAGTTTTCATTTTTTTTTAAATAAAGTTTGAGAGAATATTTCTAGCACCTTAAGGAACATAATTATGAAGAAAAAAAATTAATTGTTTTTAGCGAATCTCCCTGTAACAAAAAAAACACCGTGAGCAGCGGGGCGTCGAATCACGGGAGTCGAATTTTTCGCTACATCTTCCGTATTTTCAAGATATCTAAATGTGATTGAAAGGCTACAGGCAAATTGCCATTTTGGTGGTTTTACAACTAATGATGAGTGTTCGGCTAATCGGAGCTTTAAAAAAGGCTTTAAGTTTTTTAAGGGCTGAATCTCAGTAAATTTCATGTCGATAGCAGTTAGCAGGAAAAAAGCCAACACAATTCGTACGAGGACATTCCTATCCATGCTTATCCGCTGATTGCCCTTGTGTTTTATTTTTAAATATTAAAAAAATTCGCCAAGTGCGTGCCGGACACGCATTATCACAGTTAGGTGGTCAATAGCTAATATTTTACAATTTTTAGGATCAAATGTAGGAAATTTTATATTACGTATCGACGGATTACTACTAGAACCACGTATGTCGATTTTTCACTGTTTTGAGATAATTGACCGAAACATTATTTTCAACCGGTTTGGAAAAGTTTTATTGCTTAGCTGCCCCCCACCACCCCTTTAAAAGTTAGGTCGGATCCAAAATTTGACCCTACTTTTATAGTATCGTTGCCCCATTTTGTCAGCCCCACTTACCAAATATCAGGTCAGTTCGTTCATAAGGGAGCCCTACACATGCAAAAAGGAGCCACGAATTATATATATATATATATATATATATATATATATATATATATATATATATATATATATATATATATATATATATATATATATATATATATATATATATATATATATATATATATATTAGAGATGGGCCGAGTAACACTTTTGCCGAGTAACGAGTACCGAGTTTTACTCGGCTTAATTTTTTTTCAACCGAGTACTCGGCCGAGTAACTCGGTTCTATCAAATTCTTATCCATTTCGCGCGCGTAAGCAAGTACAAACAGGTTTGTGCCGGTCGAGAGGCCGGCTCGCGTTGATACACCCCTCACTCTCCGCCCGCACCTTTCAACTACTAGTCGCTTGATAGTTTGCAAACAAATACTTCACATTGCGCGTCATAATAGATAAATAATTGAAAAAGTTTTTAATTAACGATTGACTGTGTGTAGTACCTGATCAGTGATTGTTGACATAATGACTTCACGTAAAAGATCCCGTATTTGGGCGTTTTACGACGAGATTGTAGAAGATAAAACAAAAGTGAAATGTACTTTATGCAATTCTTTAATTTCGCGTAGTGGTGTTGGACGAAAGGCTTCTACGACGGCAATGTTAAACCATGTTAAAATAAAACATACAGAAGAGTTTAAAGATTTGGAAAATGAAACTTTGCGGGAAATATCTCAAAATCATGAGCCAGTAGCGTCAACTTCGTCGTCGCAATCGAATACAGTGAAAATACAGCAAACGCTTTTCGAGTCATTTACTACAAAATGGGACATAACTGATTCGCGTGCTAAAGAAATTCACAAAGCTGTAGCGGAGATGATCGCGGTAGATAACCAACCAATATCTATGTTGGAAAATAATGGGTTCCAAAGATTAATGAGTACCTTAAAACCCAAATACAGCCAATCTGCAACAATTAACTGAACGTCAATGGGAGATCCTACGGGAGTGCATTACATTACTCAAACCGTTCGAAGAAATTACTAAAATTACCAGCTCCACATTAGCATCAATTTCTGAAGTAATACCCCACACCAATGCCTTATTAAAATATTTATCAAAACCTGAAGTCTCCCAAACTTGTCCAAATATAGCAGATATGAAACAAAAGCTTGAAGGTGAAATTCAGAGCCGCTTTCAAGGGTTAGAAAAAGACAAATATTATAGTTTGGCAACTTTGCTAGACCCCAGATTCAGAATGCGATTTTTTCATCCAGAAAACTATGAACTGATAAGGAATACGCTATTCTTAGAATCGGTAAAAATAAGTGACATTTCAGAGAGTGCTAGTAGTGAAGAAAACGAATCTGAACGATTACCACAGTCACAAGATCCTCATGCATCTTTTTGGAATTGCTTCGAAGAGTTAGCTTCCACCCAGCCGCTAGAGCGCGATGATCCTAAAAGCCCTATTGCTTCAGAATTAGATTGCTATTTAAAAGAAAATTTCTTGGCAAAAAAGAAAAGTCCTTTCGAGTGGTGGACAGGGCACCAAACAAGGTATCCAGAGCTGGCACGTTTAGCAAGAGTATTTCTATGTGCACCTGCAAGCACCGTGTATAGCGAGCGATTGTTTTCGGAGGCTGGTAACGTCTACGAAGAAAAAAGGAATAGGCTGTTACCAGAACGTGCAGAGAGCCTTGTGTTCCTACATCATAATTTACATTTATTAAATTTTAAATATTGATTATAATAAATACTTTTTGATTAACACTGTTGTTTTAATTATATCTACCTAAATATACTGCTTTTCTAAACAAAGTATACTCGGCATTCAAACCGAGTTATTCGGCCGAGTACGAGTATCAAATAACCCGCCGAGTACGCCGAGTACCGAGTATCAACCGAGTACTCAGCCCATCTCTAATATATATATATATATATATATATATATATATATATATATATATATATATATATATATATATATATATATGTAAGATATTTTTTCTTCAGAATCGTGTTCTTATCTAATTTTTTTTTGAAAAATTCGACTAAACGACTGAGCACTTCTGTGTCGACCCTCGTATGGTAACATACCATTAAATTATGACATAATTTGAAATTTGGAGATATGAGGTTTTGTTATTGTTAAATAACTTTCATTCTGATAAATAAAATAAAATGCGATTTTTATTAGCCTATGATCAGTATAAGATGATTCTAAACATTTATATCTAATTATCTCAAAACAGTGAAAAATCGGCATACGTGGTTCTAGCAGTAAGCCGTCGATACGTACTATTAAATTTCCTACATTTGATCCTAAAAATTGTAAAAAATTAGCTGTTGATCACGTAACTTTGATAATGCGTGTCCGGCACGCACTTGGCGAATCTATTATTATTAGTCGAATTTTCTCCGAAAAATTAGACTTATACAGTCTATACGATAAGAGCTGCGAGAGGCGAGAGTAGGGGCGCTATCCGTTTTCGGACCCGTAGAACACGAATATGAAGAAAAAAATGTCTGATATATATATATATATATATATATATATATATATATATATATATATATATATATATATATTTTCCCGCCACCTTTTAATTTGTGTAGGGCCCCCCTATGGAAGTTAAGAGATGAAATTTGGTAAATGGGGCTCATTTTCGAGGCACCTCATACTATCAAAGTGGGGTCAAATTTTGGGCAAATTTTTTTTCTGACCCGACCTTTAAGGGGGTGGTGGGGGGCGGAAAAGCAATAAAACTTTTTCAAACCGGTTTTAAATAATGTTTCGGTTAATTATCTACAACATATCCAAAATTCAGCTTCCTAGGATGATATGGTGGGAGTAGAGGGGGAAAAAACGATTTTCGCTGGATCTAACAGGCCCCCAGCCCCCCAGAATTAACGTAGAGGGTTGAAATTTGGTGTGTTGATAAAGTTCGTACCTAGGTTGTGCTTTTTGGAGGTTTTAATATTTTACCCCCACCCCCCTCATTTTTAAGCTACAATTTCATGCATTTTCGACGTTTTCGAAGTTTGTACCACTCGCACAGGTCACCCGAATAAACCTAGAGGGCTGAAATTTTGTATTCGGATTGAGTTAGTATCAAGGGGGTGCCTTTTGGGGGTCTCGACTTTTAACCCCTACCCCCACCATTTTTATACCCAAAAGAACATGATTTTTCTTGTTTTTTAACAGTTTCGTTCGGGTCAAAATCTCCCCAAATAAACCTAGAGGGCTGAAATTTGGTGTACAGGTTAAGCTAATAGCCAGACACTGTTTTTTGGAGGTTTCAACTTTTAACCCTTACCCCCACGATTTTGACGCCAATATTTCCTTAATTTTTTTGCTTGTTTTCTAACCCGTCTAGAGACTCCATAAGGAAACCTAGAGGGCTGAAATTTTGTACGTGTATTCAGTTAGTATCCAGCTAGTACCTTGTAGGGAGTCCGCATCACTTTTCCCCCCACTTCTCCCATTTTTACATCGGAATTGAATGCTATTGTTAAATGTGTTTTAAAAGCATTATGTTTATTCTAAATACAAGTAGGCGAATAGTAATTTTAAAAAATTTAAAAAAAAGTGAACTTACTTTTATGACAAATGAAATACATACATATTAAGTAATTTAAAAATGTTATTAAAGTCACTGTTTATTTATAAATTAGGAATTTTGGATTTTTCGTATTTATAAAATAGAAATTTTGGATTTTTTTGGAAAGAAAAAAATATCTTTATAAAGGCCTTCCAGTTTACTATTGAAGGTCCTTTTTAGCTTTTCATGGAAAAGCTATTTAGCTTTTCATAGAAAAGCTATTAATTTCGTTGAGTGATCGAAAATTTGAGAGAGGTGGTAATTAATAATAATAATAATAATATATATAAAATAATTATAGAGTGTTACATGCATATATTGAATAAACGCAAGAGGGTATTCTCACTGTACTTAAAAAATAAAAAAAATTATAAACTAACACTTTCACCATTATATGTGAAGAATACGTAAAGAAATGGCTGCAGAAAATTTACTTTGCGTTTTCATAAGGAAAGTTAATCTTGTTTTTGGCAAAAAAATAGGTACTTTTCTCTATTGTATATATTTGTCAACTCTATTGTTGTTACCATTAAGATGCTACCAGATTTAAGACTATTTGATAACTTGTGGTGCCATCTGTTCTTTATTTAAAAAAATATTACATTTGAAATTATTCTTCTATGACAGTTATATGTCAATATTTTTGAATAATAAAAAAAATACATGAATGCATAAAAAACTTTGCATTACAATCAACTAAATATTTGCTTATTATATTACCTAAGTTCTTGATAAATGTTTAACAAGTGATTTGAAGAAATTAAAACTTAAAAATACAATTTATAAAATTATAACCAACTTTGAGTACTCGTTGAGTATTTCTTTTATATTGTGAAGGTTTTGTTATTTGGAAAAATTTTCTCACGACCAATTTTATTATTATAGATTGGCGTTGAATCATTTTTATTTTAAAAAATGACCGATCGTTTTTTGGACGCATTTAGGCGTCTGCATCTATGCACCGTACCAATCCTTTAAATCTACATATAAGCATACCTAAATCATGGATGTATATTATTAATTACTAAGGTTGGGGAAATATGCACTAAAAAACCGTGCATATATGCACCTAATATGCTTTAAAAAATGTCTAAAATATGCTCAAATATGTCTTAAAAAACAAAATATGCATTATTTATGCAAATATTCACTAAAGATTAATGTAGATGTATGTTTAATATATTCTGAAAAAATTGAAAATAATACTTCAAACATAATACTTCAAAAATTTGACGGTACTTAGGTACTTACGACTTTTGAACAGAAAACACAATATATTTCCATTATATTTAAAAATATTTTTATAAGGTTTTATCCATTTTTCTATTAATTCTCTTTTTGATGAGCTGATTTCGTAATCAAAATATAATCGGTATTTCGTAATCAAAATATAAGTGAAATTTCCAATAATGTAAAATATCTTTGAATAATGAGATGTTTAAAAGTCGTTTCAAATTAGAGCACGTCCGACGATTTAAAACCAATTATTCTATTGTTAATGTTTAGATAATTTTGTAAATATGATAAACAGAAATATACACAGGACTACAGGAGTTCTTGGAATTTTTTTGAAATTTGCTTTATTTACTTTAAAACTAACTATTAAATTCAAATATTTCAACAATCAAAATTTTATATATTAATGAAGTTATTTCTGAAAAAAAAAAGAAAAAACAAATATTAAAACTGTTCGGGTATTGAACGCGTTCGGGTATAGGGGCTTCTACATTAAATGATTTTAAAAGTTACTAGATTTTTTAAATTAGTTTAAGTTCAGTAAGTTTAGAAAGTAATTGTTAATTTAATTATTTTGGTCAAATTGTGAATATATGCACTTAATATGCATTAAAAAGGAAAATATGCAAAATTTACAAAAAATTGTGAATATATGCAAAATATGCAAAATAAAAGTTAGCTCATTTGCTTTTAAATGGTTTATAATATAAAAAATCAAATTTTGGGGTAAATATGCTCATAAATAAAAAAGTATGCAAATATGCATTTGCCCAACCTTATTAATTACATACCTCACAATTAGATGGCACCGTAGTGCCATATAATATAGTTACCTGTATACATACAATACAGTTACCTGTATACTCACAATCAGTCTCAGAATCAGCCTACCTTTGTATCGTTATCTAATGATGTTTTACATCGACCTCCAGTAAGATTCGCTAGATGGAAATACTGACCATCTGAGAGAGATACTATTTTTACATAAGGTAAATGTCTTAGTTATTGACCCTGTCCGAGTTTGTGACCTATTTGGTGCAAATTTTATTTTAACTAATGAAATTTTATTTTAGTTTTAAAATAAATACTAGAATACAAAACACTGATGTGTGCTTTTTTTGTAAACAAGAATTTGTTACCATAACATACATACCTCTTATAAATAAAATTTCAATACATATAATTATGTTCATTTGTAGTCTGAACACTCTGAACACCGTTATTGACACATCGTTACAGTTTTGTTTAGTGCAAAGTTCTTCTAAAATATAAGGTTCTTACGACGTAAATAAGTATATAATTATTAATTTTTTTATGCTGGTATTCACCAAGATTGACTTACCTCTTAGATAGTAAACCAAAGGTTAAATTTTATTTTTATGAATATAGAATAGAATAGAATATAGAATAGAATATATAATTTATTGCATTTTAAGCCAAGTGGCTTATTACAATGGTTGACAAATTGTTATTATAAACAAATGTAATAATGTATATAAAAAATATAAAAATAAAAAAAAAAAAAAAATAAATAAATAAATATTGTAAAATGCAGATAATACAAGGAAGCCTTAAACCACAATAGAGAGATTAATTAAACAGCAAAATGTACAAATTTGATTCGGGTTTGGAGTCCCGACTCCCCCCTCCTCAGAAAAGGGCGGAGAGAGTCGAGACACCTTACAATGTAAAAATTTTCAAATATTTCAAAATTAGAAAGAGCAATGAATAGTTGAGCTGCAAATGAAGTAAGAACGAGATACAAGCGTAAGTTGGTGGATGCTAGCATTGAAATAAAGGGAGGCTGCTACTTCATTCATTAATAATGAATGATCGTATTTTTAAGGCACATTCCATGAAATAAAAAACGTCATTAAGTTGGGCTGTATTGGCTATATTAAGCAGAATTTCACAGAAGTTATCCCTATCAATTGGGCTCAATGTGTATTTGTGTAAGTACCAATTTCTTAAATGTTCATACATGGGACATCTTATTAAAATATGGTATAGAGTTTCGTTTTCGTAGAGATTGCAAATAGTACAGCTCATATTTGGGTCAATAATATAACTGTTTCCATTGATATAGAACGACATCGCTCGATTATTTACAGTGCGCAGTTGGAACATAACTCTAAGTTTTCTTAATGGTACACAGTAGTCGAGCAAGGTGGCGTGCTCTAAGCGGTTGTAAAGCGTTGCGTAGGTTGAGTTAGAGATTGATTCTTGGTCTTGCGTGATATAATAATAATTAAGATCAGCAATAAAATTATTCAAGTGTTCTTTGAGAGTATCTGATGATAGATTTGACCATAAATGATCGTTGTTTGTCAAGGAGAAGTACACTTTGAGCTGGGAAACCCAGTTATATTTAATATTATTAAGGTTTGAATTACTCAGGTTAAATAATCTGTTAAAGCAAATACGCGGAATTCGGTTACTATCCATACTTAGTAGTTTACATAACCACTTTAATGACCTTTTAACGACACTGGTAATAATTTTATTACAATTAAATTCACGCCTAATTATATACCCTGGAGTTGAGTGGTTTAAATAGTACAAAGTTTTAAAAAATTTAACTTGAGGTTTTTCTACAATATCTGGGTAACCTAAGGCCCATATTTCAGATGAGTATAATAATGTGCTTAAAATAACGGATTGATAAAGACACATTCTTGCGTTATGAGATTGCATTTTGGTTTTCAACATTATTTCTTTCGTATTCGCTATTGCTGAATTAGCTTTTGCAACCATGTGGTAGCTAGCATTTAGAAAACGTCCCGAACTGTTGAATATGATACCCAGATATTCGAATTTATTTACAATTTCTAATTTATGCGAGTTAATCTCGAACGAGAGAGTCGAGGGCAGCCGTCCTGCTCGTTGAAAGACCATAATTTTAGATTTTTCTGTGTTGATTAGTAACTGGTTATTATGACAATATAGCTCAAGAGCTTTTAAAGCCTTTTGTAGTCTATACGGTGTACTAGCCAAGAGAACCAGGTCATCAGCATAAAAGAGCGATAAAATACTGTGAGAACTATCTATATTTATACCTTCAACTCCCTCGCTCGTTAAAAACTCGTCAAAATCAGCTATAAATAGTGAGAACAATAGCGGGCTAAGTGTATCTCCTTGCAAGACCCCTTTTCGTATAGGAATATTTCCTGAAAAAGAGTTATTTATTTGTATTGAGAGGATTGCGTTATCGTAGAAATTCTTACAGATTCGGATCAACTTAGTACTTAAACCTTTACTATAAAGTTTCGTCCACAGAATGGAGTGATTCACCGAGTCGAATGCTTTTTTGAAGTCGATAAATGCGCAATATACTTTTTCTTTTTTTAAACTCAGTCGACAGCTTACTACTGCGTTCAATATAAAAATGTTATCAACACAAGATCTTCCTCTTCGGAAACCTGACTGACTTTCGGGAAGCTTCTTATTGGCTTCACACCACGATGTTATTCTATTATAAATTATATTGGTGAATATTTTCGTTAAACTATTTAAAAGGAATATTCCACGATAGTTTTCTGGGGTATTAATATCGCCTTTTTTATGCATTAAGAAAAGTTTAGTTTTAGACCAATTCGCTGGGATTAGTTCATTTTGAAATATACTGTTGAAAAGGTTCTTCAAAAATTCTTTCCCTTGTGCTGGTAAAGCTTTGAAAAATTCATTTGGAATACAATCCGGACCTGGAGCTTTGCCATTTTTTAGATTTGCTAAGACGTTTTCTACCTCGCCTATATTTATGTCAAAGTCCAGCTCCGGATGTGTAACTTCGGTTAATATGCTTATTTGTGTCGGCTCGTCTGAGCTGAATAGTGTAGAGAAGTATTCATACCATGTGTTTATGTCTATAGGATTAGCAGTTTTTGGATTATGTCGCGTTTTCTTTATTACGGACCAGAATTCTTGGGAATTTTTTGTGTTACTTAACTTTTGCTGAATTACATTATGATAGTCTTTTTTGCTGCTAGCTAGCGTTTTGCGATATTTTTTCTTTGCCTCCAGATACTTCAAAACATTTGCTTCACAGAATCCTTCTTTTTTACAGTTCTTTAGTGCGAGTTTAGTTTCATATTTTGCGTTTTTACAGGTCTGATTGTACCAGGGTTTATTAAACCTAATAAATCTTGGGTAAATATGAAATTCTTTGTACATGGATAGATCTTGTGCTGTACACATCATCATATTAACTAAAAAATTGTATGCATCAACTGGGTCAGAATCACTTTCATTACGTGGATTTAACCTTTCTATTATTAAATTCTGATACTCAGAGATGACACAATTATTCCATTTAAGTCTACCAGATAGAGAAAAATTCTTAGGTATATTTCTACAGCATCTAGGGGAATTAAAATTAAAGATTATATGATAAGGTAAGTGGTCAGATAGCAGTATGTTTTCCAAGACCGCTGAATCGTGAGTGTAATTAATAAATGGCAAGCTTACCCAGCAAATATCAGTCGTGGATTTGCCCCCGCTACCTATATAGGTAAATTGTGCTGGGGAATCGCTAGTGGTACGCCCATTTAACGCATACAAATCATGTTCTTCCATGAATTTCACAAACTGTTTACCTCTAGAGTTAACATATGTATCGAGCGATGTACGTCTGCTATCAATGAGTGTATTTGAATAACTTTGAATGTCCAGTGTGTTCAAATTGCCAATCCTAGCATTCCAATCTCCCAGTAATACTACCTTATTTGATTTTGATTCTGAAACAAAACGTATAGAGTCGTTAAAATGTACTATTAATGGGTCTATATTTATAATTGGTTTGATATAAACTACACCAAGAACAAACTTAAAGTGATCAACACAGATTTGGACTAACATCCACCAATTTGTCGTTTCAATAAGTTCTGTTTGAAATTGTTTCCTAATTAATAGAATTAATCCGCCACTGGCTCGCCCCCTTGATTTTTCTTTGACACCATAACTCTCGAAAATATTGTATTGACTTTTTATATTGCAATTCACTGGAGCCGCGTGTGTTAACCATGTTTCACATATGGCGATTACATCGAGTTCAGATTCATTACTTGTATTGTTTAGAAGTGATGCCAATTTAAATTCAGAATAACCATTGCAGTTCCATGAGACAACATTAAACCTATTCGTATCTAATAAAGGTGTATTTAGTTTTTTTTGATCGTATTCTCCTCTTGGTTAGTATTTCTTTGTTTTGTTTCTTTCTTTTTTTTCGCTTCTTGAATGATTTTCTCGCTTAATATTTCGGATTCCTCTGAGGACTGTGTTTTTAGCCTCTTTTTGCTATTTGACTTCTTAGCTAGACGTTTTTCTTTGTTTTGGATGCGGTATTCTAAAGGTAAATCCTCGTTTAGAAATATATTAGAGCCTTTTAACTGGAACCGTGCATTAAAAATTTTTGTCTTTGTTCGAAAGTCGAAAAAACATACTTTAATAGGACCTGTATTTTTTTCCTTGTCTCCCAGTCTGTAAATTTTATAAATATCTTCATCTTTTACCTCGATGTTTAAGTGTTGCTTAACCATATTTATGAAATTTTCCGAAATATTTGTGTTAGTATCTATGCCGAGTATAATCAAATTGTTTTTATTTATTTCTTTTTGTAAGAAATTTATTATTGATTGTTGTTTCACAACTATAGATTCTAGTTCCAGAAATTTCTGTTGATTAGTTACACCAATATTTTTCAGTTCGGTTATATCGTTGTTCGTTCTTTGTATATCGCTTTTCAGGTTTTCTTCTATTTCATCAATTCTCGCTAGGATTTTATCCAATTTGGCCTCCATATTTTGAATTTTTTTAATTTAATAGTGTGTGTATTGTATTATTAATTATTAATTTAAAATATTTTATTTATTTTATTTTGTTTATTTTTATTTTTTATTTATAGGTTATAACAGATTATTTATATGTTTGTCCAATACATTTATGCGATTATAACCATTATAAACATTAACACACATCTGATATTAGTAACAGTTTTTTTTTTTTCCCTTTATCACAGAGTTCTATGCTTTGCATTTACAATTAGGTTTGAGGTTAACAGTAATTATACTTGCTTTGTAAGAATTGTATAATATAAGTCTATGGCACAGATTTGAAAATTTAAAGTTAATAAAAAAGTATGTTTTAAAGTGTTTTATAATAAAATTCTTCTATCAATGAAGAGCGCAATTATTAAAAATGATTATCAAACACTTTTTGCATTAATTTTTTAATTTTTTATGAAAACTAATGAAATTTATTAGAGCACCAAAATAAAACACGTTTGTTCCTTTTGACATTCGTATTGCCAACCATTTTTATGAATATATTTTTCTTTATTCACCAACGTTTTAAACTCCATAGGTTACTAACCATTGATTAGCCTATTTTTAAATGTAATTGAAATGGTAGATCTACAATTTTTTAATGTTTTATAATGATTACTATGGTTGTACGTATGCTAAATAAATATGATTATATAAATAAAAAAAAAGTCTTTTTCTTGACAAATTATCGACTCGTAGTTCAAAATTTATCATTGTGCTAACCATACGTTTCATTTTTGTTGAAAAATAAAGTCCTAATATAATATAATAATAAATAAATATAATACAGATATAGATACAAATCCGGATTTACATAACGGCACTTGAGGCACGTGCCCTAGGGCCTCCACACTATAGGGGCCTCCACAAAATCGAATAAAATCTCAAAATTAAGGAATAGAATAGAAAGGATAACGGTTTTTTCGTTTACATTTTTTTTTTTTTTGCTCACCAACCCTATTTTTTGGGAACTTTGGGAAGTGCCCCGGGGCATCCACAGAGGTAAACCCGGTAAATAAAATAAAGAAATAAATAAATTCAAAAAATGTTGAACGAAGAAGAAAAACAGGAGCTAACAAATTTAATTGAAGAACATAAAACGTTGTGGAAAATAAGAAAACAGCTGATTTCATCGTATTTTTCGAATGGATGAATTCGTTCGAAATAAATTTTTTGGCGTTGTCCTTGATTTTCTTCATCAGATGAAGATGATGAAATAGATCTGTGGTTCTCAAACTTCTTGATCCGCGACCCCCTTTGTACTCAAAAATTTCAAAAGACCTTGGAAATATATAGAAATATATAATATAGACCTTGGAAATATATAGAAAGGAAATGTATAGAAAATCGGTATGAAATCTACAATCAACTGTTTCTGTGACCCTCTCAAGTAGTTTTTGTGATCTCCAGGAGATCGCGAGCCCCACTTATCACTGAAGTCGATTCTGATGATGAGGGGAGAATTCTAAATAAATAGAAGGTATTTTTGTAGCATCAAAAAAAAAAAATCGACATAAAATATTAGGTACCACCAGTTATTCAACATTTTATTTAAGCTAATTCTAAATCAATAGAACTAAAAACACTTCAAAATAACAATAATAATATTTTTTTTTAAAATGTAAAATAATAATTAGGGACAATCTGTCAAATTATTCTACTGTTAAAATTTATCTGTCCAAAATCAAGCGAATAGTTTACTCTCTTGTTTTATTCTGTTGATAAAAATATCTGATAATGGTGAATACCAATTTGTTTAAATATTCTATGGTTAAGATAAATTCTGTAGAATAAATATTTAACTGACAATGGTGAATACGGGCATTAGAAATATTAGAAAAAAACTCTAAATTTACATTCAAAATGCTTAAAATTAATAAAACAGTTATTTTTATAGTTAAAATATACAGGCGTCCCCCGAAGAACACGGTACTCGAAGAACACGGGTCTCAAAGAACACGGGTACCCTTCCCCCGAATTACACGGTTTCAAACAACACGATTTTTAAGTACATATTATATATTTGATATAAAGTTACATGAGTCCTCAATGTA
This sequence comes from Brachynemurus nebulosus, assembly GCA_035578155.1. Taxonomy (NCBI): domain Eukaryota; kingdom Metazoa; phylum Arthropoda; class Insecta; order Neuroptera; family Myrmeleontidae; genus Brachynemurus; species Brachynemurus nebulosus. The sequence goes on from JAPWDM010000001.1 coordinate 101,496,926, forward strand.
CACGAATATGTATATCACATGTGGATTCGATTTACACGAATAAAAATCGTGGAAATTGAATCTGTCATTATAAAAGAAAAATGCTGGAAATAAAAACTACTAAAATTTTTGAGTATTTTATAATAGAAATGATAAAGAATATGTAGAAATTTACATATTTAAATTTTGAAAATGTTATTTTCGACATCGATAATTTTCGATAACGAAAAGTAAGTTTTGACAGTCTTAATATGTTCGGAATACCCATAACTTGCTTCGCTTAAGCCTTCAAAAATTTCGTTATTTTTTCGCTACGACGCACTGTTTACGAGATATTTACGATCAAAAGTTTACGTTTACGTCTATGTAAACTTTTGATCGTAAATATCTCGTAAACGGTGCGTCGTAGCGAAAAAATAACGAAATTTTTGAAAGCTTAAGCGAAGCAAGTTATGGGTATTCCGAACATATTGAGACTATCAAAACCTACTTTTCGTTATCGAAAATTATCGATACCACGCAACTTATCATCGATTGATTATAACTGGTTTCTTTAGGCTCTGTTAGCTCCATTGATTTAGTCGCCAATAGCATATTTTCGAAAAAATTAGTTTTCGATATTTTTCGTAACTACGAAAAGTATCGAAAACTAATTTTTTCGAAAATATTCTATTGGTAACCAAATCAGAGGGACTAATAGAGCTTAAATTAAACAATTATAACCAATTTATGATAAGTAGACCATTATCGATAATTTTCGATAACGAAAAGTAGGTTTTAACAGTCGCAATATGTTTGGAATACCCATAACTTGCAAATTAAACGGCATGTTTTTTTATATTTTTTTATTTTCACACTTGTAATAAAAAATGCCTATCTTTTGGTGGTCTCAAACTACACGATTTCAAAGAACACGGAACCAATTAATCGTGTTCTTCGGGGGATTGCTGTACGGGTAAGCAACTCGATCACTTATTGAGATCGATGAGCGAGTTACTGACGCTCTTAACCTTTAACTGGTCTACTCACTTTTTGAAACATAAATAGTCTACTGTGATACAAAAATTAGTTTCCTAAATTATTGGTTAATCTGCTTTGAAAATAAAAAAATATTATTCAAAAAATACTAAAATATTTTCCTGAAATCATAACATATTTTATTTAATCTCCTGCTAATTCAATGCACTTATTTCATCGTTCCGGAAGCTTTTTTATACGGGAAGCGAAAAATTCTTTAGGTTGAATGTAATCCACTCTTGCACAGCCTCAATGACGGCATCATTCGATTCGAATTTCTTTCCGACCCTCTCTAAACAACTTGCACCATTCATACACTCTGGACTGAGAAAGGCACTCATCTCCAAACTGTTTTTTTTAAGTCTTACAAAATTTCAAACGGAATAACTCCTTCTTTTAATAGAAATTTTATGATTGTTCGCTGTGTATAGGGTTGGCATGTTTAAAACAAAGTGTTTTAAATCACATGTTTTAAACACTGTTTAAAACACAATCTAAATAAAACATGTTTGAAATTAAAGTGTTTTAAACGATGTTTTAAACTATGTTTAAAACAAATAAAAAACATTACATATTAAACTGTGTTCTAAATTTAAACAATATTTAATTAAATTCTTTCGGTTAAATTGTAAATAAAATGTATTGAAATAAAAAAATAGTTTAATTATATCTTTAGTAATTAAAAATTAGGTAGTTCTATTCCAATATGCATCAGTAATAAAATAATAAAAACAAATTAAATTTTTAATTATGTTAAACTAAATTTATTTAAGTATGTATTTATATTTATGTTTTTTTTTTCTTTTATGTTAAATACTAATTTATGTTTTAAGTATTTCCATTTGAATCCTGAAAAGCAGCGACTAGCATTGCAGCTCTTTCTGCTAAGGGCCAAGGCTACAGTCGAATGCAACTGTGTTACCAAATTAAAAGTTTTGGGGTCGATTTGTGACTTTAGTGATAGCCAGCCGTCCTGCTAAAGTACTGACTTGTTTAATTAACAATAAGATTTTCAACTTCTTTGTACCGTAATACAAACTCTTTTATTTTAGTATGTATCAAATTCAGTGTTGCCAGATTGACTCATCATTAGTCAAAAATCTTTCCAAAAGGGAAGAAAACCTCCAAAAAAAAAGAAAAAATTATTTAACGCACATGAAATACGTAAGCAACGTCCGAATAGCCCAAAAATAACCAATATTTAAAGTGGTCAACTTTTTGAAAAATG